>VZSV01000156.1:901976-940904 GCA_013398735.1 Nothocercus julius
AGGGAAGGGTAAAAAATTAAATTTAATTAAGTTAAAAAAAAATGGAGCAAACTATATGTGAGTCTGTGAAGCTGTAAATTTAGCAGGTCCCTGTTGCAGAGAGTTCTCCACACTCCTCTTCCATCTTGTAGATCACATTACTGTCATTAGGATGGGTGGTGCACAACCTAGCCTAGTAATATGAAGAAAAGACAGGTTTTTGCATTTTCTTCCTGTGTCAAGTCAGGCCAAGCTTACGTGCAGTGCGGTGCACATCAACACCATGGAGCAGCAGCTGGCATCAAGCTAAAACAAGATGCCAAATGAAAGGCATTATGCACACTTCTGTTGTTCAGAGCAGGCATGAAAGCTGCTTGCTGGAACACATGGATTCTGGAAACCTTGGCCTACCCGTAGATCATATTGTAGAGGTGAGTTTCAGCCAAATCTCTCAAGAGAGATTTGGTTTCTGAGAGAAATCATACATTCCTCTCCCTGACTTATTTGACATGAGAGGCTGCCTAACTGCTCGGTTCTTCTTCAGGACTTGGCTTTCTACCTGGGATAAGTCAAGTATTTCCTAGAAAGGGAAATTATTGTCCTCTTGATTCCTCTTGCTTCCAGAACGATTTCTGTCCAGTGGGAGCAGTAAGACTGCAGAAAGCAGGTGTCCATTTTGCTTAATGTCCTCCTCTTCAGGGAAAGAAATATGTTGTTGGTTTTTACTAGTGTTACCGTGAGTTTACCTAATTCAGGTACTTCCAAGGCCAGTAATGTTACAATGCAAATCTGTCTGTCAGAACCCTCAGGAATGAGCATAGAGTATCAAAGGAGAGAACTTTTCTTTTCTTTTTGCAACTGCTTATGGGTGCCCATCTATTTACAAGCCTCTGATGCTGCTCAGCACTTTTGCATATGGTAAGCATGGTCCACCAAACTGGTTATGTCACCTCACAGACCCTTGTTAACATATGGTCTTCTAAATGTAGATATTCATCTGCTTGATTTTCTTTAAAGCTACTAGTAAAAGTAGGGGAAAAAAATGCAACTCCCTAAATATGAAACAGATGTACAAGTGTACCTTGGGATGGATGTATTACAGAGAAAAGCCATCACTAGGATCCTCCAAATCACATTCTAGGGTTGTTTTATTATCACCTGGTCATGTGGCACGCACCTGTGCTCTGATGGCTCTGAAACTGGCTTCAACACAAGCCCTCACGAGGTCCAGAAGTAGTTTGTATTTTTAATCTCTCTTGTGTGTTTCTATTTTACTTTATTTTTCGCCCTGCCTTGAGTTTTATGGCTCTTGGGTCTTCCATATGCTCTTATTGCAACAGGATCAAGCACCAGGAGTAATTTCACTGAAATTTTGCATGTTTTAAGTAAAAGGGCAAGAGAAAAGTGTATAGTTGAGTTAGGAAAGGAGAATAAGAGACAAATAAAAAAATGTCCATAAGCCGAATAGGGTAAGAACCACTGTCAGAGAGGGATACAAGTGCTGGGGCTTATGGTGACAGCAGAAGACTCTCGCTCCTTCAGCAGGAAAATTCACTGAGCATCTCAATTCCGGGCTGCAGAATTTCCAAAATAAAGGATGGACATAAGCTCCGGACTGGTATCCAGCTGAAGTTGAAGCCAGTTTCCAATAGTTACATTTTTACTTTATTTTATTTCGGACAAAATCCTTTTCCATTCTCAACACTTAATATCCTAACCGAGGTAATCTCAGAGAGCTCCACTTGCAAGGTCTGACTGCTGCTGTGTTTATGAGTCCTTGTCCTGTAGCAACTTGTCAAGTGGGAGCCAGTTTCCTTTGGTGAGAGACCTCATGTGCTGAATTAAACCCTGACCCAGACTATCTTTATCAAGGTACCTTTACAACAGCAGCCAGAAGTCAAACACAGCACTTCCTAAAGAGCTAAAACAAGGTGAAGCTTATTCATATGGAAAGTAGGATGTTTAGGATGTTTATTTGATTAAAACAGAGCTGTAAGGGACTGGGAAAAAAAAAAAAAAAAAAAAAGGGAGGGGGTTCAGGAGCATTAATCTTTGAAAAGTGGATGATAAAAGCGGGAATTGCCTGCCCTAACATCAGATCCGAGGCAGTCAGCTCTCTGAGCTGACAACTGCCTGCCCCATCAGGCATGCGAAGCTATGAAGACAGCTTATGTGGAAAAAGGTGTGGCGAGAGGATTCCCTGCTCTTTTTTTTACACAACTTACATCTAAATGCCTATAGGAGGGGCTGAAGTGGTTTCAGTTTGGTTTATTTCTGATAGAAACATTTGGTAAAAGAAACAACTTAGATCTTCCTTGAGGCAAGTTATTTAAGCTTGCAGCAACTGCCAAGGCAATGCTGCCTGTCAATTTACAGCAGGTACTGCTTTGCCTGCTGTACTGGTGTTACGTAAACATCCTACACCTTTAGTTACACAGGCTTTTTTCCAGGACAGTCTTACTGCCTTTTCCGTGCATTTTCCTTCTTCACATTCTCACTGTAATTCTTAAAACAAGAGACAAGACTATGTTCACATATGAACATAGTATTTAAAGCAGGAACAGGTTTTTTTTAAAGATCTTTTCAAAAAGCAGATACTGGGATTATTGAGGAGAAAGCATCTCCTCAAATTCAGAACTCTTCATAGACAATGCAGGAAAGACAGAAAAAAAGAGCACTTTCTATCTTCATTCACTTCCATAAAGTTTATGTCACATTTTTGGGTCTGACTCCAAAACTATTCTGAACACTCTATTAACTGCAGCAAGACTGAGGTACAAAGTACTTCTCAGGACCTAGTCCCAAAACGTTAAATGATTTACAGTCAGGTTCAGAAGTAGGCTGATATATCAAGTTCCTATTAGCAGCCCTCTGGGGTTTCTATAAAAGAACAGGACTTTATTTATTCATTTGTTCTCAGGTTGCTATTCCCAATCTTAGCAGACCCAAGTTGTACATAGACCAATAGATGCATAAACAGGCACTCATTAAAACAGCAGTTTAAAGATTAAGCTGCTCCCAAAAAGCAGAAGAAAAGCAGTGTTCAGCAGCTGTTTTCCCCTACAACACACAACACAAACTGGACAAAGCACTCCTTTAATTGTTGTTGAGGAAGATTTTGATAGGGGCCCAACCCCAACCATCTCTATTTTTTTTTTTCTTGAGGGGAAATCATGGGGGAAAATGCATTTGTGTTCATGCATAAGTGAAGAAAAAAGATGAGGGAATGCTGGTCTAGGTAGGTGAGGACTTAGTTCAAGGATGAATGGGAACTGAGCGTTTTCAGTTCCTGCACTGAAATTTTGAGATGCTCCTGTGATACTGTAGCCCCTAATGACATCATCTGAAGGAGAGGAGTCAAGGAAATGGGTTAAATTCGCTTTCTGTGAGTCCAATGAGAAGGCTGGATTTGGGGTAAAGTTTGAGGTGTGAACACACTTCAGAAGTGTGTTAATTCAGAGTTTTATCTGCCAGCTTTAAGGTTTAAATTATGTGATGTTTAGATTTCTAGTTAGAATATACCTGCATGAGAGGGGAGCAGGAGAAGGGAAATTCACAATTTATTGTAGAAGTCTGCTGCTTCCCATTCCCACCCCAGGCGGAAGGTTAAGGCTGGTGTGTTTTTTGGATTATTATTTGTGGCTGGAAGAAGTCTTATTATGTTTAGATTAAGAATGGAAGGGGATACAGTGAGTTACAAATGTGGCAGTCCAGGGAGGAAGCAATTTTAGAGAGTCAGGAGATCCAAACCTGCCTCACCAAAGAAATATTTGCTTTCTTTTTAACATGTAACTAAACCTTTCCCCTGGAGGGCATTCAGTTAGTTAGAAGCCAAAATCTGACTTCATTATTTACCGGTTGACCTCAACAAGAGAGGACAGGCAGCAAACCCGTCCTCAGCCTCTCCAGGAGAGATGGCAGCGCTGCCTATGAGCGGGAATGTTTCTGGAAAGGTTTTCCAATGGAGACCACCACCTATTTCCTCTGCACCCTCCTCTTCCTCCATGTGCTGAAATACCTAAAGAAACACTAATGAAAACCCTACTAGGAGAGAAGTCCAAATTTCAGTCCTCCTCATCTGCTCAGACATGCAATCAAAACAATATTTTACAAGGCAATTTTCCTCTAAAGATGCTGTGCAAAAGTAATGCATGTTAATACTGACATGGAGGAAGGACTGTGCAAGAATGGAAGCTGTTTTCATGAATGTGTCAGGAGATCTGTATTAAATGCTTATTTAGCACCATTATAAAGTAAATATGTGCCTTTGTATAGAGCATTTATAAGCTGTTTTACTAGACTGAAGTTATTGTAAAAATCAAATATTCTTATGGTTTCATTATTTTTCACACACTTTTTGTTGGAAGCTTATCCTGGAAGAGGTTTGGCATGTAATAACAGAACTTTACCTCTCTTATTTATTATAACTACAACGCACATGTATCCAGAGTGTTTTCATTACTTCAGACATCTGCCTGTTGACATATAATGTATAATATGCAGAACCTATCTGATAAAAACTCATTTGGTTGGATGTGTAAAATGTTTTTGTAAATGTTATATTCTGAACCACTATTGATTTTATGTGAAATGTTTCCCATAGCCATCTCAATCATAGCTACACCAACTCAGCTTCTGCAACACATACTTTTTCTTATAAAGCAATCCTGATTTCCAGAACACTTTGGTGCTTTCACTGTGCTCCAACACTCCATATATTATTTTTTATTATTCCTATTCAACTCACAAACAAATGATGATACTTCAGAAGTGCTGTGGTCTGCCTCTTTCCTTCTGAAACTGTATATATATCGTGATCAGATCTGTCATCAGTCAGCAACAAACCAATTCATTAGCACAAACATAATTCCCATCAGTGTACAAGCAACTCTTTGAAAAGAACTATCCCTTTATTTTTTAGCTATCTCATCCTACTAACCTTCTAGCAGGGAAGTTCAACAAATTGCCCTCTCTAAAGAAAGAGCAGCATCACTATGTTTAAGCAATTATCAGTATTATCCATATGAATTTCTGTGAATATCATTGCTTTGTCAAAGTTCCTCTGTTTGTTAAAAAAAACAAGTTTCTTTCGTTTTCTTCTGTTTACTATTTCCATATAATATGCTTGATTCTCTTCTTTTTTTTTTTTTTTCTCCTAAGAGTATTATACCTGAATGAGGCAATGTTTGTAACCTTCCTCAGTTATCATAAAGTGATAGAACTATTTTTCGTATATTTCAGTGACAGTCACACTGGACTTAAAACAGCATCTGTTTCAATAAAGTCTACATCTCCCTACCAGGGGGGGGAAAAAAAATATTCCTTTAATAAAAAAAAAAGAAAGAAAAATGTATGCCTGTAAACCACAATGTCAAACCACAGGTGAGACTTTTCCTTGCATTTCTTTTCTGTAAAATATGCAGTTACCATTCATTTTCTCCACACGCATTTCTCTTATATTTTAATTGTACACATATTAGCTTCTCTTTAAATACCAGAATAATATTCTTAGCGTGTTTTTTAACACTGACTGCAAAATAGCAAAGCATTTTATGCCACTTAAAAAATAGTTCTACCAGGCCAGGAGTGATTTTGGACAAAATCTATACTCTCAATCCAAGCACCACTACCTCTCATTGACATACAGAGATAAAATGGTTCTTTAAAGATATGACAACCTGACTGGATCGTCACTCTATTGAAACATCTAGCTTGGCTTCTCTACACACTGTCAGCATCTTGGCAGCATTACTGAGTCAAAAGCAGCCCCAAGTTTTGTCACACCTTACCATCCTGCTGGCCTCAAGATTGACTTACCTATTTTCCTGCGCATATTTTCCTAAGCCGTGTCAGAAGGCGAGCCAATAAGCAAATGTATACCATTGTATCGTAAACATTAATGCACAAGTTATTATTCTATAAAGAACAGTGTCTTAGGACATCCATGGTCTTCCTGCTGTCCAATGCCAAACATCCCTACAGTAGCTTGTCCTGGGCGGCTAAATGAAATGTTGGTGTTCACAGTTCCCTGTTGCTGTGCTTGGCAGAGGAAGGTATCAGATCTCCATCCCTGTCCCTTTTCCATATTGCTCAGTACTTGCGAGTCTGTCATCTCCATGAAGAATCCTGGCCTCTCATTGTTGGAGGTGTTGGGTGTAGGAGCTCAAAGAGCTGCTGAAAACTTTCTTCAGTGTAAACAGTGAAACAGGACCAACAGGTGTCAAGTAAATTCTTTGGAAGCACATGTTTCCAATGACTTCAGCAAACAACATTCTCCAGGCTCTGGTTGAAGAGGCTGACATCCTCTCCTCTTTAAGGATGACCTATTCGACTCGGAGGAGAGAAGGGGAGAGGAGTCTGTATGCAGAGGAGAGAAAGGGCAGAACCCAGAGGAATGACCCTTTGATGACCCTCTGGTGAGAAACAAACGGTGAGGGAGAGCATAAGGCTGTAAGGGGTCAGAATTGTGCAGATCATGTGAGAAGAGCAAAGTCTTCAGCCGAGGATTCATGTTCAGAAGCTCGAAGACCCAGCACCATGGACACTGGGAGGGACCCCAGGAGGTCCCTAGCCTGTCCAAAGCAGGCTTGGCCACGAGCAGACCTGGTCACTCAGGGCTCTACCCCATCCAGGGATAAACAGGTCCCAGGTCAACTTGTGGGACCCTGCTTATTAGTAGCTTCCCATTAGTGGCTGAATCATTAACCACAACCCTCTGATACCAACCAACCACCCAGCTTTTTCCCCATCTACTAGTCCTCCTGTTCAGACTGTGATATTCCCACTCGGATACAAGATCATTGTGGAAGAGTGTGTTGACTTCTTTATTAAACTGAAATGTCCACAAACCCAGGCATCTAATCCCAGGAAGACATCAGGCTGATGAGGCACGATGTAGTCTCAGTCAAACCATGTTGACTGCTCCCACCTTCTCCGTTAGATGACTACCATTTTTATTTGTATGCTTGTGTTGACTTTGGGTCTGAAATATAGCTAGAGTCTTCATACACATTTTGTTTGAAAGTCTTCATGACTGTGGGTGGATACCTTCATCTCTCTCATGCATAGTTGCAAGGAAAGTTTAAATTTAACCATGTCTTTATACTGATCTTTATAATATCTACTACAAATTAACCACTGTTTTCATTAAAGCTTTGGTAGTGGTGCAATAGGGACACTGAGGGATAACACAAATTTTGTTGAGTTTCCAGATTCTGTGTGCATGGGACCCAGGTCAAACCTGCCTGAGGGAAAAAAACAAAGAATTCTCTCAAAATAAAGTATTTGATAAACACATTTGCTCACATTTGTTTCTGTCACACGAGGTAAGAAAATGCTTTGCTTTAATTTCATGCTCTACGACAGAACATTAATTCATACTAAATTACAGCAGAATCCCTGTGTTACCTTACACCCATTGCAGAGTTATCAGCCTGAGTGATGGGACTTCTGTGAACAGAGGAAAAAATAATATGAAGTGTTAGGGCAAACACTTACAGTGTGAATTTGTTGGAAGTCCACACCATCTCCTACAACCTTTAGCTTTACACAAGGTTTGATTTGCTATACCCAGAAGAACTTCAGTGCTTGCTGATCCTGCTATGCTGAACAGCATGTGCTGTTTTCCATATGTCAGCACTGTATAAATTTCTAATCAGATTGCATTGAACTTTCTGATTACTCTATTCATCAACATGTTTTAAAACTCTTTCAAGCCCTGTTTGTATGACTACATTCATAACCCAAACCGTCGTGGCTACAGCCAGCAGGATAATGTGGATTTACATTAATCTGAGATACTCAGCATAGCTTAAGCTGGAGATTTAGGTTCGGTTTGCTTCCTAAACATTGGGGACACAGTTGGAGTTACAGCTTTCATGCAGAGCACTGCAAAGCAGTGTTTTACCTATATTTTAATAGCAAACATAATACTTTCATATTTCTTTAAATCCTTTTCATTAAGTAAAATGTTTCATGCCAAGCTTCCTCCAGGCTCACATTTCAGACATCCCATTTCAAGCTTTTGTATAGTGAGGCACTCGGTGGTTAACAAACAAAATACCTTAATGCACTTCATCTGTAGCTGCACCTCAGGAGCCAGCCTTGCACTGCTTCACAGAAATATTATGTATCTGAATGACGCTTCAACCACCAGTGCCAAGAAACAACATGCTTGCAGTGCGAAGAACATCATCAAGTTACACGCAACGAATAGGCTAACGAGCAACCTGCTGCAGCATTGAACCCTGCGCTGACAAAGGAAGGCTAACTTTGGGTGCAAACCATCAAAAAGCTGGGCAGACAGCAAAGCTTGAGTTGTCCTTTCCCAGCGTCATCTTCATGCCTCCTTCCTCTCTCCCACACATGGACACAGACATGTACATGGATGCACGTGGACCCTCTCAGCTTCCCTCCCTTACGGTCAGAGCAAAGGCACCAGTAATGGCAGAAGCATATGAGGGAGCCAGTTGACTTCTTGACCCCCAAGTTATTTTGTAGATGTCACAAGGATGCCAAATGTGAAGCAGAAGGCTGTCAGAGATGAGTCGGGGCTAAATGCAAGACTATAAGCCGTAATACAAAGCAGAAGGAGCCTCTGGGGAACAATCCGTCTTCCTAAGAAGTCTTGTGAACTGCTTTTTAGTATCAGGTGCATCATCTTGAGAAACCATCGTACATTCCAAGTAAAATTAGTTTAATGTTCCCACATAAAAAGGACCACAGCCAGGTGGAGGATCAGCATAGGAGCGCACAGTGTGGAACTAAAAAGTTTTGCATGCTGCTGGAAAGAATTTATGTGGAAATTTATTACAGATATATTTTGTATGTAAATCACAGCCACTTATTAAAGTGGGTGTGAAAGTGGGTGATTTTATGAGCACTAAATACCTCTACACTTTAACCTTGTAGACAGGAACGTCCATTCCCATCAGGGAATTTTTGCAGGTAGTGGGAAGAAGGTACTTGAACTCACACATTCACGGTGTCATAACTCGTTACAAACATCCTAAGCCTGATCTGGGGGATATGGCATAGTTTTCCTTCTTAGTGATGTTAGCTGGATAAGAATCAGGTCCCATCCAGGTTAATCTTTCTGTGAAGAAAGCTTCAAGCTACATTGCTAGGAGTGTTGCAAATGAGAAGAAGCTGAGTGAGAGAGAAACAATTAAAAGTAGCGTATCTTAGCACTGAATTATTAATCATGGCTAAATAAAGTGTGCTACATTCCAGAGTAATAAAGCTGTTTTGTAACATGGTTATAGCTCTGCATCCACTTAAAGACCTATTATTTTATTGATACATGTGTTATCTCACTTTTCCTCTTCCAGCACTATTGATGGATATTAATACATTACCAAAGCATCTGACCTTGCCCTGAGTAAACCTGCAAGAAGAAGTGGGGGATGTTGAAAAACATGCTTAATAGTAGTCGTTTGAGTTTTGTCTAACAATTGCATTTACAGCTTCTAGACATAATAAGCCATGTCGAGATGCGGTTTTTCTGCTCATTTGCTATGATGAGTGGTTACCACATGTTGCCTACCCATGGCTCCACGTCCAAGCTCATGAGTGCCGTAAGCGTCAAAGTTATGTTACAAGCCATGTGTTTCAGTTCTGTTACAGCGGGAATGCGGTTAGGGCCTTGTTAAGTGTGGTATGCCACGCACTGCAATGCAAGCGAGAGTTTAGGAGGCATGTCCACTCCGCAGAATCAGTGTGAAAAGTGCAACATGGATTAAACATAGCTTTTTCTCTGCCAGTTTAAGTAAATGCTCAGGGTCTTTGAGCTAACCTGATTGACTGAAGGATAGTCCTTCCAGGTCAAGTGTTTCTGCAGACAGCCCTCTTCCTTGTTCCCGTCTAAAGCAAACATATAAGGCCATTATAAATGATTCCATTATTATTCTTGTATGAAAGAGGAGAATTTATTTGCTTGGCTCTTATCAACGCTGCAGAATAAAGAATAGCCTAGAAGAGGAGCAGCTGGGGGTCCCTGTATGTGTTTACTTGATTCAGTTTTCTGAAAGCATAATCTACACCATCTCATGGTTCAGATCATTGGCAACGCCTGCTGAAAGCTTAATCCAGAATTTGTAAGACTTCAGCATATGTCACAGGCAGGAATGGAAGATAGTTTTGATCACAAAGAATACAGATTTATTTCTTTTATGCTTCAGCGTTGCAATATAATACGAGTCCAACAAAAATGTTCATTCCATTCAGTAGAAGGACAACACCTGCATGCTAAAGCATGTAACCATTAAATGTTATGTTAGCAAAGCTCTTTTAAATTAGAAATACGTTTCTGTAATCTTGTCTATGTGAAGGAGTTAAACCAGTTAACCTACTGTGGAATAACTTTTCTATTTTACTGCGGAATAATTAGGCTGTTAGGTCTTCCTAATAGGCTGTGAGATCTTCTGGACTGTTTTCCTGATGTGGAAATTATATCTGAGTGATATTATTTCAGAATAATGACTTATCTCTCTAGAAAGAATAATTATTCTGGAACAAATTCATTGTGGAAATGGTGCGAAGGGTAGAATGGCAGAGTGGATAAAATCCTCACTCTGTGTCCAGAAACAGGGTTTTGAACCTTGTGGTTGTCCTATGCTAAAGGAAAAAGGATAAAATGTTTTGTATACATCAGGTACACATTTATGCTTAGTTGTGTTAATCACACAGTAACAGAAAATAGTATGCTATCAGACTTAACAACATATTATTGCAAGAACAGGCTAGACTGACTGTCCTTTGCTTAATCATAATTTCCTGGATTTTCTGTCATTTGAAGAGCTACCAAAAATGTGTTATTAATGAAGGTAGTAAAACTCTGATAGCTTTAGATATATTTGCAAACTTTAGCAAATAACTTGAAAAAGAAAAATATCATTTTTTAAGACTACAGCAATTCCTGACTCCAAAAGTAACCTTGTCTGTTTTCTTAAATTGCAGTAAAATTTAGAGCTTAATTTGGTTTAATTAGCAACTAGCTCTCATTTTCACTTTTAGAAACCCATTTTTGCTCACCCTTCTACCTTCCTTCAGAAGAACGAACAAATCCCTTGTTCACATGAACATGGCACTGGGAATACAACTATCTTTGTGTGATGTAGGATTTAAACCATTACCAAGAATTTTAAAAGAAAATTGATAGTCACTACTCTCCTAAAATTGTTTTTAACTGCTATTTTTAAATATTTTTGTCCTTCATAGTTCTTCTGCTGTGTGAAAATGTAGAAGTTCACTGGAGCCTGAGGAGTCAATATATAATTTTTTGCAATATTTTATAGTTTATACTACTTTGTTCTAAGAATTCAAAAATTAGTAAGTATTTAAAAAGATATCAGACTTCCATTAAGTAAAGTTTTAATGACTGTTTTTAAAGTAAAAACTTAAAAAATTCCTCCATCCAGGTTTACAGCACATCTGAAAGTCAAATTATTTAGAAATAAAAGCGATTTAAGGATTCTGACATTATTTGTGTATTCTTAAAATCCTGATCCATCGCTTTTCAGTTAGAAATGCAGAGCTGCTAGAGGGAATACATTTAAGCTTTTGCTAGAGAGGTAGGCTTTCTTTTTCAGAATCTAATCTATTTCAAAAAAAAAAAAAATGCTTCTTATCTTTCAGCACATGGCCCAGTCCCATTGGCTTGAATAAAGTTTAGTCAGAAGCATAAAATTGTAAGCACAAAAACACCTGAACTGAAGTACTGCATTGAATAGGAATGCTTTCCTAAAGCGAGATCTTATTCTGTAAGAAATTCCCTGAAGTTAGAAAAAGTCTTCTTTAGAAGCACTAACAAGTTACCAAATGGAATCATAAAGGTCCTAACTGCAATTTTGCTTTCTCCAGCCATGCGATGCAAGAAAGGATATTCATAACCTTCTTGTTAAGGAAATTTCATGCTACCCTGATATGCATCATTCTTGCTACCCTGACGTGCATTCAAGGCACCGTTGCAAACGTAGTGTGCTCTGCTAACGTACAGCTTTTGCACAACAGGGCTTTACAAAGAGCAGAAGCTGCTGTTTACCCCAAAGCAGGCTTCCCATACGCAGACAGGGCTCATTACTTCCCTACAGAACTGAAGCACTGCAAGTTTTAAAAGAGGATGCAATAATATTATGGGTGATTAGGAGTTTTAACGCTAGGCAAAGCTGGAAATAAGAAACGTTGACTTTGCCAAGGTTAATGATGTTATCTTTATTTACAAGAATAAGGCTGAGTCATTTTCTTCTCTTGAAAAGTATTGGGAAAGTCTTTGATTACAGTATTATGTGCCTCTTAGCATTACTCTAAAAGCTTTTTTAATGTAACTATAAATTTCATTACATCTCCATTCTTCAGATTGGTAGGGTCTGCACGTTGGCTCATGTTCCTTGGAGAACCACATATCATGTAGTCAGCCACGGGTCTGCCATTTGCTGAGCAACTGAAAAGTTCAAAGAGTTAATACATAAAAAATAGTGGATAACAAGCACGACTGTGATTAGAAAGAGAGAGAGAGAGACTGGGAGCAAAAAGTAGAATTACCTGGCAGCAACCAAATAATCTAACCCACCTGGAGTCCCAGGAAGAGTGGATTCTGTACATATGCTGTGCATGAACAGCTGGCAAAATCTGGTGGTTCCTAGTTTGTTGGCTGCTGCTTTTAAAGAAGTTTCAGTTTTCTTTGCAGATAAGATCATTCAGATTCTACCCAAACCCTTAGCCATACTGGTGGGGGGAAAAAGCAGTGAAGAAATATACAACTGTTCCACTTAGTGGAATGATTACAGCCAAGACCCTGGAAAAGAATAGCCTCAAACCTAGCAGAAGTTTAGAATCCTACAGAGAGCTGAATCCAGACCCAAATTATGTTGCTGGTCATCACTGCTCTCAGAGAATGAAACAGAACTCCATCTAAAGACTTTCTGTCTTAATTCCCGTCCTGAATTTTGCGGCTTTTGTCTATCATTACTGAAATGTAGCTGCAAATGTTTGTGCCAAATCCCTGCTGCCTTCCTTTTCCCTCTTTTCTGTTTAATAAATCGCCATAACATTTTACTTATCATACATAAAATTCCTCTACAGGCAAGAAATGTCTTTGTTTTTCACTTACGTAAAGCACAAATAATGCTAAAAGCTCACTTTTATATCAATTTATTAAAAAAAGCTGTTTTATTTTAGAACAAAATCATTCCCTATTTGAATGAAGTAAACATTTTCAGAAATGATCATATCTACTGGGAAAATTCAACAGATGCAGCCTGTATATGAAGTTTATTTACATGTCATAGATTTTATTATTTTATTATTTTTAAAAAGAGTAATAAGCAAATGTTCTAAAACATTATTTTTCAGTGACTAAGCATTCTCCTGTTGTAAAAATTAGATTTTCTTCTGAGGAAAAGGAGTTGGTTTGAAGCCCATCTCTGTTTACTCTTTCCAAGGCCCTTCTGAATTCCTCATGGTGAGTTCTTGGGTGAGTCCTCTGGAAACACAGAAGGCATCTTGAAATAACTTGTCTGGCTTATCATTGGCATCGTCTAGAAACACATCCGCTGCCAGTTCATGTGGGTGAGCTCTGTGGGTAATAAAACATCCTTGAGAGAGGGCAACAGGAGAGCCTGGAACTTCTACTCTGCTCCATCTAGAGGAGAGAGCCCCTCTCTTCCTCCTACTAATGGATTCAGTCCATATTTCCTATGCTTCCCAAAGCAACACAAAAGAATTTGTGGGACCAGGGCCTTAAAGAGTCAACGTATGTTTTCTATCTGCATTCATATATTCTCAAAACAACGTAATTTTCCAGTTTCTGTGCTAACACTTTTGGTAGCTAAAACTGATAATCATCCCATGTTCCCTTGCTGAGCTTTCTAGTCCCTTAAGCTTCAGTTTAGTAATATTTTGGCTGATCAATTGTAAATAAAACCCTTTATTTTCTGTTTAAATTCCCAATCTAATAAATAAGGCTTTTAGGCCTAAGTCTACATAACTCTCTTTTGAAGCTCTGAGCCAGAAGGTCAGGAATCTAAAACAAAAATAAAATCACCCAAAACATATTTTCCACTTCGTGGATGTTTTCAATGTTGTGATCCCCCAAAAAACCTACTGGGGTTAGAACCAGGAAGAAGGGAGCAGATGGTACAATTTCTTTCTTGGGAAATAAAATAACTACTTTTAACCTAAAAACCCAGATTTTACTTAACTAGCAATTTTCATTAAAAGCTTTAGCAGTGAGACATTACTGCAGTGTAGCTCTGCCCCAACATAATTTCTCATTCTGTACAAATTATTCTAAGCTTCTTAAAATCCCTTCATACAATGTAGCCTAATCAGTAAATCATGAACCAATTTTAGTTATTCTGTATGTAAAGTCAGATTTCTGTATATTTGTATCGAAGCTGTTGCCCTGTGTTTGCATATTTGTATTGTACCTTAGGCAGATTTAAGAGTTGTTATTGTAGACTCATAATAATTGCAAGAAAATCCAGTTCCATCTGTTTCTGCCAACAAATGGAAATTAAATGAGAATATCAACAGAAAAAGGCACTTGCTCAACATCAAGTGCGTGCCAGCTATTGTGTTTGTTATAGAAACTTGTGGTCAAGGCAGTTGAGAGAAGCCAGTAAACTGCCTTTCTGGTAAGAAATTTGGGCACTGGTGTTATTGATGCCATTCTGTCAGTAGTCAGTTGCTAGATTTCAGTTGAAAACATCTTTTTCTCTCACTTGCAGATGATGTGTTGCTGAACAAGGTCTGGTTCACCCTGCATTGTTTAGTATGAAGAAAGATTTTCATTGCATCGAATGACAGAAAAAGTTTTGTTGGAAAAATGAGGGTCAAATCTGGAGATTTGCAGAAGTTATGCAGAACATAACTTCAGGTTTGGAGGGAGAATACAACTACAGCAGCTCTCAAACAGTTTTCATTCTTAATCAAATCACAGAATCACTGAATCACAGGATGCTTGAGGTAGGGAGGGACATCTAGAGATCATCTATCATCACTTACCCACAAGAACTTACAATAGTTGCACTGTGTTACATCTGCTCTTCTTTTCAATGGGTCAGAAAAATGTAAATTGTATTTAAAACACACATGGGAGAAGAGAGAAGTGAGTCATATCCTGAGTTCCACAGAAGTTGACACCCTCCTTAGTGACTCTACTCTGCACAAAACTGACCACCAAAACTGCCTCCATCTGATGAACAACCCAATGCTGATGATGCTCATTTTGTGACCCCTGCCAAATAACGCTGAAATAGACTTTTCTCACATTTTTTGCTTTGCAGAAATGTCACTGTTTTGCATTGCACAAGCAGTTCTAAAGCTTTCCTTAAGTCCAAGGAGTTTGTAACAGGAAGACAGTGGTCAGCAAACAGTGTGCAGTGCCCTGGGATAGGCATGGACCTCCTCAAGCAAGCAAGCAAGCTTGGCCCAGGCAGTTTGTCCTCAAAAGGGGTCCGCCTTTCTGTCCAGACATGGCCAGCTCATGTGCACACTCCCAATCAACTTCAAACACATGAAAAATGAACTTACTAAGACCAGCTTGAGTATCTGGGAGAGTCTCGGCACATTCAAATAGATCCTCTGATTTAAATTTTTGTTGTTGTTGTTGTTGTTGTTTTTTGTTTGTTTTTTGAGTCCTTGTTCCTTCCCTGCCCTAGCATTAGTGCTGACAGTTTTTTCCCCTCTCTAATGCCCAGAAGATCAGATAGGGAATCCGGTGTCAAGTGAAACATACCGCATATGTCTCTTCATTTCTCCAAGCCATTTAATGAGATGGTTCAGGAATCCTCATGACAGGTTAGGTCAGCAAAACAAAAGTTCTTGTCTTTTGAATAACATCTTCACCTTTCTCCTCCTGTAGAGCTACACATATCACCTCCCTTCAGATAAGTAACAGAGCTGCTGAACTTGCAGTACGCGGTGCTGTGGGTTCACATTGCAGCAGAGCTGTGCATGGAGAGCACCCTTGGACAGCTCTTGTGCGTTGCCCACTGCACATCTCAGCGCCCCCTTCGCCCCCTCTGCGTTGGGACGCCATTCGTGCCATCCGCGGCACAAAGAATCAAATATCCCTCGGATATTCCCATTTTCCTCCCCCACCTCCTCCTCTGCTCTCTTAATTGTGACAAAAAGCCTGTGGCTTTAAAAACACTTAACTGTAATACAATTTTCATAGCTCAAGTTACATGCTAAGTAAGTGTTTTATATACCCTGTTTGTGAAAGCCCAGACAAGCTCTTTGTAGGAAGGTAAATAATACTTAAAGCCCTGATAATAATCGTCATCCATCTCTGCGCTGTGATTTAATTTAATACCGATTATCGAATGTTTTATTTTTAACAATTCATGTGGTGTTTGGCTGCCAGAAATGTGTATTCATTGCTAGAGATTCAGGAATTAGACAAACCTAACATACTGGATTGCATGTCACAGTATAAAGTTGCTTTTAAGATGTTACTGCCTCCTCAAAGAAGAAAAAAAATGTTGGATGGCTTTATATTCAGGGAAAGTTCAGTATCATATTATCTGGGTTTCATCTCTGCCCAAGTTCTCACCTCGTTTTCCTTCTCAGGCATGGGAGTAGTGGAAAGAAGCAACATCTAAGAATCATTTTTTCTCAGAAACTGGTTGCCTCCTTGGTTATTTTAAGATTTTAACCATATATAAACTCCAAGCCTCTTCCCCATTTACTCACTCCCCATTTACGTGTTCTCCAAGAAAAAAAAAAAGAAAAAAGAAAACACTTCTTGGGCCCAAACAGCTAATGGATGAAAAATATAAATAAAATAGCAAATATCAAAAAAATTAATGACAGAGAAAAGAATGTACTCTGGGAGGAAAACAGCATGGTATTGATGAACTCTGAGTCTCATAGCTGGCCTGAAGTTTTTATCTATTACTTCTCCTTCTTCTTCATCTTCTTTTTCCTCTTCTTGTTCTTCTTCTTTTCTTCCTCTTCTTCTCCTTCCTCTTCCTCTTCTTCTTTCTCTTCTTGTTCTTGTTCTTGTTCTTGTTCTTGTTCTTGTTCTTCTTCGTGTTCCTCTTTTTCTCCTTCTTCTTCCTCTTCTTCTCCTTCCTCTTCTTCTTCCTCTTCTTGTTCTTGCTCTTCTTCTTTTTCCTCTTCTTCTTTTTTCTAGTCACATTTAAAAGGGACAAATTCTATACTGTCCTACCTTCCCTGCAAATGCCAGCCCCTCATCTTGGTGTCCAACACCAACATCAAGCTTCCTTTGACTGGCCCTCCCAAGAATTTCAGTTCCTACTTTCTTCCAGTGTGAATTCAGCACTTAAAAAAATAAGATAAAATGGTGACAGATGAGTAAAAGACATGGGCCTTCATGAGAGATGGAAATGGGCAGTTTTGCTCTGGCTGCTGCTTGATGCCTCTCATGTTTCACTCCATTAGCTCCAGTGGGCAGTGCTGATTTCCCCCAGCACGGCACCTGTCCCTTTACGTGTCTACAGCCCCAGTGTGTGCCCTGCACGGGGGACAAGCCACACACACATCCTCAGTGACAAATAACACATGACGATCCACAGCCCAGGGATAGAGCCTTGACTCCACAATAGCCTCTGCACCATCAAAAATATCTATAGCACTGGGTGCGTAGGGAACTCCCCAAAAGATTTTTGGATGATGAAGTTTCCCATTGTAAAAATGAGCTATAGCTAAAGCATGGAAAGATACAAGAGCACAACTCTAAGAAGAACAAGAGGCTGGGAAGTAAAAACAGGAATGCTTGTTTCTTTTTATCCTGGCAACCTCTGATTAATTTTATAATATTAAACTTTTTGTTGTGTTGCCTTTTTAGATTTAGCCTGCGTGACCTAGCAGCTGTTTCACTTGGCTCAGGGCATTTATGACTTTATTTTGGACAAATCTCTAACATTTTCATTTGATTTTTCCCAACTCAGCTTTGTGCCTCAAAATTTGTTTTAAATTTTACGGTCATTTTTCCCCCCTTTCTTACCCTTCTTACAGCTGTAGACTTTGGAACGTAACAACTGTGGTGTTCCTCTTCTCAGCCAACAGCATATTTTTAAGGTAAAGAAAAAAGGAAGGAGGAAATTTAGGAAGGGAAAAAAGTAAGAAAAGAAAGAAAGGCAGACATGGGAGAGGTCATTTTGCTAACTATTTGGAGCTACTTAGAACAAGTTAAAACCTAACACTATATAAATACTGAAGTACACAGTAGACTAAGAGTATTCAATAAACATTTACTGTGAATGGGGGCATTAGGAAAGGCTTAGGCCCTGCCTGAATTCCCATGAAATTTATAAATATTTCTTTCATTTGTTCTCCATTTACAATTAGTTGCGGTCAAGCTGATCAAAGACAGAAGAGGCCTGTTGCATGTGAACCAGCATCCCTCACAATGACATTCACAAAGCAGAATGAAATATGAAATATCAGGTTTCCACGGATGTATGAACTTGTAAAAAATCTGAAAGAATAGGAGGTTTTTCACACTGAGTAATGTGAAACATTTGGTGCAGATTGTAGGCCTCTGAAGAGGAAAACCGAGAGCCAAAATCCATCAGGCAATAAAACAGAAGCAGGCAAATGTTAAAACAACAGCCATTCACTACAATCTATTGATTTAGATATCATTATTGTCCCTGCTATAGCAGTCCTGGGTTCTAGCAGGAGCTTCCATTTAAATGCAAAGGGCAATACCAGCACCACCATGGACCTGAGCAGGCCTCAATAAAATAGTGTCAAAAGTGTATTTTGTCTGCCCCACTTCATTAAAAATAAATGAAAAAATGAAAATAAAAAAGAAAGCTCTTCTCTGTAGCCCTCTGCTCCCAAGCATTTCCGACTCAACAGGTGCTAAGGTTAATTGGCTAAGCAGCCTGAAGCCTCCAGTTTTCAAACGAACTCTAAGTAAATAAATAACCCCAAGTGGATCTAGCGGGATAGACTTGCACAAAGCCCCGGGAGCCGCGTGCTGCCGCGCTCGGGGTTACCTTTTTTTATCTCTTTTGCAGACCGGTGCCTCTCGCAAGAGCGCGGGCCGCCGGCCTTTGTGGCCAGTGCCGCGCGCTTTAATTGCTTCCTATGTCTTTAGCAGCTGTGGACCCCGCAGGGGGGTCAGGGTCGGCTCCATAGGGTCTGCACCCAGAGAGGGGCATCGCCCGGGCATCCATGTCCAGTATCAGAATCCCATCCTACACCAGAAAATGGCTAAGGAGAAGGAGTAGTAACTAGGGCAAACAAGATGTATATATATGCATGTATATATAAATACGTATATACGGTCTCAGAACCGCATATACGTATTTATGTACATATGTAGAAGGGGCCAGGGAATAGAAGGTCTTGCAGTTAAGAGCAATGCCAGCCTTAAACATCAAGATGTCATGCATCAAGCCCCCAAAATCTGTCAGACCAGCTTGCCAGCAGTAACGGATTTTGTGTACATGCTTTGTTAAATCAGTGCATTTGGGGTTTTCCTACTTCTCTCAGTGCCGGCAATAGCTAGAAATTTCCTGCTTAACAGGAAACTGAGAGTCTAGGGCCACATCTCTGAGGACCAGGGCTTTAAGAAAAGCACCCTATATTACTCGACTTACAGTAAAACCCTTGGAGACACCAAGACTGGACTGAAAGGTGGAAGATTTTCATCCCACTCTCCCAGTCCAGCAAAGATGTCATGTTGACGGGTAGCTGCATGGCAAAATTCAGCTCCCCATAGTAAACCCCAAAATGTCACATAACTTCCTCGATCCTATTTTTCCTGTCTGGTTCTCAAAGTTTCCATGTAACTTCAGCCAAGTCACTTGATAGGTCTCTGCCTCAGTTTTCGAGACACAGAAGCACTAANAAAAAAAAAAAAAAAAAAAAAAAAAAAAAAAAAAAAAAAACCTCAGACAATAAGTATAGGGATGTATCAGCTCAGGTTGTGTTGTATTTGGAAGTGTGTAGGAAAGGGTATGTACTGTTCAGAGAGATTGTGATGGTTTAAAATGCTACGTAGTAAAATAATGAGATATGTCATTTTCTTCAGTAAAAGAGGCTAGAGCTCCTAACATGAAGTGATTCAGAGATGAAAAAAACTGGGCACTGATATTGTAGTATGAACTGAGTAACATTCTTCCTTTGTGGAGGGGGATTCTTTGCAAAATCTGGTGACATCAGTGTTAAGGCAGCACAGGGGAGTGTAGGAACTGCAACAATTTTCAAAAGAAGTGTCACAAAACTGAGAGCAGTGGGCAGGGATTTCCAGCCTTGTAAGTGGATAAACTGCAATGTCTGCCTACCAGACAGGCAGGTGTAGGCTTGTGGTTTTAACATCTTCCTTTGCAAAAGTAAAAATCTTCCACATTGAGGGCAGATAGTGAACAGCTTGGATCCCTAGGGAAACAGCCCAGGAAACTAGAGATATCCAGGGAAAAGACAGGGAAAGAAAAAAAAAAAAAGTTCTGGAACTTACCAAAAGTCCCCTCCAAATGGGGTTACCTTTCACATCATTGTCTAGGAAAACGGGATTTTTTGATTTTTTCAAATGCTGTCCACAAATATAGAAATTAAAAAAAAAAAAAAAAAAAAAAAAAAAAAAAAAAAAAAAAAAAGCCAGGAGACAGTACCTCAACAACAAACTCATTTTCCCTCTCTGAATGTCCATTTATTGCAGTCCTTCACTTTATAAATCACACTAATTCATGGTCATATGCTAACACCCAATGCACTTCCTCTCACGCAACCCCTGTCCAGTCACAAAACATCCTCAGAACTCCATCACTTTCCAGCATTTCTTTCTTTTATATCCTTTTGAGGAAGCTCCATGTATTGGTTTGTTCCTGATACCTCTTTCCTCCTCAGAGATTCGGGCTGCCTCCTGCTGGTGGTCATGGTCTTCCACCCGCTTTGGCCATAGTCTCATTCTTCCATGATCACAGTTTTGACCTGGGAACTATTTGGAAGCAAAGAGAGACTGTTGGTCTGAGCTGTCTTCTGAGCATAAGCCATTCTGTGAGTCATATTACCTAGGTGTCAGCTTCTCTCTTTTCTTTTTGTTTTTGCTGCACCATCATCTATAAATGTGTTAAAAGCACAGCTGACACTTTTGAGAGCTGCCAGACCTCAGGTCAGATTTACCGTGTGTTTTAAGGGCCTATGAGCTTGAATCTGACAATAATAGAGCTTTTTTGAGGGAGCAGATGAAGAATTTGCTTTGTCGACAAGGAGCTTATATTTGCTAAGCTTCAGGCTTCGTGTTTTTTTCCTTCCAAAAAGGCATGAACAAACATGTGCACTCAGGGAGTTCACCATCTCTCACAAAAAGAGATGTTTGTCTCCACATTAACGCTAAACAAAATCAGAAGCTGAAGCAGGCACACATTCCTCAGCACAGATGCACCTCTTTAGTGTTTCTTTCTTATTTATTGGCCAGAAAAATGCATTATAGAAGAGGCCTCTGGGATAAATGGACTTGTCTCCCCTCAGGGATGGATATCAGGACATTACTTTCATTTATTTTCTTGGAGGAAGGAAGATAGAAGCCAAAAATCTCCAATGAAATGCTATCCATGCCATAAAACTGAATACCATTTACATAAAAAAAAAAAAATTGAGATTATCCTTAAGCAATCCTGCACTGGCTGTGGAAATATGTGGTTTAAGCTTTCACCCATTTTGCTTTGGTCCAGCTAACTGCTCAGCTGAAGATTTCCAGAAGAGTCTAACCTGCTTCACATGACATGTTGTGGACTACGCCAGGACACGGTACTATGCATTCTTCCAAAAACCAGTGTTGCCATTTTTACTGGCTAGCATGCTTCAACATTTGTTTTTGCTCAAGTTCATTGTAAATATATGTACGTATACATATATATATATATATACACACATGCGAATAGGTGTGTGTGTGTATTAGAGTTTTTTCTGTAGCAAGATAAAACGCCAGTGATATATCATGATACATTATGCAAGTCTGATTTGACAGGAGTTGTAAAGGTCGGTGTTCAAGACACAAATAAGAAGGGCCCGTTTTTCCCTCAATCCTCTGCACAAGTTTGCTCTCTTCAGCAAGGGACTGTTGAGGAGACCTATTGGGCTCAACTAACGAGCACAGCTGACTCCCTTTGGTCACAGAGGCAGAATAGCAGTCAAAAAACAGGCACGTTTCCCATTCAAAATGCACATGCCTCATAGTTCTGGCCACTCGTAAGCTAAAAGAACGTAGTGGTGGTGTCATGGAGAAGTTCCTCTGTCGTGCATCTATACCCACCATCAAGATACGTTTTAAAGCAACAGGTAGGTACATAAAGAGGTAGTGGTAGATGGAAAGAAAGAGGGAGAGCAAGAGAGAGGTGAGGACCTTAGGAAAGGCGGCAATGTGGAATTAATATTATTTAATTTACATTAAATAAATTTACATTTATGTTCCAGAGTCCTTGCATGAGGCTGCAGGATGTTGTTATTTGTGTCTCCCTATCCTGGGATCTCCGAATGTCGCTTTCTTGTCAAAAAGTGTGATGGAGATTTTGACACCATAAAAACTCCCATTTCTTATCGGGGACACCTCCTAAGGTTTGCAGGCTGTCTCGTCAACAGGCACACTCACACACCCCTGGTTTTACCTTAGTGGCTTCCAATCTGCTTTTTTTCCCAGACTACTCATTGTCCGTGATAGCTGGGTGAGAAAAAAAAAAACCATACATATTGTCATAGGGAGACCATCAAGCCAGTCAGCTCTTTGACCCAAGAAGAGCATGCAAAACATATTGTCAGCACAGGAGAAACCTAGTGATGATAACGGTGACTTTATAAAAATAATGGTTTTAACATATTTTGCAATTCACCATGCAGAAACCAATAGCATTTTCTTGTTCTGCTATTTCTGAAGACTCTCAGCAAGAATTCCTTTTTTTTTTTTTTAATCCTCACCCAGAGTAATGTAGAAAAAAACAGTATTTTCTAAAAGCTGCTTCTCTGTTGATACTGCCTGCTGGAAATGCATATTGGGTTATATGAGATCTGTGATTAAACTTGACAGGAACACTTTTCTCTTTATGACGAGATCAGGACAGATTCCTGAACAAATCATTATGTCTCTATTTCCAGAAAACATTACAGCTTTGTTCATGCTACTATCATAAAGGGTTTCACCAGAATTTCTATTACAATCTTTATTTTCAGCATTTTTTAACTCCGCCAGGACAATTCTCTGTGGGCTGAAAGCTGTCATTTCACGGTGTTCACATCACGAAGAAATTTTTTTCATCATAAACTCTAAAAAATAATGGCACAAGTTATTTTGAAGCTGGAAAGTTATGCACTTTAGTGGAAGGCAGTAGATTCATAAAGTCACATAGTTTAATCTACTGGAACCAAAATCAAAAGAACAAGAGTTTTTTTGTTTGTTTGCTTTTAAGCACAGAGAAGGCGTGAGGAAAAAAATGATGGAAATACGGAAGTTTTCCTAACTGTTACAGAGCAAGAACCTCATGCTACAACCAAGTCAATGTGGAAAAGCTTTGAGCCTGTTGGAGCTCACCATAACTCAATGCATGCTTCAAGGTCCTTGCAGGTGGAACCGCAGTTCCCACAACTGTGTATTCCCAGTGGGATGTGGTGAGAAGTTGTGAAGCCAAATTCTCATTTGATGTGTACACTCAGTGCTAACAGTTCAATTTGATGGAGCCCTAGCAAACTAATCTACTTTGGTCCATATCCCTGTGGGACGAACCCTTCTCTTGTTGCCTTACAGATGCAGTAGGAGCTGTGGGAGATGTTGAAGGGCTGCTGGATGGTGAGTCTGAACTTTGTCTCCTGCAGACCTGGGATCAGCTTTGCAGGTTGACATGGTCCCTACATCTGCTTCCCTCCCAACCGTCTCTGTTTGGTGATCATCCGTACTGTTCTTCGGGCAAGATATTTCTTTTAGCAGGTGTTTGAACAATACCTAGCATAATGGAGCATCAGTTTTACCTGGGTCCTATTGACTTCACTGTCCTACAGATAATAATAGTAGAAATGAAAATAGTAGAAATGATAGCTCTACTCTTTCACTTCCATGAAAAAAACTCATTCCTCCCGTCTGGAGATCTGCCCATGATAAATCCACAAAGTATGAATCAGGATCCAAACTTTCCATATTGTAGCTCATGAGCTTGGCTCCAGGGTTTTGGTTATGGCCCATCTTTATTACTAAAACATTTCTCTGCCTTCCTCTGAAACATCCTCTCTACACCAAACAAGATTTCCTGGGATAGTCAGTATAATTCACATTATTGCATATACTTTTTCTACTTTAATTTTATCTCCAAAAGATATTAAATCTACATTTATTAAATGGAGTCACTTTTCCAGCCTACAGGCATCAGCCCAGTATCTTGAAAGATGTAACAATGAGGTTTATGATTGAAACCTTTTTGGAAAACATGAACAAATGATAACCAGTTTTGATAGTTTTCCACATTTTTATAATATCTAAAAATATGTTCAAATATCCAGAAATGATCTTATGATTTGATTTATTCACAAGTCCCCTGAAGTGTTTAATAAGTACAATATGGTACAACTAAAATCATGCTTATTACGGTTATTAGCTTGGTAATTCTCCAAGATGAAATCATACTTTTCAGGTTATAAATATACATTTTTATTGTTGATTTTATGCTGCATTTTGAAATATTGCTTCTCTGCTTTCATATTTTCAGTGCTGTATTACAGTACTATAAATCAGCCTAGCAGTAAAGGAATTCTAATTGATATCAGGTGATTTTCTTTTAAATGGAGAAAAAGTTAAAATTATATCCTTCTGAATGAATATAAATTCTCCTGAAGCTCTTAAAAAAAAGTAGTCAGATGTGTCCAGAAGGTATCTGATTTATCTTTTAGAAACACTAATCAGATGAAAGTATGCAGAGTAAACATCAAAGTGTACATATGAGCACAAAACCACCATAAAGGATACTTCTTGATGTCTAAGTAATACAGAGAATCCCTCCCCTTGTATTTTTTTGGTCTCTACCATTTCATTTTTTCCATCCCAATAACGATGTGTGTTTGTGCTTCTATTCTGCTTCCCCATTATCCACATATCTTAGTGCTCTTCCAAAAAAATGTTTAGTTATGGCAATATATTTCTAATATCTCATCGCCTTTACAGAGCCAATCGGATTGTTAAACTATTGACTGCCTGCGCTGGACCTGCATGGGGATGCTGTCTATGTCCCTCTGCAGCACATCCAATACAGTAGTTAGACTAGCAAGCCAGGATCAGCTTTGCGCTGTGAGCCAAGTGCTGGGATTTATCCTTAGAGCTGGAGCCTTTGGGCAAGGAAAGCGTTAGGAGATTAGTAGGTTTGGGAGTTAATTATAGTTTTTTTTTTTTTTCCCACATTTAAGCAAATGACTTTTCAGAAAATTTAGGTTATCCAGGGAAAAAGCAAGGCAATTGAAACAATGGATACAGATTTTGCTCCTGTGTGTTGGTGCAGTGGACATCAAGAAGGTGGTGGATTAAAGTGCGAACACAGTCCATGCTCAAATTCATGGAGGCCATGAGCCTTGCTCATGGGTTGGACTCCAGATGTGTCTCACGTGTTTCAACAGACCCTCTAAAAAGGGAAGTTCCCCTGGATTCTAGAGCTTCCAGAGGACAATTTTATGGGTTACTGCAGAACCTCTTATTTTCTAATCCAAGCCTTATTTTGGGTAATGCATATTTTTAGCAGCATAGTTTCATAGTTCCTGTAATCTTCCTGGCATTTTGTCTTTCAAGCTCACAACGCAGAAATTTGACAACACTTCACCCAGTAACTGAAAGATGAAACAAATATGCAAAATAAATAGCCCTCTTAATTTCTACGTCCTCCCTGTGCTGAGTTAGGCAAGCTCTCTAGATGAATTGTGTTTGGGAGGGAAAGCCGTAGTGTTAATGGGATTCATTATTCAATACTGTAGGCCATGTAGAGTTACTTTTTTAACTTTGTTTTATTTTTTTTCTTTAAGCGACTGAAGTGCTCACTTGATGCTATTAAACAACTAGAATTTGTCAGAGGATCTCTGTCATGAAGGCCAGAAGTAAGATTAAAAATGAAAATCATTCAAATAAAAATAAAGGTAAGTAGATATTCAGCAGAAAGGCATCTCTGCAAAGATGAAACAAGCAAAAGAATATATATGCACACCTTGGACAGCTGCTTAGGGCCAGATGAAAACCAGATGGAGGAAATCAAGAGTAAAATAAGGCTGAACAAGGAGGCATTTAGAAAGACGAGAGGTAACATAAAAAGTCACCTTTCATTTGCTTAAGGAAAGTCTGCACCACTGAAGTGGCAGCATGCAACATGACTTGGAGACAAAATCCTATGCCAAAGGATTGGTAAAAAAGACAAATCTGACATCCACTGAGACATCCACTGGCTCTCTGAAGAGAAAACTGCTGGGATTTATTCTGTGATGAACAGAAATGCGTGCCTGGATAAGAAAATCAAGTGTTAGAGGTCCCACAGTTGGAAGCTCCAGCAGCTCACTAGCAATGCAGACACTGCAGATATTTCTGCTACAAGGGAAAACCGGGACCTGCTTTGGTCTCTTCTTTACCTGGTGCACTGGGGTCATCCACAGGGGAATCTCTGCTCACAGCTCCTTTTCCACATGGATTTGAATCTGTCACCTCTCTCCGACAAATGCCATGAGTATTTTACCTCTTGCACTTTGCTTTTGTATTTCCCTCTGTCTTAAATCCCTTCTCCATTATGCATCAAAGCATTTGTTCTGCTTTAGACCAAGGCAGCATCTAGATCAGTAACCTGTCTCCTGGAGCAGCCGTAGGTAGATGCCCAGGCAACTGCAATAAAACTTCCACCTACCTATTCCATGTGTCTGCAAAATCCATATTTTTCTGCAAGCATATATTGCCCAGCACAGTCTCCATTTACATTGAATCTAGTTTGGGAAACATTATGTGCATTGTCAGGTAACCCCACTGATTTCATAGCTGATTCCTGTGGGCTGGGTACAGGAGAATCATATCCAGTGTTAATGCTAATTACTGGGGTAACTCCAGTATCTATGCCATAGTTGTGCATGAGTTTAAGTAAGGCAATCAGGAGAGGAATATATCACTTACATGTTGCACATGTTGGCTGGACTGGTTTTATCTCATCTACCATTATCCACCTAACAGTCGCATACTTGGTCCACACAAGTGTTAAGAAACCTATCTTTGGGTATGATGAAAAATGCTCTCATTCTTTATACAGAGAAAAAGAGATTGGTTAACTGGTTTAGACCAGATATATAACTTATGTGGCTGATATTACACAAGATGAATCTCTATTTCCATACATCAGCCTTTAAAAAAGATAATCACAGAAATCACCATGACACCCACATAAAATCATCAAGGGACCATAATGAGTAATTCCTCTGCCTTGGTTTGAGGAATCCTCTTCTGCCCCCAGGAAGCTGGTCTGGAGCTGAGGAAAACCAGCAACAACAACAGCAACTGTGTATGCAAACTTCATAAAAACTGCAAACCTGTCCAAGGGGAAAACGAGGTGGGAGACACTACAAGAACCAGAAGCACTGAGTGCAAGACAAATTCTCTATAACCAAAGCTGTGGAGGAAAGAGGGGATGCACTGGGTTGAAGGTACAGGGAGCTGCAGCACCCAGACTGGGTGAGGGAAGAGAGGAGGTCATTTCACCAGAGCCCCCAACCCTTGTGATTCCCAAGCAGCTCAGGTTGCTCCGTGGACTTCAGGACTGTTACATCCAGGAGAGGTGTGAAAGCAGCAGCTGGAGCAGTTCTTTCCCTTTGAAGACTTCCTTTCTCCAGCACAAAATTTTGTGGTGTAGCATTTTTGAACCAGAAAACATCAGATCTGGGGATTCCTTCTGGAATTACAGATGTAGAAAAAGGTGCCCAGAGCAAGTAAAGCAGCTTAGCCTTAGCTCATCTGGGGTCGGCTGCAGTGCCCTCTCA
Source organism: Nothocercus julius (assembly GCA_013398735.1). Lineage (NCBI taxonomy): Eukaryota > Metazoa > Chordata > Aves > Tinamiformes > Tinamidae > Nothocercus > Nothocercus julius. The sequence continues at coordinate 929,901 of VZSV01000156.1, forward strand.
GGACTGTGGTTTCCATAGGCAGGGTCTTGGCACTGCATTGTTCCATCCCCACCAGAGCTGGGCAGTCACAGAACATCTTCTTTCCTGGCTATTTACTGGTCATTCTGAGAGCATTTACTTATTTTGGATGTTTATAAACTCTTGTTGGAACACAAGGCATATATGGATTCATCTAAATCCTGGTCTTTTTGATCTGGAAAATCTTCAGTAATTGAAAAAAATCCATTTCATCTCTTGCTTCAGAACATCATGTATACTTTATAACCTAGGAACCCATGGCTCAGCTTTAATGGTAATCATATAACATCTGTTTAATTTTAAAATTTATATGGAGGCTTTTTTGGAAATCCCTCGGAGTTTTTCAACTTTCTGTCTTCCCTATGCACACAGAGGATGTAGAAAATTAATTTCCTGTGTAAAAATACAAGATGACAGAAGGTCCAAGGTTAAACCTATTTACAAAGAAAATCACTGCCAGTATTTAGAAAATTCTGCTTTTATTTGAAATATTTGGAGGTGTACCTGGCTTCCCATGTTCTCATGGTATTTTAGAGTATAAGGCTTTCTGTCCAATAAACTGTAGTGAAAAAAACTTCTCTGTATTGATTTTCCCCTGATGAATTGTGAACTGTCTATTCATATGGTGATCCATTTATTTTAATAAAGAAGACAAACCTGTAGGAGTTTCTTATTTTCCCACCCCTCTGACCTCTTATGAAAGGATTTAGCCTGCTGCAGAGGCCAGTGTTCAATTTAGAGAAGAAAGCAGATGCCACTGGCTGACATATACATGGTTCCTCTATGGCAGTTAGTTTACAGCAGGGTAGGAATGTTTCTCCCTTTTCCTAAGCAAAACGAAAGGCGGGAAAATTTGAACCCAGTCACGGTAGAGACCAACACAAAGGTCAGGGAAGGAATCACCTTATGTTCTTCTAAATATTCAATATTCTTCAATACTCATCTATTCCTACAGAAACCCTGAAATGAATTAGGACACAAAAGTTTGACACACTTGAAGAGAAGAGAGTCCAGGGTCTGCTCAAGGAGACCATGAAGTCATTGGTTCAATCCCATTTGATGCCTTATTCTTCAGTTAAAATCTGTGTAGGATGAATCTGTCTGCAATAGTTCCACTTCAGAAAAGCCATGAAGTCAACTAACATCTTCATTCCCCACCTTGAAAAAGAGGAAGAGCTAAGGAGAATTCCCATTTACTAGAACCATCAGCTGGATAGCCGTGAGATGGACTGATACCTTCTTGTAGGACTCAGCTCAGTCAAATCAGTGCACGACATGTGGAAGGTGAATGTCCAGGTATCCCAGGCCTGCATGGTGATACCAGAGCTCCCACGACCCTTGCCTGAGTCCTCCCTACCATCCCAGCCAACTCTACCTGGAGGACTTGGGGCTCCCAGATCCTACTCAGAGCATTAGCTCAAGAGCCCGCGAGTTTTAGAGGCCCAGCGATAAAAGGAGCACCTCAGACTTCACATGAGAAACCCTGGGAAAACTGAAGTCTCCATCTGCAAAGCAAGGAGGAAGCCAAACAGGAGCAAACAATTAGTTCTCAGGTGTTCGTCAGGACACTATCTATCCCGGATGGTTTCTATGTTTCAGGGCACCTCGGGAGACTCTGGAATCAATGTCTCTCTTTGATCACAGATATTTCTTTATTTTATTTTATTTATTTTATTTCTTTCCCAAGGGAAATTTCAAGACATCTATTTTCCATCATATCTCAGGGAAATAATAACAAAAAAAAAAAAACGCTTTCAAAAGGTCTGATTTTCCTGCACAACTGTTTAAAAATAACTTTATTTGGAATGATGTGGCTACTCATACTGCAGTTTGCAAGTTGCATACTTGCAAGTCGCTTGAGCAATGCTTCACTGAAGAAAGGGCCGGGTTTGGATCTGGTATTTGGCTATGACTTTGCCGCTTCAGCGACACTTTCAGGACATCATGTCCTTCTTGCACGAGTTTACCGAAAGTTTCTGAGTCTACTGTACACCTAGGAAGGTCATCAGCTACCCAGCGAATAACTCCCTGGATTCATATATCCCTGCAGTAAAACCAATACCATTTCCTTGCTCTTAATAATTATGCACAGAGGTAAGAAGTACATGACTGTGTTGATGAAGTCCAAAAAGTGAATGTAACTCATTTCATTCAGTCATATCTGTGCTCACCATGTTTAAAAAAAAAACAGTAAAAAAAAATTTTTGTCAATCAAAGAAGTCCATACAATTTAATATGAGTAGAGTCTGTTGTGTTGAAAGGTGTTAGTTTTACACTTATTTTTTTCTGAGTACAACCATACTTTATCATGAAATTACTCTAAATTGTGATTTGTTTGATGTTCTTTTTCCATTACAGGGTCAGCCTTTGAGGAGCACCTAAAGACCTAATAAAGGACCTCATAGCATTAGGCATTCTACATAATGCAAATTAACAGTCAACGACCTTAAGAAACATGCTACCATTGCCAGGGCAACACAGCCAGAGAGCTGCTGCTTCTCTTTCTTCCCCACATTTCCCCTTCCTTTCAAATTCTGGAGAGAATTCTTAGCATATTCTTATCAATTCAGGTTATTACTAAAATCAATAAAGTGCCTTTGCTACCGTTTGGAAAGAAATTCACAGCAATGAAATGATTCATAAAAGTAACTTGGATTTGCCGAGTCTTTGGGATGGGGAAGCTCATCTTCAGGAGAGGACAAAGAAAGTATCAACACTGGGAAAGGTTTTGCTGTGGCACAAAAAAAAGGAGCTTAAGTGTAGCTTAAGTTGCAGGCTGAGCACGAGGGGAAGTCTAAGACTAATTGTACACTATCCAGTAATACAAGGCCAGGAGAGATGAGGAAAATATTTATATTTAGCTGCTTCTCTTCTCATTCCTTTAACTCTATCAGCCTGAAGCATCTCACTACATTTCTCTAAAATTTCTCAATGAAATAGCTTCTTCCTTGACTGAAAATCAGGCTGGGAATCACTGAGTAGAGCAGCAGACACGCCACCTGCTCCACAAAGCATTGTTTCTTGTTAGTTTGTCCCATGTCATGTGCGGTTTTAAAGAAATATTAGGATCTGCTAAGAAAAGAATGAAAGGAAAGCTAAAATTTCCTTCCTTGCTGTTGTAGAACAGAAAATTGGAGGAAAATATTGAAGCCTTGTATGTGGTTTCTCATCTGGATATTATTAGTTCATATTTTTTTAGTCATGTGCAGTACCAGCCAGACTGCTTATTACTACTGTTTTCCTGATACACAGGTCTTCCTATCATGTATAAAATACAATACAATTTATTTTTGTCTATCTTTCACATCAAACCACTACAAAACACTTTTCCAGATGATTTTAGTACGTACTTGGGCCAGCTATAAAATGAAATGACAATTTGCTGTTTTATGTGTGCAAGGAAGCATTAGATCAGGTACTGTACTATATTACTAAGCTTCAATAAGTAGAAAATATCACAATAACCCAGGAAGAGAGAATATCAAAACTGCACTTGAGACCTCTAATTAAAGATGAACTGCAAAAGGTCTTAAAAGCAAAATGAATATTGAGGCTGCCACCAGACATTAGTGATAAAACACCGATTCAAATATATATATATATATAGGTGTATATAAAATATACATATGATATATTAAAAACTAGCCAAATTCATGGAAAATGGACCTGTGAAAAAGCATGAAATATCTGTGCAGCAGCATTCCTGTTTCCTGCATATCAGTGACACTGCAAAAAACCTAAACGCTGCAATGAGCCATCCCCTCCTTCCCTCTTTTATTACTTTTTCTCAGCTCCATGCGTGTTCAGGTCCTACTTCTGTGGAATAAACGCCTGGGTCATCACCCCCCATCCGTTAAATGCTCAGAGCTTCCCAGTGTCCCAGAGCCCCGCAAGGGTCATGCCCAGTTGCACCTGATGCAAGGGGCAACTGTGGCTGGTTCTGCTTCCTCACTACCTAATGGCTCAGCATTTGGGCAACCATGGAAAATATTGCCAGAATATGCCACAGAGATATAATATTTTCTACTTAAAACTCTATGGAGTGGTAGCATGAAGGAAGGCTCCACAGGATTCTTTTTATTCTTTTTCAATTTTTTTTTTTTATAATTTACTGGACCCTTTTAAAAAGGAATATCATATTCATTGCAGAGTTTCGCATTCTGCAGCCTGCACAAATCACATGAGGTGCAGCTTCTGCTATGCCACTAGTTGTGAGGGCTCATTGTGGGCCCTCTAATGAGCCTGCCATGCTCCTCCAGCATGCACAGCACTGTCTTCTCAATCATGCCTTTCAAGAGATTAAGACTCAGTGATGCAATGCAGCCCATGACACAATGACTCCTTTCAAACATGAAAGAGTCAATTGTTTTTACAACCTCCAAGCATGCACAGTCTTTGCTTCACATGTCCTTGCAATAAGTGGCCTAAAAGTTTCATATCCTCCTTGCAATATGGAACCTGACCCTGGAAAATCCCTCATGACAATTCAACTAGTAGAACGGAAATCTTTTTCCAATACCCTAAGGACGCTGGCAAAATATTTGTGCTATTTTCGTGTACACACACTCCATTACACTGTGCTCCTTGCATATTACACAAACTAACAACATTGCTGAAGCTGTGTATCCTCCCGCCTGCTCCTTCCATAAATTATCTCTGCTGTTTTCAGACTCCTTAGATTAAATTCTCCACTTTCTCTCAGCTTCCCCCAGCAGGAGCTACATTTCAGAGCGTAGCTAAAATATTTCTCCCTGCAAGGGCCCATTCTCTCTGCCTGGACAGTAGTGTCCAGACCTGCAAACTGACCTTCATGGGCTCCAAGCAATGCTAAACTTACAGTTCCCAGTGTTTTCACCTCCAATATGCTGTGGACAGCTAAATACCTAGGGCAATAGGCACAGCCATGTGTTTGGCCTTTTCCATGCAGTTTCACTAGCATTCCTAGTTGAATACACCTGCAGAAAAGTCACAGACACAGAGGACAGGAAGAACTTAGGTGAAAAGACTTAGGTAAAATCAAAAAGGAAAAAGAAAATGAAAAAAGAAAGAAGCAGAGCATTTCCCTAGTATCTGCAAGGTTTTGACAGATTTCTTTTGAAAACAAAACCTAACTATGATAATTTGCACCATTCTCCATTATTTACTATGACATTGACTTAGTCGAACAATTTTTCTGCAAAGCGTAATTTTTCTCAGGCAAATGTATCAGTCCAGTGTCTATAGAGTGCCTAGCCCAGAAAGGCATTTAATGCTGGTCTGTCTCTACTACCGATCCATAAACATCAGATATTTCAGAAGACAAATCCAGCTAAATATCCAAACATTTGATGTGTTCCCTGGTATTTGATCAGTTACTTTTATATTCTGAGAAATCATTCTAGAAATTTACAAAATCTGATTTGTGATAATAACTATTTGGAAGTTTTGAGTGGAGCATAAAAAGCGTCATTTTTTACCCTTGAATTTTAGTGCTTCAATTCTCCATGGAGAAATAAAATTAACTAAATTTTCTTTCCACATAAATCTACATGAAATAGATGCATGACTGGTTAGAAATATTTCATTGGACATAAGAGATATCATTTTGGGGAGGGGAGAGGGGTTCTTTGTTCGTTTGTTTGACAGTAGGAATGTATTAATACTGACTGTGCGGGGTCTGATGATATTCACTATTTTCTTTAACTACTTGGTGTAGACAGCATTCCCATTAAATTCGTAAGCAGTGAAATCTGGTCAAATGATTTCATCAGAGACCAAGCATTCAAAATGATCTTGTGAAGATGGAGGATTAATCTGAAATAAACAAGATATAGTTCAAGCAGCGGAGACGCAAGGTTCTTGGGGAAGAAAAATCATTTACATAAAAAGAGGATGGTGAGCTGCTGGCAGTTGGGCAGAAAAGGGTCTGAGGGTTTAACCAGTGCAAAAGCTGCATCTGAGTTAGAACTCAGGGAGGATGGTGCCAAAACAAAACAAAAAACTACCAAAAAGCTGAACAGGAAAGAAATCTATGCGGTAATAATTAATTTTTCCATTCCACTTTGCTCTGGTAAGATTGCATCTCTGAAAGGTTTTGGCCTCAATTGAGAATGTTATGAGAACCATCACCATGAGAAAACCAAGATATTTAGGGAAAGACTGAAGTACTGCGCTCTTTAGCTTGGAGAAGGGAAGACTGGGGAGAAAGGGAAGCAAGAGTTTTCAGCTATGCTAGGGGTGCCTGCAAAGAGGAAGGATATGAACTGTTCCCTGTGTCCACTGAAGATAACGAAGCACATAAATGAGCCAACAATGTGCAAGAAAAAAACTATGTTAAGTGATAAGACAACCTTTGTAATGGCAATGGCAATGAGATGCTGACCACGTTCCCCAAGAGGAAGAGGTGGCACCTCGGGAACTGGCTTTTCCCCCTGCTCCCAGGCTGTGCACACGCTAAGGAGAAGAAAGCTGTTCCTAGCCATTTTCTTGCCTGTTCTGTCCTCACACTCCCTGCCCCATGGCTCTACGCACACTTTCCCCTTGTAACAGCCAAAGGACATGGAAAAAAACTGTCTTCCCGGGTTTTCTTTGCACTGCTCGGTTGTTTTAATATAAACCCGCAGCTCCTCTAGTTAGTGAATTCTAACATTTCAAGATGTAATATAATGTGCCATAAACGACATTCCATGCCATAAAATGTTGCAGAAAGATATACTTTTACTCCTAAAAGCAGTGGCTGAATTCTGCTAAACTGAATTTAGTGGAGATTCAATCAGAGCTGAGACCAAACAAAAGAAAAAGATTCCAGGTTCACTGCAGGGTTCACCAGAGTTTTTTCCTGCCCCCAACAATAAGAGGATTACCTTAAATCAAGAGCATCAGTGTCAATGAGAACCAGAAAACTTAATACATAGAAGGACAAGGAGATCAAAGCTTAGCACCTGGAGAATTCCACATGCTCTGGATTAATAAAAAAATACACTCGGCTACATAAATCTTGAGCAAGGTTATTCATGGACACACATACAGAAAAGAAATTACTGTAGGGTTCAGATAACTGATATTTAATACTGGTTCTCTCTCTATCAGAGAATACCCTCTCACACTGGAGGAGTGTTGACACAGAGCAGTGAGACGTTATTTTGTTTTAAACGCGTTTAGTCTAAATTCGACATTACAGTTTTTGGACCTGGATACTGCACATCTGCAAGCCAGCGGAAATACCAAAATCTTGCATGCTCCTTTGATTGTTACATTTAAGGTATCATATATGCTACCAGCTCAGCTGCTGCAAGGCATTAAAGTCAGTTACTCCAAGCTTGTAAAGTACTTTGGAAATACTATAGACAAGGATTAGAGAAGATGAGTATTCCACATGGTGTCAGAAGAGATGATAAACGGAGGGTAAACGCAGTGTAGTTAAAGTGATATATTGACTACATGTGGGGAGCAATAGCATGAGATCCCTTCTGATGAATATTTTGTTGAGTGGTTTTGAAACTGTATGCTTATATCAAGCCATTATTTTTGTAAGAACAGCTCTGCTTACAGTACCTTATCCTACAAACTACTGACAGGCTGGAAAGCAGCAAAGTGGAGGAATATGAACTGCAACACAGCTTCATTTGAACTCTCTGTGTTAGTAGGATTTGGAAAGGTTGGGGGTGGGAGGAGAAGAGACAGAAAGAGGAGAGTGCAGGCACAGCTATTACTTTCGCAAAGAAAAGTTGTAATCAGCATAAAACTGTAATATTCTTTGTGCATTATATTTAATCGTGAGGGATTCCAGTTGAATTTATCAACAAGGAGGTAAATTCTCCCTCAGATATAAAACTGCCTCCAAGCATCAGATTTGAGGACATAGTCTTCTTCTTGCACCCAAGCTCATTTGCTGACAAGTCATTAGTGTCTCTACCCCCTTGTGACTCCACAGATCTGAGCTACTTTGTATTGAACCCACCAGCAGTGAGGGAAGGTCTGTGCAATTATTTACAGCCGTGTACATCTCATTCCTTCATAGGCGACTCCAAAACACCAAATCTCATTTAAAGATGGTGAGATTCAGGCTTCTAGAAAGGCACTCAACCTCTCTGCCAGAATCCATCTCCTAGAGATGAACTTACCCAACACCATCAAACCTCCCTGTTGTAAACCAGAATGAGTGTCTACACAGCTGCCACAAAGGAAGCAAGGTCTATACAAGACCAGATGAAGGCTCATGAAGGGCCATGTAAAACTATAGCAGTGAAGTAATTTCCTAAGATAGATTTGAGATCATACGGATAAATTTAGATCAAGGGTCTAGACCAAGGCTTCAAAGCACTGGCAAAAAGGGTGCAGTAGTTCAAATGTAAATCAAATGTAAGCAAACTGCTTTGGTGCAGAAACAAGTTGAGAGTGGTGTTAAAGCACATTTGCCTCTTTAATACTCTGTAATACTCTTTAGTACCCAACAGTAACACAATATCTGAGAACTGAGCCATGGTTTATCATTATTAATTGAAGAAATTGGAGGAAATTATCAGCAAGAGACTGTACTAGATGACCTCCTGTGGTCTCCTCCCACCTGATTTTTGCCATGATGCTGTGATCTTTCTATGAGTTGCTTCCATTAGAAGAAGATGGAGAAATAAGTTAGAAGGAAGGGAGCAGATAGGCACTGGTATCAACTGATACTACACAGATCTGCTACATTGATGTTTGAACTGAAATTAGAGGTCAACAAGACTCTCAGAGGAGATGAGAGCTGGCAAAATAGGAAGGAAAATGGCAAGAGACAAGAGCATGAAGCCCTACTCATGAAAAATAGACAGCAATGGCAGGGGATGCAGACCCAAGCCAGCAGGACTTTCCAGGGCAGGCTTCACATTATGAATGTCCTCACACAAGCGAGTTTGAAAGCTGAGCCCAAATTTGTATTTTTGGGCACCTGGGGAATTGGTAGAACTGGCTGGCACAAATGACACTCTTCCCTCAACTGACACCAGGCTCATTATTGACTTTGGGTCTGGACCTGTCTCTGGGCGACACCTCAAACCCTCTCACCCCTGTATCACCACCCAGCACTCCTCACTGAGAAATGGGCTGAGTTTTAAAATCCTTCTTTTAATTTTGGGTAGCGATTGCTTGAGTATCCATGAAAGGCTTTTAATATGCTTAGTGACGTAATTTACTATTTAGCATCAACAGTGAATATTGCCTGTCTGCAGGTTCCTTCCAAGCTCTGCCACAAACAGGTTTGCTTCCCAGATTTTCCTGGCCTCTTAAAATGCATTTTATACAGAACTGTGATTTTAGATGGATCCTGGGAGACTTAATTACTATCAGTCACACCTCTGAATTCCTCAACTGAAAAATAAGGAAAAATACAGCTGTAAATTAAAGGTAAAATGACAAGTAGCTTCACAGTCTTGAAATAGTCCCTCTCCAGTAGAGCTGCAGGAAAAATGCAGGAATGATAATAAATACATCATAAACATTAAAGAGCCATAAAATAGCTACATATAGATCCAATAAAACCTAATATAGAAATAATTCAAGCTGGGCTGAAAAGCAAATACCTCCCACTCCTGAAAGCTTTTGCAGTACCTCAGGATCCCAGGAAAGGGGGCTGATATCACAGCTGGGCTGAATGTTTATTGAGACAGAGGCTTTCTTTGAAGGTCATTCTGCCATGATATTCTAAAAAGCCCTTGGAACAGTCATGTATCAAACTTAATTTTCCTTTTTAACTGACATAGTCCACTGGAATTCTTTAATACTACCAGCTCAGCTTTCAGACCTGAAAGAACAGTGTATCTCAGAGAATAAGCAGAGATTGCACCGTTTAAAGATGAAATGACGCTGACAAAACACTTCTCTTTCTTTAAATTATGTTTGCTATGGTTACAACTTCGAAATCTCAGAGGCTCACTTAAGCTGTGGGATGAATATATTTTATGGCAAAAAGAGTCCAAGCCAGGAAGCTCCAAATATCAGAAGAGTACCAATTTAGCCTTCTGGTAGCCCCATAAAAAAATGTGCCTTTGAGTAAAAGTGAGCATATCAGTTTCTTAGAGCTATTTTTCCCTCTAATCACAATAAGGAGGCAGAAGCAGCACGCAGGTCAGAATGACTTTTCCATAAGCACTGCGTAGATTTATAACCACGTGCAGGGCTACTTGGTGCAGGGACTTGGCTAAGTGGCAGCAGAGAGGACACCGACTGCACCAGGCACTTTGGGGCCCCATGGCAGCTCCTCTGTGGTGCAGAGAAGGCTGCAAATCCCCAAATCTTGCATCTATTTATTGAAAAGGCAAGAAATGCAGTAGCCATTTCAGGTGCACATGCAAGAGGTTCAGGTGAACCTCATCAAATATCAGGTGAGGTGCTTGGGGGGAAGTGCTCACAGTGCCTTAATTTATTATGCCAAAAGAAGAAAGCAACTAAGGTATAGAAGAACATAATCCTTCTTTAAATATTATTCCTAGGAATACTTTTATCACCAAATGTTTGGCTTTAAATTGAATTATACATTTTCATCACAGGGCTACATTCCTGGGGCTCAGCTCTAGAATGAAATTGTTGACACGAGCAAAAAATAGTTGATTTTATGGCATGGCAGAGAAAAAAAAAAAAAAAAAAAAAAACAAATATAGATTTTGTTCCTGTCTTTTTCTCAGCATTCTGTATTCTGCGTATAAAATGCTGTGCATTAAGGGCAGTGCATGCTTGTCAGGCACATCAAAGTGAGGAAGACCCTCCTGATGGGTAGGTCCACATCATGTCTTCCCCTCAAGAAGCACAATCAAGAAGCCACATGCTGCCAGAGGCATCGGGCAGTTTGCACCATCACCACCAAGGGCATCACACCTTCCAGAACCTCCTTGGTGTAATTTGTCTCTCCCTGCTCTTGATCCCTCGCTTGCAGAAGGTGGGTAGCAGGAAGAAGGTGGTGTAGCTGGGACATCTGTGGTGGGTTGAGGTGGGATGAAATGGAATGGGAGGGGAAGGAGTGGGGTGGGATGG
>VZSV01000156.1:946687-966446 GCA_013398735.1 Nothocercus julius
GTGCACTTCAGATTAGCAAAATAAAAGGCATAACATCAGACTAAACTTTGCAGAAGCCATGCTGTAATACCTTCCAGACACAGACTTTTCCTTCGCTCTCCTATCTAACTCCTCGTGGAATTGGTGGTCCTTCTTCTTGCCTTCCTCCCACTTTGCATGTGCTGAAAGACCCTGCCATGTAAGCTGTAATATAAAGAACACATTTACCAATTGCACCTGTCTCAACTTATGATTGCTCATGACTCTTGACTTGTTCTAGAATTTAAGAGGTCTGTCGTCTTTTTCACAGCCAAAGCCTTGCTCTTGAATTCTCATTGGGTCTTGGGAGAAGAAAATGAGGGATCCCAGGGAGAAGTCTAACAGCAGACCTCTGGCTTTGGGCACAGGAATAGCTCAGCAGCTGAATTACAGTTATCACAGACTAGAGATAATAATAAGCAGAGCTGCCATCAAATTAAGAGAAGTGCATTCCCTGTGTCTTCACTTATTTTATATACTCATGCAACTGGACAGAGAGGAGCAGGGAGCGCTCATATCAAATGATAAATATCTACCCCTGGGGGTCCACATAAAACAAATGGGATAATTTTGGAGAACCTAATATCTTTATTATCAATATTTGCTATTAAAATCCCTGCAGTAAGAAAAAGTGGCATCGGGTGATTATTGCTATGTACATAGAGAACTTCCAGCATTTAATGTAAAATATTCCCTCATGTCAGACCAAAAATCACCCTTTCAAAATGGTGCCATGGGGGGCCGTATATATGGAGTGCTGAGCATAAATCTTCTGATTCCCTGTTGCAATGTGCAAAGTGTCGCCTCTCACATGGAGGCTGCTGCTGTGGCAGCTGAAAAGCACATGTGCTTCCCTCGCCTTCCCCCCTCCTCACCATGTTTCAAAATCTCTCTTGATAAATGCCTTCAGAAAAATATTTTATGAGGTGCTTCCCTATAAAAATATATCTTTCAAGGCCATGTACACAATGAGGCCTTAAACACTAACCGCACACAAGAAACACTGTTCATTTAGCCCAGAATGTAGATCAGTGGAAATCAAAACCAATCAGTACCCAGTGAAAGCCAAGGTGGAACCTATTAGCAGTTTGTTGTGATCTGACGTTACTCACCTGCTGCTGGGGAGAAGGGAAGCCCCTAATGGAAGATGTCCTTTTCTTTAAAAGGCTGTTTATGCCTGAAAAAGACCTGAATATATGGGCACGACTGATGAAAGACACAAATCAGCTTCTGTGTGAGGAGAAACTAAATGGACCCAGACTCCTCAGCAGAAAGAAAAGAAAATTGCTGAAGGGAGAAGATGGTCAAGGGCTGATAATAAATATCGTGAATGGTTTGAGGAAATGAACGGGGAACAATTATTCACACATGAACACTTATTTTTTTCCACACCACAAGAACAAGCTGGCAGGTTTAAAGCAAACACAGTGATTTATTCAAAGAATCTCAGAACGACTGAAGTGGGAAGGGACCTCTGGAGATCATCTTCTCGGTGGCGGCCAGTGACAGGACAAGGGGTAACGGGTACAAGCTGAAGCCCAGGCAGCTCCATCTCCGTGTGAGGAGGAGCTGCTCTGCTGTGCGGGTGCCAGAGCCCTGGCCCAGGCTGCCCAGAGAGGCTCCTTGTGGAGGCTCCTTCTCTGGAGACCTTCCCAACCCGCCCGGCTGCCACCCTGTGCCCCGGGCCCTGGGTGTCCCTGCTGGAGCAGGGGGGTGGCCTGGATGAGCTCCAGAGGTCCCTTCCAACCTCAACCACTCTGTGATTCTGTGATCTTGTTCAACCCCCTGCACAAGCAGGGTCAGCACCAATTCATAAAAGCGGAAAGAAGTTTGCTTTACTTTGCATTACAGAGTATCTTTGTACACTGTTAGACCAAAACAGCCTCTTTTTTCATGGGAATGCTCCCAAGCATCATGGTTACAAAAAGTAAATCTCATATCTCATATCTGACACCTTTGCCAGCATCGTGCTTTGCAGTAACTTGCAGAGGCACCAATCCATGTGTGACCCACAGGGAGAGATTTCATCTCTGAATCCCTGGGACATGCTTCTGGTGTGCTTAATGTTTCCAAAATATCCTGGCTATTATACTCTCATTTCAGCAGCAGCTCATTAGGGCTATTTTAAGATATTTTCCATTATTTTATGTGTGTTCACCACACCACATTGGAAAGCAAACAGCCTGGGATTGCCTGAGAGAAACAGTAAATAGGCTCTTATTACTCTTCAATTCAGATGAAATTTTTGAGAAGTGTTATTTTCAAGATAGATCATGTTCCAAGGCACCTTCTCAACATGTTCCCTTCATGCTCTATTTTTAATAAATTATCAATATCCCCTTAAATCCTGAAGTTTTGTTTTCTGTAATAAAATTGCTACCTCTTTCACTTCCTATTATACCTAGATTCCTTGTGTTCGGAGTGAATCATAAACTTTACTATGTGGGACTGTCACAGCCTGACTGTATGAGGCAGCTCAATTTATCATTTCAGGTGAAATTATTCCAGCTACATAAAACAAGGAAACATCAGCAGACGACGAAGCAGATGTTACATCTGTTCCTGTTTCACGGTACAGACAGCAAGAAAATATTATCTCATCAGCATAGCATATTCCTAAATCTAGCTGATTTCAATACAGCCACTGTAGTTTGCACTGAGCCCTGCAGGGCTGCAAATTACTGGGATGTTTTAGTTGTGCTTCATTTTAAAATGCATCTAATGAAAATACTTAAGAAAACAGCAGGCAGAAGACATATGGAAACAAGACAGGTGAGGAAGACTTGAGGGCAGGGAAACAGGCAAGTTTCTGCTCACGGGCCCCTTGCTACTTTGTCCATTACAGAATCACAGAATCACAGAGTGGTTGAGGTTGGCAGGGCCCTCCAGAGCTCAGCCAGCCCAAGCCCTGCTCCGGCAGGGACACCCAGGGCACGGGGCACAGGGTGGCAGCCGGGCGGGTTGGGAAGGTCTCCAGAGAAGGAGCCTCCACAAGGAGCCTCTCTGGGCAGCCTGGGCCAGGGCTCTGGCACCCGCACAGCAAAGCAGCTCTTCCTCACACGGAGATGGAACTTCTTGTGTTTCAACTTGTACCCATTGCTCACCCTGTCCTTTCACTGGCCACCACAGAGAAGAGTTTGGCCCCATCTTCTTTACATTCTTCCCTCAGGTATTTGTACATATTGGTCAGATCCCCTCTCAGTCTTCTCTTCTCCAGGCTAAACAGGCCCAGCTCACTTAGTCTTTCTTCATAAAACAGATGCTCCAGTCCCTTATTCATCTTCATGGCTCTACAAAGTATTACCCATTACCATCAGGACCCTCTGAAGAGGTGTCCTGATTATTCATTGCTTAGTTGTTGAATGCACCCTGATTGAAAATGAAACCACTCTTCTAAGACAAAGGCTATGCTTTGTTTTTTTCCTTCTGCAGTACTGAAAGAGGGATGTTGCTGCTGCATCTTGCATACATTGACATGCATCATATCTGGGTTTGGTGGTGTCCAATAGTCTGCCAAGTGCAGTTCTGTTCACACAGTCCACAGGAAATTCTTTACACTCTCGGATTGGGAAGATACCTAATTCCAAGCAGGAAGGCATCAGTGTTTTCTGAGATGTGACATGTTGTGGGTGTTTGGCATCACTGATGTTATCACATCTGCAATAAGTTCATTTTTTGCAGGATTTAGGAGGCATAGTAACAAAAATAACGTGTTGGACATACTTTGACATGTTGGTAGTATGTACTTTAATGAAGTTCATCTACTCCAGGACAAAACTTCTTTGGTTTTAAAAGCTGTATATAGTCTTGGCTTGATATAACAGGAGCCACTTGTCTATCTTATCAGTGAGTTACTTAGAGTCCTTGTTTAGGATTCAAGCTTTTAAGTTTCCAAGAACACAGGAACAAATTACTTCACACTTTCAAAGTAGATGACCCAGTACCCAGATGTGTTTCTCAGAAGGAGCAGGTTTGTGCCTTGCCCTTGGTAAACTACGTTGGCTAGGGCAACGGTTTATCCAAGCATCAAGTACCTTTTCATGTGTCTCATCCCAGACCACGGGAGCAGTCACACCAGTTTGACAATTCACAACTCATGATCGTCAAGCTGCAATACCTGGTCAGGGCAAAGTTTTTCTGAACCTGGCAGAAGGAAAAGCTCAGGGAGAAACAGAAGCTAGAGTAATTATTTGCGATACTATCTGCCGTTCCAGTAATACGCCATTTAGGCTTGAGACATAGCTTGTGTTTAGATTAACATCTCTTGGTGAATCTCTCCACTGTGAGTTTGTCAAAGTCATATAATCCACTTCTATGTCTGGCTTTCAAAATGTATTTTAGCAGTGAATTCCACAGATTAACTGAATTTTCTGACAAGCAAAGCCTACTGTTTATCACCACAGCTGAATGAAGCTTAGATGGTGCATTATGAGAATCAGGAAATGATTGCATTAGAAAATGGGAAGGCCCAACCCATCTTAGGTCCAGAAGAGGACTTATTCTTCCAGTTGTGTCCTGAACCACAACCCTACCTGTCTCTGAATAGTGAATTTTGGAAAAGTGATGATTCATCAGAGGAACTGAGTGGGTAATTCCAACAATTTTTCTGGTGCTAACTCCTTTCTCTTACTTCAATGCTATTTTTTTTTCCTCTGTGTTTGTGAAGATATACATGTACCTTGCACAGCCTAGTATTAGACTAAGTGATAAGCATTATGAATATTATTTTATTTTGTGTTGACAGTAGAAACCATTGAGTCATCCAGACAATATCAGAGCAGTCTACATCCTACTTCTGTTAACCCTCAGACTTCAAAAGAAGGTGAAAAGTGATAGAAAAATACACTGTGCATTTTCTTACTCATCTAATAGCAAAAATGGTAGAAAGACACCTTCCTGCCCCTCCATATCTGCCCAGACACCCAGCTTTTGATTGCTGTTTTTAATATACCAAGGACTTTATAGATTTGTATGTATAAGGTAAGCACAGGGCAGCTCTCTACTTTTCATCTTTGCACAGTAATGTATTCTATAAATGTTTAAACACAGCATGGCAAACCTTGCTGATAAATCCCTGACAAATACTACCAGGAGACATGACGGATATCTGCGTCATGCATTTCTGCCCGACATTCTGCCGAACATTTTGAGGGGAGAAGATATCATATGGATTAAGTTAGTAACACTCATCCTCGCATTTTCAGTGAACACTTTCCTTAAATCATATCGCTTTGGACCCTGACAGGCTTTCGCACCTAGTCTTATTTCATGCTGGAACTTTCCAGGGACACATTAGTTGTGCCTCACAAATCACCGTGTTTGCTAGTGAATGAAACACCTCAAGCACTACTTATATCTCTGAAGAAATTGGAGCATTTTACACTTCTGTTGGTGGCGAGAGAAAGGGCTTATCTCCTTGAGGATTCCACCATATGTTTCATCCTTAAAGCAGGTATCTTAATAAGGCAGTCACAGAAGATTTTGATTAGTGTGAGGTTCCCATGATATCTTTATCTCTTACTATCTTTCCTCTGTATTCTCCTGCAGGCATTTATTTTTTATCTAAGGTGTGCTAGTGAGAGACCATAACAGCCACGTAGCCAAGACTTGCTTATTTTGGCTAACCAAAACTGTACTTCCTTTCCCAGTTTAATATGTTAATATTTTAATATGTGAAAAAATATATAAGGAACAAGTCTCCCTCACACATAATTAGTGTAATTCTCCTGATACGTGAAGTCACACACATTTGACTATATCTAAAGAGGTTGCCTCTCTAAAACATAAGCTTCTCTGAATCAAATTCTAAAGCTTTTACTTGCAAATGAACTTCAAAATAAGCTCATAAAACAGCATAAAAGCAGAACCTGTGTTTCAGAGACTACACAATCTCTTCCAGAAAGATAAATTACTTACAAAAATTTCATACTTTATTAGAAGTTCAGACTGCTACAGTCCTTGCGACCTTAAGGTTTTTCGAAGCACATTTGAGGATCTAGACCGTAATTCTGCTGGCCTGAGAAATCAGTTCTTCAAAGAGCTGAGCTGCAGGAAAGTATTATCTGCAGTTTGACTGATGGCTTCATCAAACAGGTGTAGGAACCTGGGTACCCCCAACCCAAAGGTAGTTAGAGTCTTAAGTAAAAGTGCAGCAGAGTACCAGGCAAGAGGAAAGATGAATCAGGCCCTTATCATCATAAAGCATGCATCATAAAGACGGGCATATTGCAAGCAGATTTGGTCAAGAGCTGTTTGGTTCTAGCTCAGTGTGTTTGACTGTGTTTTCCAGAAGACCTGGAACCTGAATTCTGCAGAGGCTGGGTAGGTCAACGGGTGCTAGTAAAGATGAGCACAGATTTTGTGCAACCTAACCAGTAACCTGTGTCTCCAGCAGCTGAAAATGAAGAGTTAGAGCGTCCCTTAGAGGCACACCTAGAGCTAAGGAGATGTTGTATGAACACACCATCGCTGAAGGACACAGGCTGGTTTGTGCTGCACTTTCTTTTAGAGCTTCCAAGATGTCTAAACAGAAATAAATTTATTTTGCAAAGGGCTGACCTTAAGTTCCTTATTGTGACAAGCCACATCAGCTGTCTGTTGTGGGTGCAAACTTCCTGTGCTAGGGCAATGGGTCATTTAAGCTGACTCCTTGGAAGAGAAAGAGGAAAACCTCAAGAGGGCAATAAATCTTATATGAAGACAGGCGGTGTCTCAACTCAGTCTTACATCCCATTGCACATCCATGCTCCTTGGCCAGAGCAAGAGAACTATTCCCATGTGATGCTCCTGCTGCCGCTTCTGCACCTAGGTGAGGACAACCAGGACACAGGCAATGTCAGACTTTCCAGGAAAGCTGGTTATTTCCTCTGAAACCACCTTGTCTCTTAAGAGCAGATACAGAGCAAAACTATAAGGAAGTCTTCCAGAAATACAGACCTCTGAGTGGGCAGCTAAATGAGTCTTAAAAAATGATCAGGTTGAAGCATGTCCATAATCCAAATACTCTCCTTTGGTTGGACAAAAGGAGCGAGTACATTCCCTACAGTGGGTAAATAATAATGTCTTCAAACCTATGGACATCCTTAGTTTTGTATTTATAGTCTTCTAGGACAGCTTACATGTCCTAAAGTAAGCCTGTGACCCTGGAGGAACATCGTGGCCATGGGCTCCAAAAACTGTGCTGGGAGAGCAGGGCAGACACACCAGGAGCATGTTCAGCAGAGTGAATGAGGAAGAAGAGAGAACAGATCTGTGCTACTTCATCGCTAGTTATGGATGTTGCAGAAATATGTTTTGAGGTGTTTGGTGTGTAAACTGCATGGCCATTATGAACTGACATACAACATAGCTTTCTGTCTACCCTCAAACATGCTCTTTGTCACCGTAACAAAAGCCACAGCTGTAAACAGTTTATGGTGCAATTGCTTGATTAACAGCCACAGAAATAAGAGTAAGATGAACCTGCCTTTGTTGCCTCAACAGCCCTCACCTCTGCTACAAAAATGCTTTTAAACTGGCTGCAGACAAGCTTCTTCACAAGTGTTTCCAATTCAGTTAAACATCTTGATAGGAAAAGTCATAAGTCGTATGTCAGTAGAATTTTCTACAGGCATAACATGAATTCATACTG
This sequence comes from Nothocercus julius, assembly GCA_013398735.1. Classification (NCBI taxonomy): domain Eukaryota; kingdom Metazoa; phylum Chordata; class Aves; order Tinamiformes; family Tinamidae; genus Nothocercus; species Nothocercus julius. The sequence continues at coordinate 954,336 of VZSV01000156.1, forward strand.
AAACAAAACGAGAACCATGGACAAATTTCTCAGCCTATGAACATGCAATTTCAGCAAAAATCTCACTCACAAAGACATCTGGGAAATCTTTGATGATCCCAACTAATATGCAATTGGTTGGAGAGAGACTCATGGGCTGTAATTTCCCAATACTTTGGAATATAATCTTCCTGTATTTTCACAAGTGATTCCACTTACGTGTTTCAGAGGTGATAAAATATATCATAAATGAGTTATTGTGTCTGTTTCCCAAATACTCATCCTAAGCCTGGACAAAATTTTTTCTGTGTATTTTGATATTTGTTTCTTGATATATAAATGACTAGTTGGTATTTGAGGACTTGGCCCTGAAAAGACGCATGCATGTATTTAACATTATATACGTGAGCATTGTCATTGATCTCAGCAGGACTACCCGTTGTCTGAAGTCCATGAGACTACTCATATCTGATGTGGAGCAAGTAAATTAAACCCTCTCAAGATCAATGTTAAATCAAACCCTTTTTTCCCGCAGCAATGCTGGACGAAAAAATGAGATCTTTTTTCTTCAGTCCTAGTAGTGTACCTTCTTGGCACTCTTCTGATATCATTAAGACTGTCTTTGTTCAGGGCCTAACTCTGCTCTATTTTTCTGGAACTGCAAATTTCCTGTTTGATTTTTTTTTCTGAAACACAAGATTCTTCTTGCTTTCACTGCAAATTCTGATAACTTTGAAGTATTGTAATTTACCCTGTAGCCTCATTTCAGAGGTTTCGATAGGTTTGCTGAGTAGTTATCTATGCCTACTGCATGTGATTCTCTTCTATTTTATGGGATTCATATGCCACACTACTCACTTTAACGCCTCCGTTTCTTCATTGAGTAGTGTGATTAACATTGATTACTGTCAAATTTACATTGAAATAGAAACCATCATTTTGAAGCATCATGGAGCTGGACTCCGTGTTCTGGCACTGGTGCAAAACTGAAGACACCAGTCATCCTAGTCCTTTCAAGCTAAGGGCAGTTTCTATATGTCCATATCTCAGAGTTTTATACATGTTATTGACCTCTCTGGGGTGCCCCTTCAAATTTTGTTTCTTGTGCTGCATCAGTGGGGATTTCCCAGTAAAGCAAATTTTGCTTTTCCTTTCCAGAACTTATCAATACCAATAAACATAACAATAGGTAGAAAACAAACTTCAGCCAAAGCATTGCTTAATGTTAAACAGGAGGAACAAAGTCAATGGAAGAAGTTCATAAAACAACAAACATTTTTACTTGTATCCTTAATTGAAGATATGTTCAAGGAAAAGTCTTGGATTTTTTTCAAGCAGCTAAGAAGCAATTTCCTAGTTGCCCTGTGTGTGCTATCCTTTTGCTAGGTCATTTCTCAGAATGTCACAAGTTTGGTGATAGCCACAGAAGCAGGATTTTCTGAACTAGCTGGTCACATACTGCCGTTTACCCTCTAGAAGTGCTTACCACAAGATGTCCTACCTCAACTCTTCCAAAGTTTTTCTACTTATTCCCTTGGCAGACAGTGATTACGTCCATGTATTCAATTAGTAATCATCTGTATAACACAAGCACACATTAATAATATAGTCCAAATACATGCCCCTACATCTACAATTATAAATATCATTTTTATGGATTTTAAGGCATACACTTTTTCACATATTTCATTTCTAGCCTAAACAATTTATTTCTCTTTTAAAACAAGTACGATTAGCGGCATAATAAACTTGTGATACTGTTCCTTAGGAGTGGTAGAAGCTGAACACTTTAAAACTATATATAGACTGGATTAGATTCACTGATGCAAACTTGCTGAATTAGACACCACCCATAGAAATCTATCCATTTCATAGAAAAATGTTAGCCAACATTTTCCTGCTGATTTGGCAGGAAATCTCTACCTGAACTCTCTACTCTACCTGAACTGATACTTTCAAAGCAGTGACTTAATTTCCTGGCAACTCAAGTTCAGAAAGACACAAAATTAGTCCCTATACTGGAATCATAAAAAGAAAAAAAAAAAAATCTGAAAAGTTTTGTCTAGCTCACTTTTACTTCCAGTTGAGTCTTTCTTTAGATGGAAAGCAATGCAGCAAATGTACCTGACTCAGCAGGAAAAGGTTCAGAGAAACAGTTCTTAGCTACTTTTTAGCCTGTTTTTTGAGGAAATACAGTCTGTCTAATCAAACGGTGCTCATACATGTATCTGGTCATCTGTCTGCTTGCCCCTTTGAATTCTGATACTATTTAATTGCCAGTTTTAACCAAAGGGCATAGTGCGAAACAATACCTTAAGTTTCCTGGAAAAGGTTGATCCAATAGGGAAGGGGAGGCAGTGAAAAAGAGACCACAGGCTGCTCTAATCCCTGATTAGCCCTCAGAGAATCCACACAGGAGAGCAAAGCTATGAATGTCCCGATGACTGGGAAAGCTTCAGCTGGTGTTTGCACCTTGGAGGCCTCAGGGAGCCCCAGTGCGAGACCCAGGTCCATGGGATCTCGGCTCTGTTTGATCTGCTGTCCCTGGAAGGAGTTGTTGAGCCACTCCAGGGTCTCTGCAATGCGCTGCGGGTCACGAACGGGGCATAAGGAGACTCGCTAATTAAACAGCCATCTGGGAATATGCTTGTAGACATTCACAAATTAAATGCTGCTGCAACACTAAGGGTGAGAGTAGTCTCATAGTAACTCAGACTTGTACATATATTTGCTTCCTACCACAAGTCACAAAGGGATAAAAGTCTCTGTCTTTCAGGGATGCCACAAATGGGCAGGTAATGTACAGGGGTAACTTAAAGAACTCTCCATTTACAGCACCACCCCTAGTTATTTAATATATATCTAATATATATTAGATATTTAATATAAATACATCACCAAATGATAGCTGATACTAGAGCAGCTTTTATGCTCTGGGAAGAAGAAACCCAGACAGTTTCACAGAGAAAAGCTCTGTTCACCTCTACCTCCCCTTCCAACCACTAGCCCATGCTCCTTTCTCCTTCTCTGCTTTATGAATACACTATATATAAAATTGCCACATCTCCATATAGTTAAGCAATTCCAGGTTCATATCATTTTATGTGTTGTGGTTGGCAAAATATTTTCAAATGGTGTTTAAACTTGCAATAACTCTTCAGAATTTGTTTTTTATACTTGACTGTGGCCTTTTATCTCCTCCTAGTGCAGACAGGGACCTGATTCCACTAATCTGCAACTGATTTGTGTGATGGCAACATTTCCAGCTGCACAAGCACTGTAACATCTACACCTAAATTAGCTCATGAGTCAACATATCCAGTTGGGTTATTACATGTATTGCATCAATTATCTACAAATGAAATACAGCTGCGTTGTCTGTTGCACCATTTTAAAACATCCACTTAACAAGCCTCAGAGCTCAAAAAGATTGGGAGCACTTGGTGACAACAAATAAAAAGGAAACTTAATCTGGTCCTGTATTAGCCAGCTGTAATTTCTTTTCTTTTTTTTCTCCTTTTTGTTTTTTTTTTCTTTTTTAGTAGAACCTAATCAGGTGTTTACCATAAACATGGGTAGTACATTTAGTTTATTTGCTAAATAAGGGCTGGACACAGGACTCATGCAAGTCACAGTCAAAGGCTTTCCCTTGCAAAACAAGGTCACCTCCGTCTTTGTGACAGGCACTTGAGCAAATTCTTCTTTTCCAGCAGTTCAAGATCAGCCCTACGAACGTTTTGATGGATCCTCCTTAATCTTTTTCACGTTTTCTTTTTACTAACGGGCAATACCACTCTAGCCCCACAGTTTCCTCCTCTTCTGGGAGGAGAGAGAGCAGGGAAACTGGAGGGGAGGCACAGGATCAGGGGCTGGGAAGTTGTCTCCATATTTTCAGCAGTTGAAAGAATCTCCAGAGAGTTCCCAAACTGCCTGTATACTTCTTTTTTTTTTTTATGTACAGCGTGTTGGACACCTGTTTTCAATTGCATCTTCAGACCAGAAGATCCTCCTTCTTGGGGTCTGCAGGCCTGGCTGTAGCATATAAAAAGTCCCATGCATATGGCTGTCATTTCTGTTTTCTTTGCAGATGATTTCTGCTCCATGTATAGGTGAGAGGCTTGTTTGAGGCCTGCTTACATCAAATGTATGGAACTTGATCCCCGCTGTAGGAAATGCGTACTGAGGGCATTTATTTAAACTTCTGGTCAGTGGGGGTCATTCTCATTGTGAATGGATTTTCACTCATAAACTATGAGAGATTAGTTTAAGTCCTCACTGGAGACGCCAGCTTTGCAGAAATCATGGCACATAAAAGCGGGATGACTTCTAGTTCCAGCCCGTCCCCGTGCAACTTCCAGATGCGGGCATGCCAGCCCGCAGCTTTTCCGAACTTATTTATCACAGCTGCAGCAACGAGGGCTGGAGAAATCCCCTGTTACGATATACTATGCTACTCCTTTTCCTAGAAAATAGACATTTCAAAGGAGAGCTGGGATCACCTGGAGGAAACTGACGCTTCATACGGAGGTGGCCTAATGGCCCTTCTTTTAGCAAATCCTCACGTCTGATCCAGAGGTGCAGTCATACTGCTGGGCTTAAAATCCGACCCGACCTTCAAACACCCCCCTTTGTGGCAGTTTAGAGAAGAGGGCTTAACTGAGTTCATCACTGGGATATAGGCCAAAGAGGAAAGGAGGGAGAGGGCAGGAAGGCAAAAAAGCCTTTAGGAAGAATGTAGAAACTAAACCTTGACTTAAACAGGCTTCTCAGTCACAAAATGTTACAATAAATAATAAATACAGTGTCCTGCTATGCAACATTACACAAAAGAAATAATGACCAGCGTTGCAGTGTCTCTCATACAACCGCCCACAGCATTGTAGTTTCATCCCGCGTCCCAAATCTTGCCGCATCATTTCAGTCATGAGGTCTTGAGTGCTCAGACATTCCAAGACATCGAGAAATTGCACGTGTATGAATAGGATGTGCTGCTATGTCAGCATGCAAATAAAGCCAGAAAAGCTCCGTGCTCACCCACACAGAAGTGCTGCTTGATGACAGGTGCATGCCAGGTACACGCGGGCACATACCAACGCTCCTGCTCTCGCTGGCGGTGGAAAAGCGTGGGCTTACAGCACCAAAACATCCTTGACTCTTACATTCCTCCAGAAAAAGGCTTTCACACTTGAGGCCCCCAATGTTTTCCTTCCCATTAGCATGATTACAGAGCATGTAATCCCCCTTCTCCTCCTTTTTTGCCTTCATTTGATCTGTCATCGAGGATCTGTTTTCCTTGCTGCCCGCTCCGCTGGTCCCCCCCCGGCGCTGGCTGTCTCTGGGAAACACACGCACACATGGCCTTTACTTTAGGCCATCCCTCAAAGCAAGTGGGAAAAAAAGGGCAAGATCAAAAAGTCACAAGTGTAGCAGATATCAAGTGGTCCCTCAAGACCTCTACTTAACCCCTTCCTCAGGCTTTGCTGGACCCTAACAAGAAAATCAATTGGAAGGAAAAGCAGAGCTTTTCTGAAACTTTGCTGTGTTTTATTACAAAATCAGGGCTCAGTTTGTATTTCCCAGTGCCTTGCTCCATTGCAGGAAATGTTTAATGAAGCCAAAGCTGGCTTAAAACCCCTGCTATGAACCTATGTACTACTAATTGGGGTTGTTTATGGCTTTATGTAATAAAGTTTGACATTGCAAACTGTGAACACTTTTTACAGTACTTCCTTCTCTTTCTGCCCCTGAAATGTCATCTAAAACCAGGTGTATGAAATGTCTGTGCAGCAGTTAAGCAATCAATGCCTCTTATCTAAATGACAGAGATGTATGGGGCATTTAAAGCCTAATGATTATAAATGGAGGAGAAAACAACCGTGGAGGAACTTTTCCATCCTTTTTCTCTAAGTACAGTATGCTTTGCAAATTCATCATATTCTCTGCAAGCCACCTCAGGATTGCCCACAACTCCTTAACGCAATGAAAAATTGCAAACCATTTTGCAGAAGGAAAATATCTTCTCAAGTTGCAGTTTCGTCTACAGTTTGGGGAATTCTGTCCAAGTTAAAAGTAAAATATATGTATATTTATCTCCAGGGGAAAAAAAAAAAAAAAAAAAAAAGCTCATTCTGAAAAGGCAGAGCACTCTGAAAATAGTTTGTTGGAAGAAATCATTGAAAACCTATTTTTCTGCGAGCACAGTAGGATTTCAAGGGTGTTTTGTACCCATGTATGTTATTTTGAGTCAATTATCATTTTTGGCTGCTGGTTCTGGATCAGTGACCCAGTCTGCCCTGGCAGAACTTGTCGCCTGGACTGACACCCCGTGAGGGATTTGCATTCTGGCACAAGGCACGACTCACCCCAGCTCGATCAGGTTGCAGGATCAGGGCCTGAGCACAAATATGTCCAACCTTTGCAGCAAATGCTTGACTCTGCCAGAAAAACATAACCCAAGGAACAGCACTCTGCTTCACATGGAAAAACCAACTTTGCTGAATATATAAGTCCATAGTGTTTGAACATCGTGGCCAATAGTAGCAAGAAAAAGTCACATAGAATCATAGAATCGTTATGGTTGGAGAAGACCTTCCAGATCACCAAGTTCAGCCGTAAACCCATCCCCACGCTGCCTACATCCCTGCCTTCTCCACCATGCCAGTCCCATGCCAGGATCATTAGCGTACATGAGGCAGGGTCACTGCCATATCCACCTCCAGCAGGTCTATCTAAGTCATGTCTTTGCCCTGTAGCTTTTCCCTGTTAGGTAAAGTCCTTCTGTCCAAGGAGGATGCAGTTCATGTCAGGAGATGTATGTCAAGAGAGGTGTGAAGCTTGAGACATGAAGGTGGAAACCCAGAGCACCCAAAGTGGAGATGTCAGAGTATTGCTAGGCCTGAATCCAGCACAGGGGAGCCAAAAAAAACAGCAGGGAAACCACGAAAAGGCCATGCTGGGACAGTCTTAGAAGTATTTTCAGGGATATATGTGCATATATAGGGGCTGAATTGGACCTTCAAATGTGCCTGAACAGGATAGACATCAAACATCAGTTTATCCCAGGTTTCAGGCTTCCAATCTGCCTTGATACATCTGAATATTTCAGAGGCATCTATCTCTTGAGGTGTCATGCTCGAAAATTTGCCACTTATTTCTGGGCCCTGTGCAGTATTGCCCCACCACATGTACATTCGAGTGCAGTTGAAAAGAATCCAGTCAAGAGAAGTAAGATCAGATTGTTGTTTCTTATGAAATTGTCCTAAAAAAGAGTTGAAATGTAGCTGCAAGTCTCAGTGTAAATGAGTAATTCCACATAGTATTATATGCTGTTCACCAAAATCCTTTTCTGATGGATTTCCCTCTCTGTGTCATTTATCGATAAAATACTATGAAGTCAAGTCAACTTCTCTGTTCTCTTAATGTCCCAGGAGGATAAAAATATCGGGCAGATGTAATTATTCTTTTAAGAAAATAGCTTGCCTTACTTACAGTACCTCCACTATAACAGAAGGAAAAAAGAGAAATAACTTTCTCTAGAGCTACAGATTTCTCTCTTTAATCAAAAGCATTTGATGGCTGATCGTTAATAACATGTTTGTCAGTAACTGCAGTCTGGTTCAAACACCATTCTTTGAACAAGAGTATCATATTTGGGTACATTGCAAGTCCACAGTGGTTTTTACACAGCATTATTTTACTTTTTCCTTGTGTCAAGAGATTCAAGTTACATACGAACTGACAGGCAGATGCAATAGATCGTCTGCAGAGAATGACGACAAGCAATGGGTTTTGTAACTTTTCAAAGTGGACTGCCGTATTTTAAGTGTCTAACCTGGTGATGAATCTGCTATCATATCATTTACCATTAAAGGCTCCAGTCTCTGTTCTCAGAAATTTCTTTCTTTTTAGCCTTGTCATGAAATACAAACAATTCACCATTTTGCTCTTATTAAAGTTCATGCCAAAACCATAGCAGATTTCAATGCTAGCAGGATGAAACACAAAGCAAAGCTATAAGATTGTGTCAAATGAAGCCTAATCATAACATTGAGGAAACATCATTGTCATCAACAACTTCCACCGCCATCAAAGTCTGTAAGAATGCCTGACTGATTATATCTGGCAGTCAAATAGCAGCAAATAAATATATAAACAGCTAGAGGAGGTTGTGCCAGGCCCACATAGTGTATCAGTCTTTGATCTTTGAAAGAAAAGAATTATTCTTTTGCCAGAAAACAAGCAAAAGGGGCATGAAATCTTACACAGATTTCAGAGGGTTTGGGGTTTTTTTTGGTTTGTCGTAAGTCTCTGATATCAGCATACACAATGAACAGAAATGATAGATTGATAGTCACCAGAAATATCAAAGAATATCACCTGCTGGCCCCAAATATGGGTTACGCTTATGGTATCAGATTCTTCTTATGCTTTTTATTACGGTGTACTTAAAAAGGTCAGGGTAGACTGAGAATCCCAATGAAATTCAATCTCTCCATTTAACAAGGAATCTAGTAAGATGTCTTGAATAGAATAAGAAAACTGTATTTTGAGCACTGGAGTAATCCCAAAGGTGCTTTATCCTGCACACAGATGAAAGACAACAGAGCTGATTTTTTATTCATAGCCAAAAAATATTTCATGTCTTATTTTAATTATAACTCTATTTACCAATTTTTCCTATAGTAAAATGAGTAAAAATCATTGGTTTTGTAAAACACTCGATGCAGGAGTAGGAACAATGAGAAATTCTTTTTACATAATATCTTATATAGGACTGTAATTATAATAAAAATCTCTCTCCAAACGCAGGAGCTCAGAAACCTTGAACTAAAAAAATGTGTATCTACTAGTAGCAATCAGTTTGTCCACCGATCTTGCATATATGCTGTATGGGGAACAGGGGAATATGATTTCATTGAAAAACGAATGGTTTCTTCATCCGGATTCCAATTAGCATAGAAACCATGACCTAACATAACAAAATATCAGATTCAGTCCTCTTTTCCAGAAAGTCGAGGAGCTGTCCCATTTAACACTGAGACAATAACCTCATATACTGCTCTCCGACCTCTGACGGAGGTGTTTGCTCTTCTAAGTTTATTGGCTTTTAGTTCATGTGCACAAACTTAAACGGAAGTCAGAGTCTAAGACAAATATCTTCCAACTTTTAAACAACATTTCTACTAGACAAAAGTCATTCTTTGGTTTCCAAGGATGAGAACACTTGATGGCTTGAGACAATGTCACCTTTCCACCTTGGTGGAAAGAAGACTGCTTTTTTGTCTCTTTGGAGCTTGGTATTAGTCTTTAGATATTGTTAGTTTATGCCTGAACCTAGTGAATGCAATTAGTCCCCCTGCTGTCATAACTATTAAAACTGCATGCAACTTCTTGTAAAGAAAAGCAATCCATCAGCTCCCTTTACTGTGCACTAGACCTTTGCCTGCAGACAAAACAGAGGCATCATTAAGTAAAAAGGCAGCTTTTAGAGTTACATGCAAGACTTTAATTTTCAGTCCACTCCACAACAAAAAGCAGAACAACCAGATCAGTATGACCAATAAAAGGCCAAAATGTTCTTAGAGCATTCATCATCTCTGACAGGACGCTTAGAAAATCCACATCCCCTTTTACTTCTCTGTTCCCCTCTCTACATCAGTCACTTTCTTGAAGCCACAGGTGGAAACCATTGAGCATTTCTCCAGTTATTTGTTAGCACATGGTGTGTGCAGTACATTTCCAGATGAAGTAGATTTGGGGGCTCAGCATCCTTACACCTCCTGTGGCACTCCCGCAGCCTCCACGTTCATGCCAAGCAGAGGACGGGGAGCAGTGGGGTCAGGAAATGCAGCAGAACCTTCTCCTCTGTTGCCACACGCCAGGGCAGTCCCAGAGACTGACTGCAGCACCAGGAGAGATTAATGGGTTTTATAATTCCAGAAATCATAACCTGGTTCTGGATTTTGCTGATTTACATTTCCCTGAACTGGCTAAAATCTGGCAACAAGTCAGAATTCATCTCATGGAATGAAGAAAGTGGATGTCTCAAGAGGCAGAAGTAGTCAGTGGCTCAGATGCTGAGATAATGTATTGGTGGGTTGGTAGCTTAGCAGCATAGCTTACCTCAATATGGTTTACTTTAGCCTAGTTTGCCACTATTCAAATGAGTTCAACTGCCTTCTCCCTCGTCTTCCTTTTGGGTTTGGTTTCTTTGTCTCCCAGAAAAGCCAGGAGGAAAAATTCCAGCAGCATGACTTAGAGCACCTTCACATGCTCAGACTTGCTCCCGACGGGAAGAGTTGATGCATCTGTACACTAGATGCATCTCCGGATTTGAGCAGTCCGTGTGGCTAAGCAGCTCCAGCAAAAAGTCTTTTTGGCATTTCCAGAATGGAATTGGCACGTATCTCCTACTATTGACTCTGCCTTAAACCCACTTCCTGAGCCAATGGAATGACCTGTGTAGGGAAGAGAAGTGTCTTTCTCTGTCACTGTGTATTTAGTCATTGGGCTCTCATGTAGACACTAACTGGATGTACCAATTAGTGCTAACTGCATGTACACTGACACCTGCTTCATGGAAATTATGGAGATGTAACAGGACTGTTCAAACTGTGGAAAAAAAAACGTCGGTGCTGCTGATCTGCGGTTCAAAAACTTGCTTTCCCGTTCTTTTTTTCCTTATTAGTTACTGCTAGGGTTGTTTTTGTTGGGATTGTTTGCAGTGCTCATCACCTTAAAAACTACAGTAAGATTCATGCATGGGAATGGCCAGGAGCCCTAAAAACAGGGATATAGAGGATGGTGTGCAAAGGCAAAGGAATAAAATCTAGGGCTTGCACTGAATTTCCTCTCTGTCTTTCTGTGCTTGAGCACTGGTCTTGAGCTCAGGAAAGGTTTTGTTTTGCTGGTATGTGAGATGTGAAACTGAGAGCAGTCAGTTATATATCCACTCAAGGAGAAAAAAAAATTAAATAAAAAAAATAATTTTCATGTCAGCTCTTAGACATGACAGGTGATATATTCAGAAGCTCTGTGTTCTTGAGCCTGCAAAATAGCTGCAAAATCACAGTGTGCTTGGACAGAAGGGAAAGACAAACAAGAACAGCCTGCATCTTAACCATAATGTACATAGGCTGCCACATGCACCACAGCAGCACTACTCGTCACAGCCAGCTAGACAAAATCAGTGCTTTCCTAAAAGGGACCAGGAAACACCTTCACTGTAGAAAAAAAATCTGCCTTGAAAGGAAAGGTGAGTTTTCAACAGATACAATCAAGACTCTGAGAAAATGATAAGACATATATATAACCAAACTGCATCAAAATGTCTGACTTTTCAAATGCACCATTCTATCATTTTATCCAAATGAGGGATATTTCTTATCTGCCCCACAAATATGCCATATCTGCACTGTATAGGATTGCACCAAGTGTATTACCAAAAAAAAAAAAAAGAATAATATCTTGAATAAAAACACTTAATTCATGTTATTCAGATCATCTAGGAGTATAAGTCAGGGCTTGTAACTGGAAAACACAGCTTCTTTTTGCTGACTGAATGTGGGGATTTGTCAACAATGAGGAAATATGTTGAGAAAAACAAGCTGCAAGAAGAGGCAATGCAAATACCTCTTGAGAAAAAGTACCGAGCATAAGTTCAGTGCTGAAAAGTGCCCTGCTATGAGAAGCTGCCTCCTTTCCACAGGATATTTATTCAGACAGCAGGGACAGGGCATGGTGGCACTCAGCAGCCCCATACCCACATGCAGAGCTCACCTAGGGACATCTGCACAGAGTATGTGTCCTCACTCTCCATTTTAACCATATCACGGACATTTAATGGCAAAAACAATGTAGAAGAAATATTGCAGAGAGACAGATAGACAATAAAGTCCAGGGAGTGTTATAACAAACAGCTATAGACTTTCCTGGAGTGCATACAGCCTGGCAATCTCTTCAAAATCTCAGTTGTGCAGGATGATCCTTGCAGTTGTATGTTGCCTGCATGTATTGAGTAGATAAATCACTCCACGGCAGTCATGGATCCCTCTATATTTCTGTGACATTACAAATACATTCGCCTCATCCCCTTAAAATTAAAATATTTGATGATGGATATGCAGGATGCAG
>VZSV01000156.1:975132-1002647 GCA_013398735.1 Nothocercus julius
ACGCTATATTATTATCCCATCAAAATCTTTGAAATACTCTTTGTAATGCTAATGTTCTGGAAGGCAAGCAAAGGATGTTATTTAATTTTATTACTCCAAAAATATTTATCCTGGAAAATGAAGGTCCCAGTATGCCACTTGACAAGCTTCCAGGGAGAAAGACACATACAGCAAAATAAACACTTTGGAGTGGTGAAGTGGGACACGAAGAGGAATCCAAGTCGTCTCGTGCCTGTTCTTAGCAATTTGACTAGACTGCCTATGAAAGTGGAAAGGGCTTCAGAAGAAGAACTGTAGCATCCCGTAACCTGATGCTCACTGTTTTCTTCGCCATCACCCTAGCACTCAGTGGCCTAAGTAGCAAGGAGCTGAAAGATCGGATCTGATCTGCTTTTGCAAACATTTCCTCCCCTCGAGCTGTGTGGGATGCCAGATGGAGGCTGCTGAAGCTCTGACCCTGATAAGCTGAGCAAGCCAGCACCTACAGCCCACACAGGTACCTCCATCCACTGAAAAAACAGTTTTAGCAAATATTTACATAAACCATCTTCTCTCCATCCACACAAGTGCCAATAAAATTTGATAAGCAGAATATCCCTGGGAAAGCAAAGTTCACTCAGAAAGAAACAAGCTTGGCAAGGCTATAGGCAATAATTTAATATTTGAGTACATCACTTCTCGGTGTTTGCTCAGCCATAATGAAAAGAAGCAATGTATATCACAAAGTAATACATATTGTCTACTTACCTAGTCTGTACATGCAATGCTTGATTGCCCATGGCGGTTTTACAAGCTCGTCTTGCTAGTTAATGCTTGAAAATGTAATTGTGTACCCCCAAATGGGAAAAGAAAGGAATCAGGGAAATTTGAAAATTCTTGCTTTCACAGCTTGTCCTCAGGAGATATTGAGATACCACTAGAGAAGGTCAAAGCAGTGAAGCATCTCAGGAGAACGCTCTCTGTGGCAGACTGTCAAATCACAACTTAGATATAACAAAGGACGTTTAAGATATGTCACATTAGATTGCTTCTGGGCCTAACCAGGAGAGAGCATGCCAGTGGATATTTATGTCTTAGCTCATGGGTGGTAACTTCTCAGTCTACCATAATTTCTCACAAGTGAATTTCAGATCTAACAGAAGCAGAAGAGCTGACTACTAGCATAATTAAACACTAATAGTGAAAATAGAAGAGAAAACATGAATATTCATTGTTGTCAAAAAATAACAAGAGAAAAACTTCCTGTGAAAGAAAACAAAAGATAATATTTCCAATAATCTCAAAGATAGACCAGTGCAAAACATACTCTGACAAATCAGTCCTTTATTCACATATATCCTTACTCACATGGCAAGTGCATTTTGATCTAAATGGAAAGTAAGACATGATCTTCAACCAGCTGACTGAGTAGGAATATAAATGTGCATTTTTACCGTGTGGGATATGCTGGAGTTTTTTTTTCTTATTTGCCTCTCTATTTAGGAAAATCATATAGAAATCATCTCCTTCCTTCACTCCTCATTCCCTGTTCTCACATCAACAACAATCTTTTTTTCTTATGTTTCAGGAAACCAAACACCAGTGCTAATGATGTAAACTCATTCATTGACAAGGTTCTGCTTCAGTGCAAGGCTAGAGGGAAAAAAAATGTCTCAAGATAAGGTGACTGGCTTTTTACGGTATCACATCCAGAGCAAAGACCAAGAAAGCTTTTAGGTGGAATGCTTTTATCAATCATCAGTAGAAAACTATGTATCAGTATGAACTTCAGCAATACTATTTTCTCCCATGCAAACTCCATGTATAATACTCTGGCTATTTAGTTGTATGTAAGATACAGGTTAAATAATAATACTGAATAATAAAACACTGAACCTTGTATCCTTTCTTTTTTCAAAATATTCACAGAAAAATAGTGAAGCTTGTACCTTTATTACAAGTAGGAGTTTAAGAATCTAGCTATTCCATACTGAAAGAAGTCAGTGCTTTTAAGAAAGATTATATATTCATATATGTTATATTATTATCTTAGAATAATATTCCATCTAAAGTACACCTTCTCTCTGTGTTGTCTCACCCCTGTCTATTGAGACTCCCTGTGGAGCAAGGACTTTCTTTCCCTTCCAAGTCAAGGAACTTCCTTTTGAGTAATTTTCATTTTGAAGCCCCAAAAATACATTTCCTAGTCACTAGAAGTTACAAGTACTGGAAAAACTTTAATAAATCATAGATCAGTTATGAATGTTTCTGTTACAGCATCAAAGTCTGAGAAATACATTTGATAATGCTGTCTCCTCTTCTCTATTGTTTCTATTCAATGTCAGAACATCAAAAAGCCATAGCCAATTCAAATATTTAAAGAGTAACAACATAAATAGCTACACAACCCATTAGCTTAGAAATAAATTCAGTGTGTCTTTTCAAGTGCGTCATTCCATCTCCCTCGTCTTCCTTAAGCACATTGACTTCTCATGCACCAGTTTGCCTATACGGAGGCTGTCTTCTCTATCAAATATCTCAACTATTCTTTCATATTTACAGTGTGCATCAAGGATGCGAAGGCTCTTTCCACAGGGGAAAGAAACCAGCAGAAGAGAGTAAAACTTTTGGAGAGGCAAGTTTCTTGAGAAATGGAGGGCTTTGGTAGCCACGTGCAAGGAAAGAAAGTGAGGTGTTTTTAGGCTATGGAGAAATTAGAAACGAATATAAATATAAAAAGAGCATTTCTTTAAGAAGAAAACTACTAAAATAGCTGTTTACCTTTAGGAGTTAGTGTCTGTGCCCTTCATTATTGTTTCTATGCACCTTCCCGACCCAACAATAAAAATGTTTCTAGTTTCTCAACTAGCAATAAAAATGTCATTGTAGACTGCATGAAGTTGCTGGCAGCCCTCCTTTGACAGCAAAAAATCTTTTCAACATCATTTGGTTTCCATCAGTATCATCTGTGTTGCCCCTTGATCTGTTTCAAGAGATGTTACATCCCTTGAATGGAAGCTATGAGAGGTAGAAGGGATGCCAAGGCAGGAAAACCATGCTTTTCCTCCAAAGGACCATTAACTTCTCCTTTCCAATCAGGAAACTGCCTTAAAATGTGTGAGCAGACTACATGCTGGGAATTACCTTGTTGGGACCAGATCTTGAACCTGTGTAAGCGATGCCACCGTTTTTGCATGCCATAAACTAGGATTCATTAGCTTTCTGATGCTTTCTCTGTTGTTAAGAGTGAAAGAGAAGCAATACAGTCCTGATGAAAAATAGTGGCCCATGATTAACAGCACTTTCACTCTCAACATCATCTCAATAGTTTTGTCAACACTATCAGAGCAGAAGTGATTAAGATGGAAACATCATCACAGGATCCATCCTGAATACTCTACTTAGCTCACAACATTTTCCAGATCCTTATTAATATCCAGTTGCAGAGGATGACTAACAGAGTCATTTATAGATAGATATACACACTATAGATGACATAGAGATAGATATAATCAGGACTGGAGGGGTTGGACTAGGTGATCTCTAGAGGTCCCTTCCAACCTTAAGCATTCTATGATTCTACCATAATTTTCTGAAATACAGAGGAAATTGTTATATTTTGCTTTAACAAAACAAACATGGAACATCCCATTTATTTTACATAGAGCTAGTGTATTGAGGCCTAACCACCAGAAGATCTATGCAGCAATAACACAAGTAGTCAATAAAGTCTACCAAGGAATAGTAAATCTCACAATACCTGTCTCACAACACCTGTAGTAGACTACACATAGTGAGCAGCTTGGGTGGAATAAACAGGAGCCTTCTGAAAAGGCACAGAAGAGGAGGAGAAATACAGAGTGAAGGCAAAAGAACACATACAATGATGTTAAACACAAATCTGTAAATTTCCTCAATTTTTAGTACTATGGTGTCTTTAAAGAGACTGCAATACTTTATTAAAACCGTTTAAGGAAAGCGCATTTCCTAACTGAAGATCTTGTTTGGCCACATTCTGATCTATGCATAAATAAATACTGTTTTATGGCTCAGAATTGTCATTATACCAGCCTGAAACCATGCAACGCATAGACCAAGTCAGACAAGACTTGGAGGAGGAGTAGAGTAAAAAAAGTGTCTTCACCAGAGACCTGGAACAACTCGTCCTACTGAGTTCTGCTGACCCAGTGAGTTGTTTCAAATTTGCACCTTGGGCGATGAATTAGACACCAGCAGGCTTTTGTGCAGCACACACAGAAGCCACATGATCTCCTACTCTCCAAACAAGCTTTTCATCTCTTTTGAAATGGGTAATGAAAAACACTTCATGGAAAGTCAGGGCTCCCGTTGAATTATCTCTGCACTTTTAGCTTGGGCGCTCCCAGTTGAATAAGATTTTAGGTGGGTGGTCACTGCATTGATTGCTAATGTAAATGCTTGTATAAGAGGAGAAGCTGTGAAGGAGAGCTCAACAGTGGCTCCTGAAAACCTATTACCTGCAAGACCTTTGCCACAGCTCTGTGTGCTTTCACTGCTGTGCTGAACAGCCTTTCAAAAGCAGCCAGCAATACCCATTTCTTTCTGAGCATTCAGTATGCTGGCAACACTTGGGTATTGTGAAGCTGAACTTGCACTTACTCAACAAAAATAAAAGGAATAAAGTTTGCTTGAATAAACGTGTTTAACATGTCATGGCATCAGTTGCTTGCTGCTGTGAGCAGAGAATTGGAATGATACATTTTTCATCCTGCACTAATCCACTGCTATAATTAATGGTCTGTTAGGCAACCTTCAAAACTGACAAGCCAAGAAAGCTGAGGTTGTTCGGGTCAGTCTTGCAACAGTGAGTGCTGTTAAGTTCAATAGACATTAATTGCAGCGGTTTTTCAGTATGGGTGCAGAGAGCTATTTGCCAGTTAATTAACCTTCCCATGAGCCAGCTGCATGTCTGATATGTCCTAAATTGCAGCGGTGCCTTTGCAAGGTGATGCTCTCAGTGGTCAGAGAGGGCCATTTTGTCTCCTGTTGCAATATGAGCATGCCACTGCTTGTTGTGTTTTACTACCATAGGATTTATTTTGTGACACCTGAACTTGTATTAAGTCATCTCTACTCTCCATTTCCTCTTTGGGCATTTTTTTTCCTGTCTAAATTACGCACACCACTTCCTGCTTTTTTTTTCCAGATATATAATGAATAAGAAAACAGAAACTTTTCTCTGACTTTTATCCCCTTAGCTAGCATTACTTTTCCTCTGAAATAGCAGCCACAGAATGATGGCAGCTTATTTTCCCTTGACTGGTTGATTTCCACGGACTACTTGCAAATTTAATACCAACCTAAACCAAAAGCAAGAAAGTGTCTTACTGAAGCGTTAAAGCCTTTGAACTGTACAAAAAGCATTATTCAATTATAAGCACCAAACATTTAAAAGTAAAAAACTACCACTGTCTGTTGTTCAGTCCACCCATAGGCTTTAAATGGACTTAAAAACAGCTTGTGATAGCTGCTTTATAAAATGGTTTTTCAAGTTGGCCGTAGATAGCATGATCTTAATTTCTCTTTTGGTTTGTTTTCAGTCAACAGTGGTAGTAGAAGTTGTTGTACAGACTAATCTGGTAGGAACTCATTATCCCTGAAAAAGAGTGAGCAAATACGACACACATAAATAATTTTCCGTAATTATATTGGTGAGTAAAGTTCATCCTGTCTATAGTCAAAACAAATCCTGATAACACTCCTCTGACTTCATTGTTAGGCAGCCTACAGCATGGAAACTTGCCTAGTAACATGCCCTGAAAAGCTATATTACACATTCTATCTTTTTTTTTTTTTCCTATTGTGGAGGAAAGGTCTCTATTCTCCATTTCATTTTTCTTTCAGTACTCACCCTTGTTGAAAGCTCTATGTTATTTTCAAACGTTTCACTCTGTCTTCTTTTCCCATGATCGTGAATGACCCCCTTCTGAAGAATGACCTGCTCAGTGATGATTTTTAGTTGGCTTGCTTCTTCAGAGCTAATAGCAGTGTTGTACCCCAGGTTTGTGGCTAGTAAAGGAAGTGTGTTGTGGGGAAGGAAAAGGTGAATTCCTAACTTCGTGCTGTCCCAGGCTAAGGTAAGAAGGTGCACAGTGAGGACCCTGAAGAAGTTCCCTTGGAGAAGAATGGTTGAATCAATCCTTATTTGCCTCATTGGATCCTTAGAGAATAACTTCCCTCCATTTCCTCTCTTCTTCTCCAGGCTGAAGTTCATGTTGCCACTTTTTAAGAGCTCTCCATTTTAGTCTGACTAAAAGGAGATTTAAACTGATGAGAAGTGTCAATTAGCAAAACCTTTCTTCACATTGTGCTGTAGGAGACCAGAAGGTGAGAGATTTTCTAAAAAAAGTGATAAACAAAACAAAGCTGAGAACATGTTTCTTGTTTTCTAACAAACAAGAAAAGAGTCTCAATATCAAGGTCAAGATTCCCAGGCACAGTTTTGTGGAATGCCAGACATAATTTTCATTGGCAGGTACTACTGGAAAAAAAAAAATGCATCTGGAGGAATTTTAATTTAGCTTCTCTTTCCACACACGAGAGTCTCCTTCATTTTTGCACCAAATATAGTTCACCTCAGTGACATTTTTTGAATTTTTTTTGTACTTAGCAGAAAGTAACTATGTAATTTTTCATCCTTATAGGCACAGAACAGACCTTTTCATTTCAATCTCACAAAATAAATTACTAACAGAGTAAGTTACTCAACACAGGCTAGAGAAATAATGTGCAAAATATGTCAAAAGAAAAGAAATATGTCCAAAGGGCTTTTCTTTTTGTTTTCAGGGCATAGTCCTGATATCGAGGAATAAACAATTTCAAAACACTTTCTAAAGAACAATCGTGAGTGAAACACCTAACCTTTAAAAACACTCAGCCTGAAAAAGAAGTAACAGCATCTAGAAGCCAAAAGTAAAATAAGTATCATAAAGCCGAGTGATGGATTAACATATTCCAACATGGATTTAAACTGTCGTGCCATGCCAATATGCTGTCAGTCATGAAAGATTAGTCTGGTATTGTAAAGATTTTCATCCAACAAAAGTACTGAGAAGTTAAAAGTATGCTGTCTCGTTTTATATCAACACAATGTAGAGTTATATTAAGCAAATATGAAGAAAATTGTATAAGAGGCATAATTGTTGACATGCAGGTTTAAATACAACAAAGAAAGCCTTTTAAGATGTCATTGCATTCAGATAAGAAAACATATCTTTTATCACTTTGGTAAAAAGGGGGCAGTCCTCAAAGTATAGTTTCCAAGAAAAATAGACATTAACTCACAAGGAAGAGAAATTTCACCTTTTCACCAGCTTAATCCACACATGTTTTAGGGACACCTGATACTTTTATTTATGTGTTTCATATCCTATTCCCTTACAAACTTTTTGTTAGCTTAAGTAGCAAAGCCCATAAAGGTATCAGAGCTGGCCCAATAAAGGCCACGGTTCCAAGCAGCCAAGACGCGGCTAACGAGGGCATGTTGCAGACGCCGCACACGAGAGCTCCGAGGCCAAATCCTCCATGGTTTCTTTTTTTTTTTTTTTTTTTTTCAGTCACAAGATGCCCTGTTTATTCTATTTATGCTGAGGCTGGGCTGTAGCCAGAGCCTCCCTGCAGATATCCCCACTCCCGGCGCCCTGGTCCTCGGTGCAGGGGGATGCTCAACACACAGCTCTGCTCCCGGGATGGGCAGGAGGCAGCAGCAAGCACAGTCCCAGGAGAGCCAGACCCAGCGTGGTGCCAGGAGGGCTTGGACTCAAGCTGAGTTATTTTTTCAGAAAAATCTGATGGGAAAGTGATTTTTTTTTTGTGTCAGTCAGAGGCCAAAAACACCTCAGCATCCTCCCTAGGGCATGGATGCTGCTTGCACCTCAGCAGCTTGGGGGGATGCAAAAGGTGGAAATTTGCAGCTTCTTGTGAATTTGAGCTTAAACTGATACAGAAAAGGGAGAGCAAGAGCATAGCACAGCAGGGAGCAAACTCTGCTCACTGCCATTACACACGCGTGCCTTGGAGGGAGGATGATAACATATGATTAACCATGTGAGAAATTCATCTTAGTAGCTGGAGCACAGGACGGGGAGCCAAGAAATCCTTCGTCTGAAACCACGACCCCAAGACTGATTGCTTCTGTGGCTTTGGCCTACTCGCTTGGACTTCCTTGCTTTGCTTCAGTCGGAGAGTACGGAGATGAACAAAATCTGCGGAAAAAGAATATTCCCACAGGAGAGCAGCAGATGGTAACACACTGCACCTCTATTTACTACTAAGTGGGGTTTTCCTTCACTCTGACCTGCCCAGGGATTCATTCTGGATAGAGGAGGAAGATAAAACTACAGGGATCCACAGTGCGGGTAGAAAGGAAAAGTGCCTCTCTCCAGAACCCGTCCAAGTTCTGGTGGAGCTGAGCCCAGCCTAGATTAGTCCACACATGGCAGTAATCAGGGAGTAATCAGCTCGTGGTCCATGAAGAAAGCCCACGCGCTACCCCTAACGAGCTCTTGCTGTGCAGAGAATGATGTGAGCAAGGGCAACCGCGTGGGTGAAGCACTGCCACAGACCATACAGCTCCAGAAAGGTCCAAGAATTTAGCTCCCTGCCCTCCATAGCAGGTTTTGTTCTCAACCCCCTTCTCCTTGGTCGGTCTCTCTGTCCTCCTCCCTCTCTTCCTTGTGCTTCTGCAAGGGAGTAGGGCAGCGCATGGAAGATCAAGACTCCTTCCCATAGGAAGTCTCACGGAGCACAGTCCTCGCGCCCAAGCTCTGCACATGGCTCACGTCAGCATCCACATGGGCTAGGGTGTGATACCTGCCTTCCCTCCACTCTTCTCCAAGACCACACCAGCTCCTGGGCGTCCCAAAGTGTCCATGCACACCCTACTTCCACTCCCTCCCCATGTAGCTGTTCTCCTTTTGCACTGCAGAGATCCCCAAAAATGTGTTCTTTACCTGCAGGGGTGCAGCCTTGCCACATATCTAAGTCTTTGATTTGAATTCCTCCAGAATATCCTTATTACCAGCCAGCTCTTCAAACTATGACATCAGCAGCAGCCTCTACTATAATCACCAAACTGCA
The DNA here is from genome assembly GCA_013398735.1 of Nothocercus julius. Taxonomy (NCBI): domain Eukaryota; kingdom Metazoa; phylum Chordata; class Aves; order Tinamiformes; family Tinamidae; genus Nothocercus; species Nothocercus julius. The sequence continues at coordinate 984,229 of VZSV01000156.1, forward strand.
GCCTCTGACCTACTGTATTAGTATTGTATTTATCTTTTACAAGCATGGATTTCAATTGACTTTTAAAAAAAAAAAAAGTGTGTTTTGTATAGTTCAGCCCTGAAAATGTTCTCATAGTTTCATGTCGGGCTTTTGCAACAGCTGCCAACAGCCTTCACACCCCCTTGCCTAGCCCACCTGTGCAAACACTGTGTAAACATTTCTCTTTGTGAAGCACAGGTAGGTTTTTGAGGCTTGATAATGTGAAAAAAAAAAAAAAAAAGTCTTTCTTTGCAATACCTGAGGTAGAACGAATCTCCCCCTTCTAAATAGTTCAACAGTTACTGTGAGGATAGTTTTTAGTCTTGGGAGTAGTCCTTGGTTTGGGGAATTCTATGGTGTCTGGCTCACATTTCCCACCAAATTAATGCTTATGAAGCACCTTTACCTGGCATGTGATTGAACAGCACTGAAGAAAGCAGCTGATTGCAACAAACTGCAATCCTTCTTATTCGCTTTGTTCTGTATTCCTAATTGTGTTAATAGCACATTTTTATACAAATACTCCTACTGATTTCAAAGAGCCTGAGCATGCAAGGATGTATTCAGTATGAATTACAGTTGGTGAGTTCTTCTTTCTCAGGTCACTAGGAGGAGAGTCACTGTTGTAGTGAAGCTGGAACCAGTGCAATGACAGATTTGTCATGGGTGAGGTCCTATGAGCATGGAACATCCAAGGATAAGGCCTCTAATTCCATGTTTCTTGGATCATGCTTCATTCAAGAGGTTCATGCCTCTTGAATTCAATAGCCAGTATTATGGATCTGGGATTTACAAACCTCGTGTGGCATGAATATGCATACTGCAGAGGAAGAATATGTTTCTTATGGAAATTCACACCCCCTTACCACATCAGGAAAGTGCATCTGCCTCAGAAGGGAGGCAAGGAATGTGGTATTCATTCTATCCCACAGCAGGAAGGTTTTCCTTAGTAGCTTGTCACAAAACCTATCATGAGAACTCATCATCTCTTCCTCTTGGACCTGACTCCAGTCTCAGAGAAGTTCCATAGAAAAAACACCATTTTCTCCGGAAAACCTTTCTCAGGTAACACTACATCCATAGGAAGAGCTATCTGCACTAATGTTTATGCACTAGCTCTGGCCTCTGCGCAACATCTTTACACTGCCACTCATGACCAGGCTTGCTCGTGCTTGGTATTGAGAAGACAAACAACCCGGTTAAAGCAGGGATTGTAATTCAGATCTTGTTCTACTTATTGCTAGCCCAAACCAGCACCCAAGTCTCTTGTTCCTTGCACTTCTCTTTTTGTGGTTCTCTCACTTACTCCTTGTCATTCTCACGGGCTGCATGTGGCCATGATGCGCTCTGATGTTGAACTTGAAGCAAATGGAAGACTTACATAGCCTGTTTCCTCCTGAATTGGGGATTTTAAAATGAACATGATCCTTTTTGGATGTATTTTAAATGTCAAGTTCAGTCTAAAAAATCAAGTTGCCTCTTTATCCAGAAATCTGATTGGAGAAAAGAGAATAAAATGCTCTTGTGGGTGAATATAAAGCAATTTAATTATGGGGCAAATCTCATGTACCAAATTTGTTATAGACCTAATCTAATCAAAGACAGCACACTGTGTTACAAAATGTATTTCCCTGCATACTTTAAGAACTACAGAGCGGACTTTGCCCATATCGTGTCTGAGGACAGTGAAAACAGGGAGAGGATGTTAACACCTCATGCTTGCTTCTGCAAATTTGCTCCTAAGGAACATTTTCTCCATCCTGCCTAAGGAGAAACAGATAAAATACAGGCTGTTATCTTGTCATTTCCTCCCTTTCTTGAATCCCTGGATCTGCTGCAGCCTTGCTAAGTGGTATATGCAAGACATATACCAATGGTATGGAAGGAAGATTCCCAGACAGGTCTGAGGAGAGCCACATGAATACATGGCTTGTAATGGTTTTACAGTTCTTGGAGAGATGTGGTGACCTGAGCTGCCTGGATACAACCATGAAGAGTAAAAGTGCTGGACCAGTGCCTGTCCTTGTGTCTTCTTAATGTGCAAAAAGAGCCTGAACATTTTTGTCTGTTAGAGACACACCAGTCTTCCTTCTTATTTTTTGCTTCTTTTGCATTAAAGTGAGTTTGTTACAGTATGGAAAAGGTTATAAACATGCACAGAAGTGATAGATGACAGCAAAAACTCACCGCAAAGAGGGTGCGACAAGATTAACTGAGGCTTCCTAAAACCCTCTAGGCATTTTTAGCATGTCTTACGCACACCCAGAAGAAAAGACATCTTCACAAAAGATTCATCACTGCTGGTCCTTCGGCTGGTGGTTGGCAATGCTCTGAGCTCATATCCCTGAAAGTCCCAGAAGGATTGCTAACGAAACAAAGGAAGGCCAGGTCCTGGCATTCAAAATAGTTCCAAGGTTAAAATAGCAAAAACCAAGCAAAGGCTCACCTGAAAACAGTTTCAGATCTCCATAAGATATTGAGGAGAAGCCCCTTTCAGACAAACCTTTGAAATATGGTACATCTGCCCTTTTCCTATACCTAGCACCCCAACAGTTTTCCTCCCCTGGTACTTCCCCCAGTTCAGTCCCACCTATAAAGGGTTTAGCCTTTGATGAGCTGAAGACAGTATTTCCCAGGTAGAGAGAACACGTTGCTGTAGCATGTAGGACATCTTTATTTTTTTCCCTTGTTTTGTCCCCATCTCCCACTCTCAGTGTCACTTTCAGAATCTGAATAAAACAGGAACACCTGTTTCCAGAGGAGGAAATTGTATTTACCTGTTATAAAACAATCAAGATTATTTAAGTAAATGAACTTGCTGCAGCTAGGCACAAATGGTTACTCAGTCTAGCTTTATGGCCTTTGTTTATCATTAGTCTTAAATATGCTGTGAGTTTTTAAAAAAAAATCGCGTCTTGATTTTATAGTCTCAAAAGTGCCAACAGAGCAAAGGCAGGTAGTTAAAAAGGAGTGTCCTTTGCTATTCTGTAACTAGGACAGCAACCTAGCCTTGCTGCAGGCATGTGTCACTTACTGCCTTGTCTAAAAGCCTCCACCAAGCAAGGGCTTCATCCCACTTTCTGCTTATCCCTATAAGAAAAACATCACAAGGTGGAGGACCAGCAATGGACCTGAATATTTTCTTGTTCTGTTGGATTTCAAGACCCTTTACCTGCCTCACTTCTGTCTCAGGTTTTGCATGGTGACGTCACTGTTTTTGTTGAGCCAAAACTGTTTTCTCCTGCTGAAGATGTTTTTTAACCGTATCTGTTAATAGCCATATATTCCACGAGCTTTATGAGACAGGGCACGAATGTATAAAAAACACAGCCTCTGCAGGTACACAGCTATGGAGATATATTCCAGCCTTCTTGCTCCGGGCACACGAACACATCCTTACACAAAACGTGGAAAATGAAGAACGAAGCTGTGCGATCCCGCATCCTTACGACGGCGAGGTCCTGTTAAAATCACAGGCGTCATCTAGTGGGCACTGAGGGAAATGGGGAGCCCCGGAAAGCTGCAGATGCCTCAAGCAAGGAGTAAGGAAGGAGTGGGAATGAGAAGACTGCCCTTCTGCTTCTTCACAACTCTTGGGAGCCACAGTTTGCTGTTATTTTGCTAAGTTTTAAGTAGTGCACTGATTCAGGGAAAGCAGTATTTCTGAGAGTCAAACATCACCTAAACTAAACATTTTATCTTGAAAAACAATTTGTTAAATTTTACAGTGTTCATTTTTATGCATAAAAAAGAATAACTTTATTTACAGTTGATTAATTATTTATCTTACATGTGCATTTCCCCCGCTGCCTAATTAGAGCCTCTCAAGCATTATTTCAGTGTTCTTCAAAGCAATGATATGGTTATACTTGAGAACAAAGCAGAAAAAAATATTTTAAGGCCTGCTTAGAGATCATTGTAAGATCCTGGTAGCTGTGCTTGCAGTTCTTATTGACTAGCAGAGAGAAGCAGCCTGTCTACTTACAAATCTGAGCTTTATCGCAGCAACACGAAAAGGCTGCCGTGGTATGAATCAGCATGAGAACCTGACACTGAAGGGAAGGAGCTGTGGGCTCAGAGCTGACTTTAAGCATGTAACTACTGTGCCCCTGAATAAAACATGAGTTTCAAGGAGCCTTGTGAAGGCCACCAGACTGGAGACTTGTCTGTTTGCTTTGTGGTCAACCCAGAGCCTGATCCGCTGGTGCATAAGGGGACCCAAACACGCTGAGGACAAGGTGAGTGCCCAAACACAAGATGCAGAGCTAGTACTGCCAGACAGCAAGGACATCCTCATGCATCCTCACAGCCCCATGTTATTCCGCATGAAAATTCACTGTTTTCTAAAAATGGCATTGCTGAAGACACATGTGAGGCCAGGCTGGCATGTAGCATGAAGGGGCACTACAGCAGAGCACTGCTATGATGACCACAAGTTCTATAGTCTCCATTATAAAAGACATAAATGAATAAACTTGAATCACAGCAATAATGCCACATGGAAAAAATGCATTTGTCAGAAGGTAAAATGGGTCTTCGGACAGACTCAAGGCTCAGTTGCAGCCCAGCTGAGCACAATTCTCTGCTTCAAAGCAGAGGCAAGAAAGGTTTCCTTGGTGTCCTGCAACCTTGGCAGACTGAGAGAGGAACAGCCTTTGAGTGAGCAAACATTTCTCCAGGCAGACAAAAAAGACCTGGCTAGAGAGAGGGTTGGACCTGAGATGAGCACCTCTACAGCCATGTAGAGGCCAGAGAGAGCAAAGGAACTCGGTGCATGACGCGGGTAGAAGGGACCAGTGCTGTTTGGAGGTGAAGCAGAAAACAGCTGGGTGAGGGCACGCATCTGCCCTGGAGCTGTCATGGCAGGAGGTCTCCTTCAGAAACTACGGGGTACGAGATACTCAGGAATATACTGTACACGAGCCACGTCCTGACTCGGTAAAGGGAGACCTGGACTTGGAGTGCGTGTTGGCTGGAAGAGCTGGGCAGAGCCTCATGCATGATGCAAGACCTCTGAATGCTGCTGGGACCACACTGCGTGGTCTCCTTCTCCCTAGTGCTGCCAGCAGCTTTAGCCCCAGTTTGCCTTGGAGAGATCAGCTCTATGCGTCCCCTCTACATGCCAGTTCAACACTTCTCTCGTGTGTGACAATGAGCAGAGGGAAATCGAAGGCCACAGGCCACTCTGGTGCCTGCAGAGCCACCTAAGAGCCGAGCACTCATCAGCATTGCTGTGATTTATTAGCTGAGGGAGCCATATCCACAGGTGCTAACTACCAGCCCAAACGATCACGTCTTATATGTCAGATCTGGTGCTTAATGTGTCACTGATTGCTCCATGCGGTGGTACAGGGATACTCGTTCTGGCTCTGTTATCCTTTCAGCACATTTCAGATCTACCTAGGCTCCCCGTCATGAGGCTGTCCAGTCCTGTGCTACCCTTAGGGCAGAGTTTATATATACATATTTATAAATATAAGCACTCAGCATCCCTCTCCCAGGACAACATGGCACAGCATCCCACTGATAGACCTTAGGGTCACCTGTGAGCAGAAGACAAGGGCAACAGTGTCTAGACCCACCTCAGCACTCAAACTGTTACCAGGCTCTGAGCAAACCACCTGCTTCTGAACATAACACTAAGGTAAAGACAGGGATCACAGTGTGTCCCTCCAGAAAGAGGAGCAGTGAAGAGGGATGGGTCCCACCAGATGCTCTCAAGCAGCTTAGGAGGCTGTGGGAAAGGAGCTTCTAAGAAAAAAAAAAGGACATGGAAAGCATGGAGGGGAATGCAGCGACTTGCATTCTGACATAAACGTTGTCCAGTTGTGTAAGAGTGTTTCCCCATGATCTCTGCTTTGGTGTAGAAATAAAACCTGAGGAGTATGCTAGGGAACAAGCTTTATCCTGTGTCCGGTCAGGAGACCTGCAAGAGCTACATCCATTCCTTTCTGTGGAGAGGAAAGATGCTGGGGAGAGTATGTGGTCATTGTAATGAAGAGACAAGAGGCTCTGTACACTAAAAAGCAGAACACAAAGCAATATTTAAGCTTTTTAAATTTAAGTTGCTACACACCAGTGCTGAACTCGCACTGAGGATTATGCAGAACCACAAGACTTCTGCTGACACATTCACAGTCTCAATAGCTGAACTCAAATGCCACGTTCCCAAGATACATGCAGATTCAGAAGCAAGAGCAAGGGGTTATAAAAATATAAAGGCCATAAAAATCATGACTAGCTCTGAAACTGGTAGAAACAGATTGGATTTAGCTGGAATCTGGCTGAAATGTGCTCTTTTATTTAAAAAATAAAAAAGAAACATTTCAGGGAGGCTGATGCTATCACTTTCAAGCTGCCTAACAGGAGAGCAATATCATTCCTATACATGGAGGGCCTACATTGCAAGAACAAGCAAATGCTGCATTCCTGCACATTCAGGTGGGAACATGCATGGTGGGAGTTCCCCAGGTTCTGACACAAAGGACATCCTTGCCACAGCTAGGCATTCAGTTGCAGTTTGCTTCCCAAATCTTGAAGGATTTATTCTCTTTCAGTCTGGAAGAGGGTACAAATAGGAGAAGCCATGACCAACTCTAGCTGCCTCTTAAACAACAGCTGATAACAACAGCGCTTCTTTGGAGCAGGTGTATATTTATGTGTAACATGAATCATTGTCAACCAACTTTGATATCACTGAAAACTTTAAGCCAAACAAGGGTTGATGGAGCAATCAAGAAAAGTTGCCTAGCTATTTTGTTTTTTTTTTTTTTGGTGCTTTGTTTTGAGACTGGAGGAATTTTTAATTTGTTTTACCAAGTGTATCTGCAAATAATGTCCTACAATCAGTCCAGGGCCAAGTGCCTCTGTGATTAAACATATTTGATAACAACACAGCCTCATAATCAGAACAGTAAAATAATCTGAGAATGAAACATTGTATAGGACATTCGGAGGCTGACATCTGAATGTAGTTAGCAGAGAGGAAACTCCTTTTTTTTTTTTTTAACTTTCATTTCTTGCTTCTTTTATCCTTAAGCTCAGCAATAAACTAGCACTCTATGGTTAAAAAGTCAGGAGAACAGATGTATGGTACTAGTGCATCAGAATCTGTATTTCAACTGTGGGGTGTAAATTATAAGGAAGTCCTTCCCAACAAGTCTTGAAAGTATCTGTCTAGCTTTTGTTGCAAAGATATTGCAATGAGAGAGATTTTTTTTATTATTATTACTCGAGTCACTTGATTACATTAAAGTAAACACTTCAGTCAAAGTTCAATCCAGGTTCACTGTTCAGCTTGCTGCTTCTAAGACAGAATCTTGCAGAAATTTAACTGAGCAATGCACTTTTTTCAGCGTATTTCAGTCAATTCCAAGCCAGGCTTCTTACCAGGGGCCTGCTTGTCCTGTTAACTCTGCAAAGCATCTGAAGGCCAAACTACATTACCAAACATCATGCAATAAATGTTGAGGATTTTGGTGTTAGCAGTCACATGCTAAAGCAATTTTACATGGCTCCTTTCTTATCCTTGGCTTGCCCTCCTTTCTTTTCATGTGCAGGTCTATTTGAGGCGGGGGGCATGTGCCTAGAGATTACAGCATGCAAAGGTTTGCTCTCAGTGTATTTGATTAAGGTTACATTAGCAGGTTGGTTGTTAGAGAAGCGTCTTGAAATACCTCTGGCTTCTGGATTTGGCTCTGTCTTATGTGTGACCTTGAGCAGATCTTACTTAGACTAAGAACTTGCCGGACGTACTGAAGAGACAGCGGCCGGAGCAAGCAGGAGTGGACCTTGGGTCATGCATTGAGTCTTGATCTCAGAGAAGACCTTGTTCCTTTACCTAAAGTTGCTGCGGCTCATGGCCCATAGGACTCACGGCAGAGCTGCCTCAAGTGCAGGCACCAAACCCACATGTGCTGGAGATTGCCCTCCTGCACCTTGTGAAACTGGACCAACCTACAGGAGTCATCCCATTTTTATCTAACCAAGCTTTAGCAGTCAGACCAGATCAGGGATAACGAGCAATAGCTCACCAGACACTGTTTCAGATGCTGTGTGTCTTTCTGGGATGCAACCTTTCCCTTGGATAAATGCACTCTTAAAAAATAAATAACTACAATAGCATCCAGATGCTCCTGTTGCTTCCCTGGGATCAGCAATGTTACCACACTGGATGCTCCCCATGGCACAGCTCCACAAATCTGGCTTCTCTTCAGTTGTCAGAAGGCAATGGAGACCATCAGCAGCTCCTTCAGAACTGCTGTGCCCCTTCTTTAGGAGCAGATGGCCTGTATTTACTCCATTTCACTCCAATAACTCACTGACCTCCCTGCTGAGTCAAGAGGCTGCAAGTGGTGACTGTTTTTAGACATTCAACTCATTTAATTTGGCCTTCTAAAATGTAGGACACCAGTAGGCAGAAGGAAGATTTGTGGTCTCTATGTTGATGAGCTCTCAGGATGGCTTCCAGGAGTTAACTGATCTTCTCACGTGTTCACAGCCACCTGGGATATGCTGGACTCGGGAAGCCTCATGATTTCTGACCTCCCTTTTGATCCAGACACCATCCCTAGTAATTACTCTTTCTTCTTGTCATACACTTTTATTAGTAATAGGAATGTTTAGCACGGCACAGTCAAACACCTCAATTTTCTCCCTGCTCTAAGACCAAGTGTGTACCCCATCTTTCTGCTTCATGGAGACAGTACATATGCATATACCATATATATTATGGTGTATTTGCTTAACACAAGCATGCATTTCCTCAATTTAAAACATTAACAAGGGCAAAACATTCCTGAAACATACTGAATTCAATCAGCTGCATAAAAAAATACCAGCCACATGACTGAGCTAGGTTTTTTGGTTTTGTTCCTTTTTTTTTTTTTTTCTAAGAACTAGGCCACATTTTAAAAGTCCTTGAGTGAAATATTGTCATGAGAGCTTGAAAATAAGAGACCTGCCTTCTGTATTCAGCTATTATCCCAGACAAGTGCCAGAAAGTGGAAGCTTCTAGTAAAGTTTGCAACTACTTTTGCTGAAAACCTTCATTCTGTCAGAACACTTCCCTTTTCTAACAAGTGGTTTCACCAAGATAAATGTCCCTGCTTCATCTTTGACAGCAATAGAAATTGGGCCAGTTATGACTGCAGGTTGAAAGACTAAGCCCTATATTTCATAACACTCTCATGCTCTCTTCTGAAATAACATGCCAGAGGAACATTCATAATTGTAATGTATTCCATACATTTTCTGGTGCAATCAGTGCATAGGAGACTCTTCGAATGTGCGGTCACTAGGGAGAAGTGCCTACCCTTTTTTGACTCCGATGCAGGGTGATCTTTACCCTTTGCTGTAAATTGGCTCAGAGCACATCTTTATGTGTCAGATTTTCCTACTCACTCGCAGATGTTACCAGCTTCCAGTGCTGTGGAGAAGTGTTTTGGAGTACATGTGATTTTCATTTTACACATCTTTCAGCTCCTTCATAGGCCCAGATGAAAAAAAAAAAACAGCATTCAGGGACACTGCAAGAATTTATGATACTCTCTGGTGGGACTTGTTGTTCAGAACCTAATGAGCAGATCATCCTTGTCCACATGTGGCATTTGCCAGCTGTGGGCAATGCGTCGTTTATTCCTTGTTTATTCTGTGGCTCCCACATGGCCATCCCAGAACCTGGTCCTGACTATAGATGGTGGTGCCAGTACACAGTAGAGACTGGGGGTAAAGGGAAGTACAAAGCTTGAGGCTCATGCTGGAAAAATCGCTGAGATGTCCTCAACGAGACAGAGGAGTGTAACGGTAAGCTACCCTTTATTACTGACCTTCAGAAAGCCCATCCTACCCCACCAAAAAGGCAACACCGAGCCCACTGTCTGGGGCTATTGCCAGAAGCTGAATCAAAAAATTGCTACAGGGACCCTCTTGTTAAACATGTGTGTCCTTTCCTTTCTGTAAGCCTGAGCTTATTACCAGTTGCCATAAATTACAGAAGATCATGCACTCAGCATAACCTCTTGCTCATATCCTCCTCTGTTAGATGCAAACCTCTTTATGGTTATCTGCATTGCTCGTGCTTTGAGGTTAAATCATTACAAATAAAGCTCTCGGTCTCGTGGGTTTACTCTTAGTCGCTCTTGATTCAAAACCTTTGAGTCACTCTCCTCTAATTCTCAGCAAGGAATTTAATGGAATGAAAAAAAAGAGTTTCATCAGAAAACCCTTTCTTCCCCTCACTTCTTTATATCACACAACTTCTGCCTGCAACCTCCCTTCCTAGTGGAACATGCATCCTTAGATCTACATCTGCAAGGCTTTAACCCCAAATTGATGCTCTTGAAGAGCACAGCAGCTTGGTAACTAAGAAGTTTTTGCACCCAATGAGCATGGGACGTGCCCCCATGTGAAAAAAAGCCAAAGGTTTTTAAAGTCAGATGGAGCTCCAGCAGGATGCTTCTGCTCCCTGGGCACCACCAGCATGGAAAAGACAGGAGCACACATGTGCTCACCCATGGCCCAAACCTCCATCCATGGCCATCTTCACGGAGGATCAATGACAAAGCAACTTTAGTAGAAAGATCTTCATTCCTGAGCTCAAATCCAAGATTTCTGCGTTTGCTACAGTCAGAACTGCAGTCAGTGAGACCTCTGTTTAGTCAGTCCATTTGTGAAAGGGCAGGGACAGATCGTGCTGGGGGGAGGCACAGTGAGAAACAACTTGGAAATTATGTTTGCAGCCGAGGGAACTCCATCCTTCCTAGCATAAAACTTTAGTCATGATGTGTGCAATTGCTTAATCTTGGGCCCAGAATGAAAAGTTTTAGCATTATTTTAACCTCAAGACAAATTACATTTGCTTTCAGAATGGCTGGTGTTCTTTCAGAATTTCACAATTACTCATTTTCTCTTTGCCTTTCAAGTTTTGAGGTACTAAAGTAACAGAAAGCCAGCTCCTTTGGCACTTACTACATCATGAAGCTAGTATGTAATGATTTAATAGGGAGGAGGTTGTTTAATCTCAACGGAGTTGACAGCAGCATTGCAAAATACAAGTCCTACATGACTCATATTAAGTTTGGACAGAGGTGGTGGGTTGGAAGTCTTGGTGATTGACAAGGGGACCATGAGACATCAATGTGCCCTTGCAATGAAGAAGCCAAGGGTGATCCTCTCCATCCCCTGCACGCAGCCTAGTGAGACCCGTCTGCTCTGCTGGGTCCAGTGCTGGGCTGCCCAGTACAAGACACAGGTGGACGTACTGAGCAAGTGTAGTCAGCGAGCACAAAGGTGGTGAAGGGGTTGAAGTGTCTAACATATGACGAGAGGCTGGAAGAGCTGAGGAAAGTTCAGGAGGGACCTTATCAATGCTATCTGAAGGGGAAGACCAGAGAAGACAGAGCCGAACTTTTCACATGGTCCCCAGGGACAGGAAAAGGAGAAATGGGCACAAATTGAAATTACACACACAGACAAAAAAAAAAAATTAAGAAAAAAGTTTTTTTTTACTGTGTGGGTGACCGACTCAGATGATCACAAGTTTCCGCTGATAGTTTAAATAAAGTTTCTGCATTAAATGAGAGATTGAAGAGAATGTGACTTTCCACAACAGGTTAAAGTAGGGCTCGTGTATTTGACATCTTCAGCTACTTTCTAAGACCTTGAATGATTTTTTTTCCATCTCTGTTTACATTTGCACCACTGCAACTCTAAAATTGCCTGAAAAGAATCACACTTCTTATACAAACATTCTGCTAAGATACTGTTTTAGTGTCTGCATTCATACTTGTCCTCTCTCAGTCTGTGATTACAACAACTTGAAGCATCTTTTTTGCAGAAGACCCCATCCTGGCAGGTTTCGGACAATCTTGAGGCGAATCACTGCTGAGGGTAGAGGGGTTCACCCCTGTTGACTGGGTCAGAACAGCAGAGATTGGTACAGCCAGCTCATCGAGACTGTGTAGAAGTAAAATGGGCAGAGGGGGAGGCAGATTAGGCGCAGCGGATGCCACTACTAGCTCTGGATCCACAGGGCTAGACACTGCATGTTACACACAATACTAGTTCAACCTACCCACCTCCCAGCTGGATTGCTAAGCAATCCCAGCAATCCCAGCTGGATTGCTAAGGAATGAGATAAGAAAGATAAGAGTAGCTGTTCTAGGTTCCTATTTGGCAAGATCCACACGGAAGCTGCCAACCAGACATTGAGATTGCAACATAAAATCTAACATTCCTAAAACCTTTGCATCTGTTTTTAACTGATTTGATGACTCCGTCTTGTGCAGATAAGTGTATACCTTAGCGGGCTGTGATGCTACCTCAGCAGTGTGTGTATACACCACCAGAGTTGACTGTACAATTAGAGATTTTTGCTTGGGTGTACTTCAGCCACAATTAGTTTCTACAAAAAGTGGGAAGCGAGCAATGTCTTAGCATAACTGAATATGAAGAACCATCCCTTTCCCTTTGATGGTCACTGCAGGAGCTCATACTTCTTAGCAAAAACCAGACACAGATTGTATGTGTGAATCTTCATTTCATAGACATGAATGCTCTTGCATCCATGCAAAGTTTGGAGAGCTCAGGCCAGGGCTGGGCTGGGTCGCTGCCCTCAAGCCAGTCCATGGAGCAGCCCAACATCCCATGCTGCAGCCAAGGTGCCAGAATAGGAGCCAGGCTCCCTGCCAATGGGCCGCATACTCCAAATGACAAGAAAGGTGGAGTTGCAGGCCACAAAGCTCATTTCTAATGTGTTCCTTAACAGCGAAACCATATACATACCTAGCATATATATGATAGCTTGTTCATTAAGAACAAGTGGGCAATGGTGGTGGTGGGAAATTGGCAATGTTGAATGATTTGATGTTTTTTTCTTGTTCATATGCGTTTTTATGAAGAATGCTTCCTCCCATAAAATGTTACCCAGTTCCTGTCCTCCAGTCACACTGACATTCCCACCATGGGTTTTCACCTGCCCACACATGCTTCCCCACGAGCCTGTCTTGCCGAAGTCAAAGTTTGCCTTGGTTTCCATGCAAGCAAACAGAAAGTGGCTCATCACTGCTACCTGTGAGTCAGGAGAGGGGTTATGTGTGTTTTATTCTGCCCAGCTGGCAAAAATTCAGGGAAGGAGCTCAGTGGCACAGTGCGAATCTCATCCAGCATGAGCAGGGACTCGCAGTGCCGGTCTTCACATTGAGGTCAGCTAAATGAAAAGCCTTGGGCACAGGAACCAAAAAGCTTGACTGTGCAAACAAATTGCCAAATCAAAATGAGAACATACCTGCCACCCTGCAATGAAGAGATGCGGAGAGTGTCAAGTTCTGTAATTCTAAAACAATAGCTATTTAATGTTCAGTCACAGGTGCCTTCACAGCTGGCCAAAAAGTGATGTTTGTTTGTTTGTTTTAATATGCCTTTTGCATTACTGCTTTTTGCTTCACGGGAAGTGCAGGTTCTCTGCCCACCATCCTGCCCTGAAAGCTGAACTTCCCCCCAGGTGCATTGCATGGCCGTGGAAGAGAAGGTGAGGTTGGATGGGGATGGGGAGAGAAGCACAAATGGGCATGGATCATCACCCCTCAAGTGTGTACCTGCTGTCGAGAGCAAACAAACTCCCGCACCCACATGGGTAAGAAATGCCACAAAATGTGTATTTAAGGAGAAGACGGAGCTTTAACAGCTGGCTGGTTTCCAGGGAGTCACTATTGAATTGCTGAACGTCACTTGAGGGCCAAGACTCACCTCGTGCTTCTGGCCATCAGGGCAAGGGCAACGTGTGTCATGTCCCATTGTCACTCCATGGACCTGTCACTGGTTCGGGAAATATCCAGCCAAAGAGGGAGGTCTGCAAGGAAGCCTACATGAAACACATCTGCATCCTGCCCTTTGCACATCTTTTTAACATAGGAAAAGGAAAATATGTCTGGGAGTAATGAGCCTTCAGGCTGCACGAGAGATTTTCCACAGTCCGAGTAAGACCTGCTGTTTATGAAATGAAAAAGAAACTGAGTATGGGGAGAAATAATTGATGGAACCGAAGCAAGAAATGAGCAAGCAGCGACTAGATGGAGTGGCCAAGCGCTGACTCCTGTGAGACTGATCTGCTAAATGAAGCAAACAAAGTAGGTTCAAGTTCTTTCTCAAGGGTCACATTTATTTTCAAGTAGTAATAGAAATGTCACTCCCCTTCCACTGATTGTGCTTGGAACTGAATTATCTGGAATGTATATATGTATGCATGTTCACAAATACATATAAAAATATATGTGTGCATGTATGTGTGTATTTGGTGTTTCTTCAGATCTTGAAATTGTTCTGTTCATCCATTCTTTAAAAAGTCAGGAATTACTACTGTTTAGGAGGATTTTAGATTTCCTTTTCTTTTTCTCTCTCTCTTTTGTGTGTTTGTGTGAGTGAGATAAATAAAAACAAATGGCTTCCTGGAAAAACATTTCTGATGTGAAATTGAGCACAGTCACACGCATGCATTGTCAGACAAAAAAAATATTTATGCAGGATTAATTCCAGCCTTCAGCATTGGTTTACTGCTTAGGCTGCTCAGGTTCTCTTTCATCTGTCATCCTAGTTTATACCACCAGCTTGAAAAACAAAACAAATCATATTTTTAATAACAAAGGGAACATTGCTTAAGTTAAAGTCCTCTGTTTGTATTTTATGTTCAGCTAAGCCAAAGAAGGAAGACATGTTGAAATCAAACAAATACGAAATAGGGGAATTTTACTCCATTTACTTTGGGTAAAACCTGCTTCGCTTGGTCTAACTGATAAATTGACTGAGAAACAGATTCAGCTTTCAGATAGGTTAAAACTCCCTCTAATGGCAACTGAATAGAGGACAGAAAAGGGAGAAAGAATCCTACGGTTATTTGGAATACAAGTTGGCTATTTCTGCTCTCTTTTTATTTCTTGTATTTTCTTGTAGGCAAAATCTTACCACTCTGAATTCTTCCAAAAAGCGGATCTTTAGCAAGAGCTCAAGATCCTGTTCAATTGCAGCAACAACAATAAAGTTTATATTGCTAAATTAAAATAGGTTTCGAGTAAAGGCATCTTGGGCACTTTGTAACATGCAAATCACAGAAGTGGCTCCAGACCACCCCTGTGACTGATGGCTCATCCTATGCACAAGAAGGGATGTGTGACTGAGCAGAGCAACTCCCAGCACAAACACCAGTGCTTTCAGAGATATTACCAGCAAAATAGGACCAGCAAAATAATCATTCAGCCTGCAAAGTGAGTGTGATAAAACAAGAAAGGCCCTTTCTTATTTTATTTCACTTTTATTTCTGCTATCCCTACAAAAGGGCACAGAGTTATAAAATTTAGATAGATCATGCCTTAACCTCCTTTATCAGGGGGATTCTGTGCACCATTTTTACAGCCTAGTGTTCATATCAATAGAAGCAAAACAAGTAAATCAGCCTCCTTCTGATGAACGGTGAAAGTGTTTCTGAAGGGAAATATTTCAAGGGGTAAAGATCCAGAGGAACCACAAAGTCAGATGAATTAAAAAATAAAATGAAATAAAATGAAATAAAATGAAATAAAATGAAATAAAATGAAATAAAATGAAATAAAATGAAATAAAATGAAATAAAAGTTGCTCAAAATCTCACCAGAGTCATCTTCCTCAGACCCAGTCTAGTAACACTTCTGCTGGAGGGGCAGGAGATTTTATTGGGACGTGTGGAATAAAATCACTTTTTATGTTTGCATGTACTCCCCCTTCAGAATAAAAAAGGCATTTAGAACCTGATCAAAACCTCACTGAAGTTAACTTAAAAAAAAAAAGGCAAATTCACACTCACATGCATGATTGGTCTCTGCATCTTCTATCAGCTATCAGAGGTACAAAGCAGAAATGACTGCTCACGCTACCACCATAGCTAAGATGTATGTTGATAATAGCTGATAATACCACACAAAACAAAATGTATGTTTTTCAAGTAGAGCATATGTGTCTGTGGGAGACTAGAGTGAAAACTGAGATCAGGAGATATTACCAGTACAGCAAAGAATGTGTATGGTTGTAGTAATCACATTTTATTGTATTATTTGAAGCGCTGCTTTAAGAACAACATTTCACAGTACATGCAGTTTCATTTTTTAAAAATTAAATATTTATTTTTTTCAGGGGTGAAAACATGCATATTTATGTACATCATTTAAAGAAAAAAAAAAGAATTACTATTTACATCAGAAACACCTCTTCACAGATCTATCGAGGGAAAAAAAAGGCAGACAGTACCAATTCTGCAGAAAGCAAAGCATTCCAGCTCTTTACCCCGACAGCATTTACGGAGAGACATTAGCAACCGCGGAAGAAGGTCGCTTGAGGATGGATTCAACGGAAAACGACAGGGGCTCGTTTGCTGACAGTTTTGTTGTAGCCTGCTTGGCCCCTAAGAAGTCTTTTGCGTACTTGTCTATTGTAAACTTGCACTTTTGGTTCTCTTTGACGGAGCTCTCGCTGCATTTCTTAGCAGCTTCTTCTAAAGTCTCTTTGGCAAACGCTGCTCCAGGCTTCTCCGGGAACGTCTGCGGGAAAAGGGGCTGGAACGGATGGTATTTGAGCGGCGGAGCTTTGGGGCTCTCTCTGCTCATCTTGCCTAGGATCTGCTCCGGAGGAGCCAGGGGGTCCTTGTCGAAAGTCCTTTTTGGGGGGGAGAAGGCCGAGCGCTCCCGAGCTTCTTGAGGGAGGCAGGAGATCTCGCTGCACAGCTGCGTCATGTCCCGCGCGTGGCTCGGAGCAAGCCGATTTTCCAGCTTCGGGGACATCATGTCCCGCTCTCTGTGGGCACCGTCCTGGCTCTGCGAGGCCTTCGCATCCCACCCCATGGCAGGCTTGAGAGCCTGGACACCGGTAGCGTTCAGGAGGCACTGCTGGTAGAGGAGAGCGTCGCTAATGGGGCTGCACTTCGGCCACACCAGGAACCGGGCGGGCAGGGGGTACTGCCGGTAGGTGGCCGCTACGCTGACATTCGAAGAAACGAGCTCCATGTTCCCGGATCCCGAATACTGCATGGTTAGGTCGAGGCAGGTGGGTAAAAAATTGCAAAACTCCTTGCCGGGAGCATCACCCTGAGCGGGGTTGAAGGCTGCTTTGTACGAGCCGTATTCAGGTGCGTGCACCACGCGGTTGGGGAGGAAAAGGGCCGCCGCTTGCGTAGCCTCCATCATCTCTCTTTCCTTATACTCCCTCTCTAGCATAATGTTCTCCAGCTCCTTATCAGCGAACGCCCGTCTCTTTCTCATCCTGTCACTGACGGGGGGCGGCAAGGGCGAGCCCCCTGCCAGGTAAGGGTCTGTGGGGATGGGACGGTAACCTGAAAACAGCAGAGCAGCATTAGGAGCGGAGCCCGGCATGCGAATCCTTACATCCTGCCCCGCAAGGAGCGGCGTCCGGGCGCCGCCGGCTCCGTCGGACAGCAGCCCGCGGGGGGCTGAGCTCCACGGAGCGAGCCCGGCTCCTCCGGCGCGTACTGAGTCCTTCAGGGATACCTGTGTGTCCCTGAAAAACATGATTCCGGAACTGCAGGCAGAAGGGAGAAGAAAAGAAAAGAAAGGAAAAAAAAAAAAAAAGGCAAAACCCTGCTACATTTTATGAATGGTATTGCATCATGCAGCTGTAGGGGATAACTATGTGTTTTTAGCAAACAAGGGGAGTATTCAAACACTCCTTCCTTTTCTGCACTAAAAGAAAACTGAAGTGCAAGCTAAAAATCCAGCATAGTCACTCAGTGACCCAGTTTAACTAAACTCATTCGATATAACTAATAATTCATTCTATCCTGTTTGCTCTACCTGGATAAACTACCCCATCGACTCAGCAGAACTATGTACTTGAGTAAGGGCAATAGGGTTTTGTCTGTTTTCACCCCAACTCATCTCACACAGGTTTTCCCATTGCCAGGGAAGATATTTATACCGATAGCAGACGTCTTTCCCATTATCTGAAGATGCATCATTTTGTGCACATTGTTAGAGAGAAGAAAATCATAAAAAGAACTAGGAGGAAAGAAAGTTGTGAAAAAACAGAGGAAAGAATACAGAAGAGATTTTTGAAAGAGTGAACTGCAGAAGGAAAAAGAGAAAAAGGTTTCTAACAGGAAAAAAATTCAAGCAGAGAGACACTTGCAAAGAGTTTCTTATTTTGAAAAAGCAAACTAGATTTGAAAATTGTATTTTCTAATTTCCAACCTCGTAGAGTAGGTAAAGCAGCTGTAGAAATAAATGTGAGTGAAATAACCAGAGCGGAGGGGAGAGTAAGAATCTGCCCCCTCACAAAAATACGGACAATTAAAATGTCAGTCTCATGTACTAATCTTATTCTTGATAATAGGGTAAATGAAGCTGCTGTGTTAGATGCTCAGT
>VZSV01000156.1:1007106-1022719 GCA_013398735.1 Nothocercus julius
AAAAAAAAAAAAAAAAGGCGCTGTAATTGTGTGTAATAAATACGCAAGAACTGTCAACAGCAAAGTGTTCTCTATGGTGTGATATGGAAAGCAAATTTTATGGAGTCTGAGAGCAGTTCCACTGCCTTTGTAGAAATGTTTACTTTGTTAAGGGGGGCAAGGGTTAGCTTTTATAGGGAGGCTTGTACGTTACACTGAGATAATCTTCCGTTGCGTGAACCAGTGTAGAAAAGAGAAGCGGCAAAGGTAGAGCTGTCGTCTTCGCCAAAGGTGGGAGAAGTCCATGGGAATTGTCCCGTGGATACAGGGCAGGCAAAGTAAGAGTTGCCTCTTGAGCAGCCTCGGAGTCCGAGGCCAGGGAACTTTGGCACAGGTTTAGAGCCTGGGACCAGGGGTCACTGGGACAGGTTCGTTCCAAAGTCATCCTGACCCAATCCTGCGCTGGAGCTCTGCATTTAAACGGGGAAAATACCCCTAGAAGGGCATGCATGCCATCAGTAGCAGCTCTGCTGTGTCTCATAAACAAGGCTGACCTTTGGTTTGCCAGCACTTAATAAGAAAGTGGAGGTTTGGCAGGTCTCTTGCTAAAATGCACTAGAAAGCTGCATCTGCTCTCACTGAGAATATCAGGAATCCAGCATGCAAGCAGTAAGCACAGCAAATCGTCAAGTCAGCAACCAACACACTTCTTCACTATAATCTTCCCAAACATCCTAGGTAGTTTGGCAAATCTCTTATTGCAGTAAATTCTAGTGAAGCTTTGGGTTTTGTTTTTTTTGAACACATGGCCTTGAAAAGCAACCTGGCCAATTTTTTTTTTTTTTTTTTGAATCACTGCAGAGTTTGCTGGAGATGTTGTCTGAGAACTTGTTTGCACTCTGGCAGTTTTATTCAAATGTCAACCAGATGCAGAAAGTGCTGGGTTTGAGTTTTTATTTTACAGTCCTGGAAACTAAAGGTGAAGTCTTTGCAATGTAAATTTTGTTTTTGGTCACCTTATATTGTCCAAACAAGAGAAAGACTTTCTAACAAATTGTCTCCCCACCTCAGGATGCATTTTGATCATATGCAAACAATTCAAACACCGATAAGACACCTGTTAAATCGAGTAAGCTGGGCAGGCTACGCAGCACTCAGCAGTAAAACTTCAATCACGCAATCATAGTGAGCCAGACTGTATTCTCATTTATTGTTTAGCATTGTTCTCTCTGAGTGGCCTTATTGAAATTAATGGCCTGAGGTATTTGTCAACATGAATAACGGCAACAAGGCCTTGCAGAGAACCATAGATCACTTAAAATGAGATAAGAACAGATCATGATTATACACGCAAATATTCATGCCCCATTGAAGGTCACCTGCTACACATTTACTAACACAGAAGTTACAGTGCTACTTGCAGAGCGTAGTATTGCACTGCACAAATGCAAACGTCAGACTCTGGCCCAGTGTGAATTTGCTATGAAATATGCAAAAGCCTGGAGTGCCTGAGGTAGATGGAGCAAGTGTCACCTGCTCAAAGCACATAAGAGCGAATGCAAAAGCCTTGGCTCTCAGGAAACACGCTGCACATATCCACTCCTGTGGCCTTTTCACTGAGCTTTTCTGAAGGTTTTCTCCACCTTTCTGAGAACTTAACTTGAAAATGAAGTGTAAATCCCTGGAGCAGGAGATTTGCCCCTGGGGTGTAGAGACCCCAGGTACTTGTGAGCCCCCATTCCCCTGTCACCATCACAAAAAGGAAAGCAAGGAAGGAACGCTCAGCACATCTGACCTCTCTCACACTTAGCAGTAAGCATTCATGGGCATGGAGTGACCTCTCAGACAACCTGGTGTTTGAGGTAGTAGAGATTGGTGCAATTATGTCTTTTACAAACAAAAGCTGTTCTTATTTTCATATGTTATTCCACTCAGCTAGTACTTTTGCACTGGTTCCTTCAACATCTCTTTTATTTTGTTTTGCTTTGTTAAGGCTCGATTCTGCCTAAAAGTTCTCCAGGAGCATTGGAAAGGGCACAGAGCACAGAAGTGGTCTAGCTGTATGACTTCCTTGCGTTGGAGATATTTCAAGTTCCTTCAGACAAGAGACTGGCAAACTCTTCTGACATCCAAGGAAATTTCCATGCCCAGGGATTCCTGCCAGGCATCTCGCGGGGGGAGATTCATATGTCTTTTAACTCAGCACTAGGTCCCCTTATTCATTCATGGCATGTGAAGAACACGACACCAGTTTTGGTGCCCTTCCACATCTTTTGAACAAGCAGTGAAGAACAGTGCTGCATAGAAGTTGGTTCCCTAAGTGGACACTGCACCTATATGCTAAGGACAACAGGAAATGGCCTCAAGTTGCACCAGGGGAGGTTCAGGTTAGACATTAGGAAGATTTTCTACATGGAAGGAGTGGTGAAGCCTTGGAACAGGCTGCCCAGGGAGGTGCTGGAGTCAACATCCCTGGTAGTGTCCAAGAAATGTGTAGATGAGGCACTTAGGGACATGGTTTGGCAGGCGTGGGGGTGATGGGTTTATGTTTGAAACCAGTGACCTTGAAGGTCTTTTCCGATCTTGATGGTCTTTTCCAACCATAATGATTCTATGATTCCCATGGACATTTAGGAGCTGCTTCACCTCATTTGGTGCTACTTTTGCCTATGTACTTTTGGTACACTGGTGATGCCTGTGAAGAGAGCCCATCCTGCTTGGTCCTGGGTAGTATGGCTCAAAAATGCAAGCACGGGGCCACACAGGATTTAGCTGGTTATGCTGTTTTCTGAAATCATCAGAGAAAAGTAAAAACCTGAAATGATTCCTGCATGAGATAAAGGCACTGAAAGCATGCAATGTATATATTTTGTATGTTTATAATATATATTTAACAAATATAAAATTCATTATCATAAAAACAGGGAGCATGTGCAAATCTGGGTGAATATCTAAAGCACAAAGGCTTCCTGAAAGGTGCAACCAGTCAGTATTCTGGGATCAAAATTCTTCTCCTTACTCCATACAGGCACCCCATGGAAATCCTTGAGATTCATCGGGCATAAGTCTGAGTTTAACACATTGCAGATGTGTATATATATATATATATATACACATATATATATATAAAGAACATTGGATACATTATGCTGCAAAATGCTATTTTACTTACAGTATTTTTTCAGCACTTACGATAATAAAAAAGATGATTCCATGAAATGTGCTAAGATTGTATGACATAGCGAGCACACTGTCATCTACTCCACGATTTAACTTCTGTGACACTTCTGTAATTCCTGGCCTTTGGCCATCCAGCAGGATATCAGCTAAACAAAGTGTCAAACCATTGACTGCACAAAATTAACTGGTTCTAAGAGTACAGGGCTTTAACCAGCTCTGCCGAAGTCAACAAAAAATACCTGTGAGAACGGTAGTGGAAATTGGGTAAGGCCCTTGTTTCCCTTGTTTTGAAATAAAAGAAAATACAATGCCCGTGACCAGTTCACTGATGCTACGGGCCCATGAAACACTCAATTTGAAGCGTTTCTTGCTGGATTCTGTTTCTGTTTTCTCTGTGGCTCACAGAGGAATTTTTTTATCCTAGGGCTGAGTATTCCCTGACTCCAGGTGACATTTTCAATCCAACATTGGACTTCAGCACAGGAGTATCAGCCCTTCAGACCAGTAGGTCCAACCAGGGGAATTTCCAACTGCCTGGCTTAATCAGATACCAGAAACCCGCTGGCTCTTGGCATTCACTTTGGTGAAATACAACCCTAAATTGTTAGTTCTCTTTCCCAAACAGCTATGAAAAAAACATTTTCTTTTTTCCAAAATAAACGCTTGAGAGCAAGATACATCTGAACAACCTGTTTAGGAAAAAAAAAAATCTTTCAAAGTCTTGAAGGAAGAAAAAAAGCACGAGAATGTACCTAAGGTCCTGGCACATCAGGCACTATGATCACTTTAATGGTTAATCAGACTGTCATTCCATGGAGATTAAACTAATGTTCTCCATAAGCAACCCACGCAAGGATGAGCAACCACAGGAGACACCTCCCAGGTCCAGTCTTGATGAGCTGCCCTACAGGTTTTATCATATGACACTATAAAATCTTGACTATGAAAGCCTGGAAATAAATGCCAGCCCATCCTTGGACTCTACAGAGCCTGATATCAAGCCAGTGAGGGATGACTGGGATGTGAATATGCTAATCTCTTTCTCTCCTGGTTCCTTCCAGTTTTTCTCCATGGCATGAAGTCTGACACTATGTTATCTCTCTCAAGATCAGTGGAAGATTGAAAGGAAGTGTTATGAGTCTGTCAACATGTTCAAAGAAGAGGAACAATTTTTAAGGGCCTACAAATAAATATTGAGTTGGCCAAGAATTACTTTTAATCAAATTGTCACCTTTTTGTGTTTTTGTCTATGCAGGGGCTTCTTTAAGCCTGAGAACGCAAGGTACAACGGTGTTAGTGGCAGCTTAGGGATAATGCATTTTTTTATTGTGACTGAATTCCAAAGAACAATGATGCAAATTGACGAATGCAAAATGACAAATGCCGGCAAGGTAGAGGTGTCATTGCACACAATTTGAGAGTTCCAGTGCATGATATACCTGAATAGTAATGGACAATAATAAATTGGAGTCCTCAGCTCTCCTCTTTGGCCGCGTCAGAAGCGGCCGCATCTCGTTTTTCCAGTGTGTGCTTTTGTCAGCTCAATGGAGAGACTGTTGCGGAGCGGTAACATGAGCTGGGTAATGTGTGCAAGTTCTGGGGCTTTATTGTGTCCCTGCTATGTTAATTAGTATTAGGAACATGATGGATTGGCAACACGTGTACTTTCTGAGTCTTAAACCAGTCCTGAGAGTTTAGCACTCCATTAGTTACACATCACAGGGACCCGGGGATGTTTACTCAGAGAAGTATCACTTACAAGAATGAAACGTTCTAATTCTCTCCTGATAGGGGCCGAGGGGACGGCTGCCCCTGCAGTCCCCTCGCTAGCCCAGCCCCACATTGCTGGAAAACTCACATCAAAGGTCTCTTAGAAGTGTCCCTGGGGACCAGGAAGCTCCCGTCTGGATGAGCCACCTGGAGATGTGGCTCCTTGTGGAAATCTCTCCGTTTCCTCTTGCTCTGCCTTTGCACACACCTGTTTGAGGAAGGCACTTGTACTACAGCCCAAAATGACATTTTTATTTCAGGCAAATGCTCTCATTACCTGCCAGCCTCACAACTTTCAGGCATAGTTGTCCTGCTGGCAAGCACCTTTCCTCCTCATCTCAGTCTCCTTTGCATCCCATCTGGCCTGGCTTGCCTTCTTACTAGTAGTCTTAAAAAATTATCTGTCACAGAAATCTACATGCCTGGTTACATAAATTATGCAAAAAATGTCCTGAATGTCCCAAACAGCATCACCCTTCAGACTTCCAGGTACAGTTGTTAGCAACTAATAATTAGTAGAGCTGGTCTTCGCAGAACACTTGATGTTCATGGGCTGTTCTTCTTGTTTGCTTTTCAACGTAGCTTATGGTAGCCTGAAATACAAATGATTTGCACAGGCAAGTTTACCCACAGTAGTAACTGATGTAATTATAATGACTTTCCATGGGCCCTGTTTGTTGGATCATACATGTTGCAAATCCAAGAAATATGAAAACACCTGGATGGTTACAATCAGAAAAACGACATCAAACTGATTCCAGATTATCCATGAATTGTTTACACTCCATGGGCTGTGTTTTGAAAGTGAAGTACACATATGGAATTTGACTGAGACCATGTGAGTTGCATATATGTATCTTTGGACTGAATTTGTCTGTGTCTTCCTGATCATGTCATTTAATCTGTCGATAAAGACGTTTTCTTCTGCATTCGGTTTAGTGGAATTAATGCACTTGCAGAGGTGCAGAAAGTCCTTCCAAGCACATCCTGAGTCTCAGTGTGAAGCAACAACCTGCATGGATTTTCCTGTGCTGATCTTGCCGTACTGATAGTCCCAAAAAATGTTTTCTTTTTTTTTTTTAACTTGAAAGCTAAGAAAGGCTATTCTATATCTTGCTGGGAACAAAAATGTTTTCAATATGTTAACTGAACAGTCTTCCAACTGCAACCACACTTACTTTATGGGCTGCTGTGATTTTTCTTCATATTCTTAGTGAACAAGAGCAGAGCATTAACAGCGACGCTTTCAAAACTACAAAGCAAGGGGACCTACTATCTGGGATAATTAAAGAACAACATTTGAAATGTTATTTATCAGGGATGCGCCAGATGCCAGCAATACAGAGCAAGTCATCATAGCGTGTCTACCTTTCAGCTGTCAGAACGTGTCAACCACTGAACCTCCATAAATAACACGCTCGGGACAAGCCAGATGTGCTGCTATGAATGACCAGCTTGTTGTTGCTACCAAGGAGCTGGGTCAGCATGTGGCAAGGTGCTTTAGCACCACGGGTCACTTTGCCACCTCTTGGTGGTACATCAAGCAAGAGGGGTCAAAATCAGAGAAAGGATGAACGGCGCTCCCTTCCCCAAAATGCTTCCTGGGCCTTGGTGCTGGTGGCTTTAGCAGTGCGAGTTTACAAGCTTGTGTTTTGCACCAGACCTCGCACGCAACAACCCTAAAAGAGGAGAGCAGCCTCCGAGCACAGCCATAATCCCTCGCAGGATGCTCTGCTCTGCAGTCATTTCCTGCTGCTCGCATATAAAGGTAGCAGGCGCTGCTCGGGAGGCTGAAGGGGTCTTTATGGCTTGGCACATCTCTAATAAAAAGACTTGATCACACGAAGAAAGGGACAGTTCTGGGATATAAATACAGCAGAAACTGGGAACTCCTGTGGCAGCCAGAACATCTGTTTATTGCATTTTGCAGTGTTTTATTTTCAGTTGCCCATGACAAAGAAGCACAGCTTTAAACCAGCCCAAACTGTGCTCAGTCATAAACGCAGCACTACCCTTTCAAGGTACCTGGAGCATTATAAAGCAGCAGCTTTATTATGGGAAAGTGACAGAGAGTCAGAAATCAGGACACAGGAAAGACAGCTCTAGAACAGGCCGCCTTTTATAAAGAAAGTGTTTTACTCACAGGTGAAGGGATTTATTTTGTGTGAACACAAGTACTTTGTGCAGCACAAAGGAAAACTTCAAGAAAAAGCTTATTGTGGTAAAAGAGCCTGCACTAGATTCCTGCACAGGATCCCTACAAAGATATTCACCCACCGCCAGTCGTGTCAAGGTGTGAGTTCGGCTAACGTAAACTTCACTGTCTGCGTTGTGCGTTAGGGCAATATCCCTACTCAACGGCGACGTGTTCCAAAAAAGTTATTGTTAATGGGAATATCAGAAAACACTCAGCAGTGAAGTCCATAAGGAAATTCACTTGAGGCCATATTCAAGGTATTTCTGTCCTAGGCTTAGTCCTCATTTTATGCGCACCAGCAAAGAGTTACATGGTCAACTCTCTTCATAGTTACGCAGTGCTATTTTATTAAATGCACCTTCCATGGGCCCCTGGGTCCCAAAGCCCTGGAAAGCAGGCAAATGCAAAGCCAAAGAGTCTGTTAATAAAATGAAGATCCTATTCAAACTCAAAACAAAACAGAGCAAGGCAGCTCCAAGCAGGAAGAGCACTGGGCCTGTTGAAAAGGAGTTGAACATGGGGTTAGAAAACCAATCTGCAGGGCTCATTACCCCTCAGATTTTGCATGCTGGAGATAAGCAACTAGCTTCTCCCCGCAAGCTGCTTCCCGAAACGCTGGTGTCCTGAGCGTCTGCCCAAAAAGCAGTTCCCCAAGGCCCTAGAATAAAGCAGCAAGTTCATGGAGACAGCTCTGACTGTCATCTGCTGTCACGGTACTGAAAATAAAACACATGAACCAAAGCAAATGAGACCAACTAAATCAGACAGGAATGTTCTCACTTCTAGTAATGATGATTTGTCTAAAAATATGCAATGAAAGACAATGGTGGGAAAAAGGCATTGTGCATTCTTCCCATAAGGAGAGGGAGGCTCCTGAACTAGCTGGATCTTGTTCTTCCAAAGTATAGAATTACGATTGGAAGGAGAAGAAAAGTAGTAGCAAAGGAAATGACAATGTTCTTTAAACAGAGGGATTAGCTGAGGAAGCTTTAGAAGAAGTGTTGGGTGAATTACACACAACCCCACCTCCCACCATTCTCTTCCTCTTACCAGGGCGATCCCCACTCTTCATGCAGCAAACACAGGGATGGTTGGAAGTGCAACATACAACTGAGTCCCAGAGTTTTTCTTTATATCTTTCTTCACCGTGTGCTATTATTTATGATGGGAGGAGGGAAGGGAAAGGACCACAGAGGGTCCAAGGAAATTCCTAGTTGTTTCTTTCCTGATGGCTTTAACCCATCCCTGTAACAACTTGTCTTCTTCCACTGTGAAACTTCTGGATCTCCATCCTGGATCTCAGGAACCATCATCTCCATCACCTACCATCATCATGCCTAAGCTTATATTCCTCATTATATCCTAACACGTGTTGTGTAGCGTGCCTACATCATGAGAGCTGCATGTCAAGAGGTGGCATGTAACCTATGTCATTAGGTATAAAGAGAAAAATAAACTAACAAAATTTTAATTCCACTAGAAACACTAAGCATTTTTTTTTTCACTACAAAATGCTAAAGATTCAAGGATGTGGAACAACCAAGCTGCTCTATTTTGCATCAGTTTTACCTTTCGGGCAGGCCCACATTTCATCTCCACATAGAGTACACTGAAATAATCTACTATGGACTATGAAGGAAGGAAGTCATGATAATAAGAATAAAAGAATGTGTTGTAAAGATTAAATCAGAGGTAATCAAAAAAAAAAATACTTGGTCTAAAAATTCAAAAGAAGTAAAAGAAGTCAAGGTCTAAGAGCAGCCATGTAACATAATCCCATGTAAATGCTGTGCCCATCGTTCACCTGTATGGCAGACTACCAATATCAGTGGTCATCTCCAGAATGATGAGCTGCTAGTTAGCTTTCCTCCATACTCCTTTACTAAGTAGGAACAAAATCCTATGGCAGGTTGAGAAAAAAATGCCTGTTGAGTCAGAGGGGATGAAGGCAATATCAAGTGTCCTGAGACTCCAAGACACTTGATGAAGTTATGATGAGAAAATGAAGAAGTTTGACATGTAGTTTCCCCAAGTTTTTTGTTTTTTTTTTTTTTTTTTTTTTTTTTTTCCTGAACCCTCTGCATAGTCCAATATGGTAAACAAAACACTTTTTCTGTCTTTGATTTTGTGGAGAAATTCAAGGCAAAGTTGTGCATACCTGACTGTGCAAGGGACAATCTTGCATAAAGCATATGAATAAGCAAACACACCCTGTTACATCATTTTTTGTTTCTGATTTTCTCCCACTAGATGGAGTTTGGAAACTTTGCTAGTTCTTTCTGCAGCTGTCTCCCAATGCCATTACTGATGGTTTTGTGTGTGTGCATATGATAGTGATGCTAATAATCTGATTATCTTATGAGGTAATTTTCCTGTGTATAATAACACAACATTACCAAAGAAAGCAACATATACCCTGAGAAAACAACATATAGGGATGCAAGGATGTGTTCACAAGCTACCTTAGGATTTGAGGTCATTCACCTGGAAGGGCTAGGTAAGCAGCGTGTTAACTAAGGCTAGTGTGTTAACAAATAAAACTGACACTAGATAACACAAAACATGCACTGTTTTTTGAACAGCTTAGATATTAGAGAGAAAGTAAACACATAGTGTATGGCAACCTGGGGGTCACCACTCCTGTGGCATTGGAACTACTTCTGTCAGTGTAAAATATAGCCAGCAGACATCGGTGGTTTATAAACCAAATTGCCAAGGCTGAGCAGCTTGAATCTGGCCTTATGATTTGAATTCATTGGCCTTCACTTTTCCCTGCTTGAGCAGCAGGGTTGGACTAGATGATCTCTAGAGGTCCCTTCCAATCTGAAGCCTTCTGTGATTCTGTGATTCACTGGTAAGAAATGACTGTTTCCTCTTTCACCACCATCATCATCTGGTGCCATTGATCCTGGCCAGGATGGAGATAATGTTGAGCAGCAGACCTTCACTGATACCGCAGTGCATGGTGGCATCTTTCTTGTCCTTAACCCATTGAAATGGCCTCCTCTCCAACCTCCTGTGCAGCTTTGGCCTCACAGGCTACACTGGTTTATGTTTTCAGTAATTTCAGGGATCTCACTAGGGTTCATCATGAAGGAAGGGAGTTGGAGTGCTAGTGGTAGAAGTTTTGGTGCAAGATTGATTTGATTAGCACACAGAAAAATGGAGTTCTATGTCAATTCCGTGCAAGGGGAGTGCACAAAAATACCTGTGCCCCTCTCTGAGCTCCCAGCCAGTCACCCTTTTGATGTCAGGTGCCTCTACTTGCTTGCTCAGAGGAGCATTGAGAGAAAACTTCTTGAATAGATCTTTGGACAGGGATATGGTTTACCTGCAGGTACAACAGGGAATTTTTCAAAGGGATGAAAAACACCTCTTTGCCTCTAAATTGCTATTGCTAGAGAATAAAGATAGGATAAATTACATGCAGCATAAACTGTGTGGAAAAATCATCCTGCATTTGTGTTCTGGACCCGTGTTCTTCTCAGATAGTGAAGATGGCCTTTATCTTTTTTGGTAAAGAAATCTTATGGAATAGTTGGTCGTAAAACATCAGTGCAGCCCCTGCTTTTGCACTAGCACTCTAGCCTGAAAGATCTAGTTGAATTTCAGATGGGATCTCCTCAGCTTTTTTGATATCACCTGTTGAGGAGAGGGCAGCAAAGGAACTCACTGGTTTGAGTTCCTGAAACTCGTCATATCCCTGTCCAAGTATGCACTCACCAGCAATTCACAGCCAATACAGGCCACATAACTTCTCTTTGGACTGTGTGCATCCATGGCAGAAGGTGAAAAGCTGTCCTGGCAGGTCCCCTTTCCCACTACTGATCAACGCACTGGTGAGGCTGTATGGCAAAGAGAGCAGGGAATGGTCTCTGATGCCTTCGGGTTTGGTGATGGTGATTCAGCCAAATAATTTATTGTCAAACAAAAAGCATGGAGGAGAGAGTTCAGCTGGCTTAGACAGAGTCATATGAAAGAAGAAGGTAGTGTCAGACAGTGTGGGCTAAAACAAATAAAAACACAGGAGGAGGTGGCCAAAAATCATTCCCTTTCCTTCTGAGAATCTTCATGTTTCCTTACGGATTTTAAAGAAGGTGCATTATTCCGGCGTCTTTCTGAGTTCCTGAGAACAGCTCAGTATATACTACACGTAAAATCCAAAGACTTACCTGTCTTCTGATAGAGGACCTGGCAGTCATCATCCATGCCTCGAACCGTTGCAATGCGTCCTATACCTGTCCCCGGTCAAGCGAAGCCGCCAGTGGCGTTTTTATGCTGAAGGAAAGCGAGGCAGGAGCCAAGATATGAGGCACTGTCTTCGCAGTGGTTTGTGGCTGGCACATCACTGCGACAGTGCTGTGACTACACTGACACTAGATGGAGCCATTGGCTAGAAGGAACCTGTGTGAATTGAATATATCCAGGGTCATGAGGTTGTTTTTCTATCGGATTCCCTTCTCAAACTGAAGACCTCTCGTTAGCTCTTTCAAAGGCATCAAGTATTCGGCTGGAATATCACCAGGTTCTCTTATTATATGCAAAGACAAGGCTATATTTTTGATGCCCGGGTCAAGCTGTGCAAGACGGAGTTTACTTTAGGTATGAGTTTGAGTAATAATGTGTTACAGTCATTTGTGACTGATTCTTCCTAAGCTCAGCTGAGAGCAGGGATGCATGCAAAGACAGTTGCAATTCCAGACACTTGGAAGGCGAAAATACAGTCCATTTCCCATGGAGCGCTCAAGTATCTCATGCACACAGTTCGTTTTCAGCTGAACTTGTGCTTTGCCGATGCAGGGAGGAGGAGGGAGGCTTGGGCTGCAGTCACACACCAGTTTTCCAGCATCAGGGATTTCTGCGGGTGGTGTAACAACAACAATGGAAAAGCAACTGTACTTTGGGGACAAACCTGAAGTATCTACAGCTGGATTAAAACTAGGTCACAGTAATGTCCCTGGCATGGTATCTGGGTCCTGAGAGTGCACTTAGCAGACTGGAACAGCAAGGCTGTTACAGAGGTGAAGAGTCGGGTGGCGAGCGGGACGGCGCTGATCGCATTCCCTCACACCACACGCACAACCACAGCTATTTCTCCCTCTGCCAGACCAACAGGACAGCAGGAAAGAAGAGGAAAATCTGCTAGAAGAGCAGCCAACAGTGATGGCCAAATCAGGAAATACGCGAATGCCAGATAATAATTCAACAAGCAGGATGCTTGCTCGGGATTTCAGATGTTAAATATATACCAGTCACCTGGGGAATTAGTCATAGCTTTCCATATCCATACATCATAGGAGTGAGCTCTAAAACCTCACGCAGTGAACTTTCCAAGGGGAGGAGGACGGGCTCGGCACAGCCTGCCTCGATGCTGGGTTTGTGCTGTAGATCTCCCTGTTCCCTTCCCAAGGCAAGAGCCACGCGTACATTGACTCCAGCGGTCTTAGGGAACGGTCTGAGTTCTGGGAAACACGAGTCCTCAGACCCCCGGCCTCCTCTGCACACATTTGTGCTCCTAGACAAGCCCTGCGCAGCAACACGAGCCCCCGTGCTCACCCACGGGCACGGTCAAAGGCAACCCATGCTCTCTATCCGTCCAGTTAACTGCGAATAGCAAAACAAAGTGCCTGGATATAAATAGCCAGGAATCCCACTCCTCCTCCCCTTAGGAGTGCTGCCATGCATGTTTTGAAGGATTTGTATTCCTGACAGAACTTTCAAAGCAGGTTTGCTTCCCTCCTGCCGAGAGAAAAAGTGGCTGTTTCATGCCGCTCACCCGGTATACACAAGGTTTACACGTGATTAGGCAATGGAGCTAGAAGAGGTGGGATATAGAGAGTCCTGGTGTTTGTATCTCTGCAAACTCTTAGGAACAAAGAAATCGTGGATATAAACACGGGAGAGCATTTGTAACGGATATGCAGCTGACAGTAAGAGCACCGGTGACCAGGCCACATAATTTAATATGTAATAGTTATCTGTGCATTGGGCCAAATCCATAAAGGGTGTTAAAGTTCCCTGGAATGGGGCTTGCAGTAAACATGGAGCCATGCAAAATGATTCTCTGTAGCTTAAAAATTGTTCTTCTTGAAAAAAAATATTACTTTTCAATGAAGCGTATCCATACAAGATACAACCCTTACTTTCGTGGGGAGTAAGACATGTTAAAAGGTAGAATCCACCTAGTTCTACTCTCAGTGAATTTGTTAGTCTTATTACTAGGGAAAATTTTGCTATCAGGAGCCTGCTTCTAGTGTGAAAGCAGAGAAATTAACAAGGAGGGGAAAAAGAATAAAACCTGGATTTTTACTGCAGCATTTCCTAAGCATCATTCCCCACCAGGACGACTTCTGCATCCTTTGTCAGATCAGTCATGTGGCCCTAACACTTGACCAAAAAAAAAAATAGATTTAACAAGTAATGAGGAAGAGCATCTCTATATTTCTTCATATTTCTCTGTCTCTTTCTAGTTGCTTATATAATTTGAACTTTCTTGCTGTCTCTCTCCAAGGCAAGAAGGGCTCTCAATACCATACGGGCAAGGCAGAGGTGCCCCTCTCCAAAAAAAATGTCTCTGGAAGGGAGTTTCACTTCCATGGGATGAGTAATTTCCTCTCAGACCAACCAGGCTCATGGGTTTTAGCCACTGCATGATAGTGACTCGCTCGGTATTACCTGGAGTGGGAAGGTCTGAGCTCTGCTGGGAGCGACTCTCTTGTTGCAGCCAGGCACTGCTGTGCTGCTGACAGTGTAAAGCCATTCCTAGTTTTATTTGGGAGAGAATAACAAAACAAAGCAAGCAAAAACAAACAAACAAAATCCACAATATTTATGCTATCTAATATATACAAAAGCACTTAAGCTTATTAATAATTTTTTTCATAATAACCATAAACCCCCAGTAATTGTTATTTTTATCTCCTGCAGAGTGAAAATGAGACACCTGAAATTTCATTTGACTTATGGCTCCTCATAATAAGGGCTCCTGCTCTCCCTCCCTCAGAAGAATACGCTGCAGAGCTTCCAATGGAAAAAGTAGAAACCCATGCTCCCAAAAACACCAAAGAGCAAAGAAAGCAGCATTATTCAGCTTCAGGAGAGTCTGACAAGAACCAGTACCAATGAAGAGCTATGAACATCTTTTCTCTGCTTCAGCATTCCTGGAGCACATCTCCCTCCATGGATGCTGTATCCTCCTGCGCCTGCGATGCTCTGGATACCTCACCTGCAGCATCCACTTCCAGTGCTGCTCCATGGGTTAATCCTTTGCCTAAGGATTTGCTCTGTGTACAAGCACACCAGGCTTGTAGCTGTGGCTAGGGCTCTCAAACGCTGTTGTTATGGTGGAAAACAATGGAATTATTCTCTGGGAGAGGATGCAGCAGCTCACTGGGATTCCTTCTGAATAGTACGTGCTGGATGCTGCTGAGCAGACCCACTAGTGATACTGCAAAGTGTTGCAGAGGGCAAACTAGCAAAATATCTATTACAGTGGAAAGATTCACATGGGCATCTCCTCGTGACAGACTAGTGTGAGAACGCCAAAATACTACGTGAAGTTTGTTGGTTATAGGAAAGGGAGAAGAATGATGCTTCAGAGTTTATGTCCACTAAAATTGAAGTTTCAATACTATGCATTCAGAAATTATTTTATTTTCCAGTAATGACAATATGCAGTGCCACGTAAGGAATGAAATTGAAGAATTGATCTTATTCTTCAAATACACGATAGCTTCAATATTAAAATTAACATATAAATTTAGCATCAATCTTATTTCCCGACTCAACATCCGCTGAGTAAATGAATATAAGGAATGAATCACTGAAACAGTATACCGGGAGAATCAGAGCCATTTTTCAAATGTGTCAGCACAAATGTGAGGTGAAGTTGTTCGCTGAGCACCCAACAGATGTTCTGGAGATGCTTCTTCAGGTCCCAAACGAGAGCAAGTCTGGGCTCTGGATGGGGAGCAGGTCAACCCCCTCCTTGAGCACCGCAGCAGATAACACTGAGAGGAGAATCTTTATTACTCACGTCATTGTTGGCACTACCCACATTTTAGCAGCCACATGCCTCTCTGTTTTCTAGCTACATGTGGAGATTTAACTGGAAAATCACCTGCTTGATGGGAGGAAAAAACACCTCCAGGATGCCCTGCCCTGCAATGGATCCCATCTCCATGATTAACGGATAAACCAAAGTTTTCTCCTATGTGTGAGATGCCAGGATAGCCAGTGACCACAGAGAGTCTGCATGGGTCCTTGCCCTGAAGACAGGTAGTCTTGTGGATACTGCTAAATGTTAAGTTGATGTATGCATCCCCATGACCTGGTATAACCAGGGCTCTTGCTACAAGGCCACAGGTGCAAATTAAAAATGACACTCTTACCTAGTGCCTGCCTGGAAATAAATCCAGGCAAACACAGTGATATTTTTTCGAAGAACTTGTTTCAGGTCAGGTAAAAAAATAAAAAAGTTAAATAAGC
>VZSV01000156.1:1035798-1061211 GCA_013398735.1 Nothocercus julius
ATTCATATAAATTATTTCACATTATATATTCATATGTATTCATTTATACAATATTCATATATAAGAAATAAACATATGAATTATATATTCCATATTACATATGAAGAACGATACGAATAGAAATGGTCGCAACATTGCCATCGGCAGTAGATACACACAAAAAAAAAGGCAAGTAAAAGGGTCTCTGACCTTCCTAACCTTAGATGAGTGGAGATGCACCCCTGGCCCTCCCTCCCTGCCTGCCGTGGATATAATTAAGGCAAAGCTGCAGTGGTAATTTCTCTCCTCATTAACTTCCTGATTGGTTTCGGGCTCAGGATGCGGGCGGGCGGCCGTTTGTCACCAAGTCCAAATGGCCAATCGTTAATACTAATGTTTGTGTAACTAACGGCCAGCATCTGCCATGGCTCCTTGTACGACAGTAACGGCGAGAGGGTAACGTTAGGGCTCCCCCTGCTAATTCCCATCCCCTTCATCAATAGGGAAATCTATGGTGTAATTAGCAAAATGATGTCGAGGCGGTCGCAGGGAGCTCCATCACGATGGGCCCCCGGCATGCGAAACCATCAATACTTATTATGTCCTGGATTTTACCGTTTAGCAGAGAATACTACCAGGCTGTGGTGTTTTAAAGGGGAATATGGTTTGCAGACACAGCCGGGTTCCTTAGACGTGATGATGAATCTGCTACAGCTGTACCAGGACAGGGGCACAGAGCCGAGGCTTCAACCCTGCTCCTCGGCATCCGAGCGCCGCTCCCTGCGGACGCTGGGCATTCCCAGCGCTCCTCAAGTGCAAGGAAAGAAGAAGGATCAAGTGCGACGCTACTGCAGAGCCAGGAAATCCAGCGGGACTCAAGGAAGGGGAACATCAGCAACCTGGATTTGCCCCATTACTGGCAACAGGAGAAGTCCCACCCACCCTAAAATAATGCCAAACTGACAGTTTCTCTGAAATGATCTTTTTTTTTTTTTTTCTGCAGTAGCTTCCCTTTGCAGCTTAGCCCTTGGCCTGTTCTTATTTTAAACACGACACTGGTCATTAAGCAATGAAAAGGCACTGCGGAGTTGAGGTCTCCATACAACATTTTCACTCACTTTGCCCGCATGACTCGGTGAAGATCAATTCAAAGCAATGATCATGGATACTTTCACGGCATTTCGCTTTTTTTCCCCATTTATACCTTTGCAATAACCGACTCCTTGGCACTTCATGCAAGTTTCTCCTTTGATGCACATGAGATACAAACTAGACTGTAACACCACACACTGCTAAAGTAGGGTCTACTCTTGTCTTTTATATCTGCCAGTAGTATAACTTTTTTTTCCACTTGACAAATGTGATATTCAACCTACACTATGTTTTCTCCCAGCTAAAAGATAAAGATGAGAACGTAGCACTTAATACAAGGAGGAGCGATGAAGTAGTCAGGGTGGTTTTCGAGTATTTTAGGGAATCCTGTGAAGGGATCTTGGGCCGAAACATTGTGAGTCACCACTGAGCTCCTCTGCAATGTGGTCAAAAGCATTTAAGCAGGTGAAGAGCTCTGGGTCTACCACTCATCTCAAGGCCTGAGGAACCACCGATGCCAGAAGAAAGCGCTGATTCACACACTATGGCTCATAATCTGCACCAGCTTTGTACATTTTCACCTCCTTCAAGCCCACTAATCCTGAAACCCAGGAGGACCAGTTGTTGCAGGATCAGAAGACGACTCAAGGACCAAGCTCTCTTGCACTGAAAACATCCGTGATTCCTGAGGGTGGCTTCCCTACCCCATGCACAAATGAGGTCGGCTGAGGAGCCCAAGAAGAAGACACCGCCATCTCCTTAGAGTCTGGATGAGGATGGACTTACAGTCTCCAGCACCTTTCCCGAAGCGTGCGTGTTCTCATCACAAACTACAAGTCATGACCTGAAAGCTCCTCGGGCTAGAACCCGACGTGTCCAGCTAACATAGCTGGATGAGAGCAAACTTGCCAGGAAAGACAAGTGGAGGGATAGAGGGGCACTCCTGCTCCTCTCCAGAGCAGGCGGGACACGCGCACACGGCGCCCAGGGAGGCCTGGGATGAACACGCACCTTCAGGCACTGCAGCGGTTGGTGCACTGACTGCTGCAAAACGTCAGGGAAAAGATGTCCCGCATCCAAACCCGCACTCAAATTCCAAGGAGAAAAACCAGCTCTCACAAAATGCAACAGCTTATGTCTTCTCTGCTGTATGACTGTGCGGGTGCCAGAGCCCTGGCACAGGCTGCCCAGAGAGGCTGTGGAGGCTCCTTCTCTGGAGACCTTCCCAACCTGCCTGGCTGCCCCTCTGCGTTCCCCATGCTCTGGGTGTCCCTGCTGGACCAGGGGGTTGGACTAGATGATCTCTAGGGGTCCCTTCCAACAAAACTGCAAACCTGTCAAAGTACAGAAACACTTCAGTGGATGGATCCCCATCCTATTCCTTACCACCTCAGGCAATGACTCCTAAGCTTTCTGGACTGCCCGTATTGTGCCATAATTAAGAGAAATGCTCTTAATTACTTACTCAAGATACCTGGATGGGGACTTGTAGCTATAAAAGGGAAATGAGCAATTCTGTTCCAGCGGTTTAATCACACAACAGTAAAATGTAGAAGTTCTGAGTTCAAAGAAACAAAACCCATGTTCTTTTTGATTTAAGTCTATGAATTTCATCTGTTGGAGGTTTGTGGCTGATCCTCCCACTGCTGTTTGTACAACCCTTATTGAGTCTGCGACAGATTTTAAATACAATTCCTTGATATAATTACTTCTTACTCTTGGGAAAGCATCCGAATACTTTTCAGCCATCTAAATGTGAACATTTTTCAGCTAATACCACAAAATGAAAGCGAGAAGGGATTCCAACCATAAACACAAAACCTTACATCTTCTGACACTGGAAACTGCATTGACTTTTAACTTGAGTGATACCTGGAACTCAATGGACTGAAAAAAGTAATAGACTTTCAATGATGTGAGAAAGCAGAAGTATATTCATGCTTGAAAAGTAAATATTTTTGAGCGTTTACATTTAAAAAACTATTAAACTCTCAATGAGAAGCCATTTTTAGAGATTTAAGGTTAGAGGCACAATACATTTTTTAAAACCCTTTCACTTCCTAGCTTGGGAAAAAAAAAAAGGAAAATAAGTGTACTAGCATTAAACATTACAGAAGACCAAGCACTTCTTCCTGGCAATCATGCAGAAATGCACGAGCACAGTCAGAAAGTGAAGAAAAAAGGCAAGAGGTTCAGGCTGGTGCTAGCCAAGAGCACACATTAAGGTCTGACTGGGTTCTCAGCACGAGGGTGGCCAGGAGCAGCTTTTCATGCTGTGTTCTCCTCTGTAACCAACATGTTTTTTGGTGGTTTTTTTGGTCAGCACCTGCAGAGCAGCCTGCCACGCCATGGTGGCTGCCCTGATACACACAGGAACAGCCTAACAAAACCTTAGATTAAGAAAAGGGGTTAGTGCTGCAAGACCAGGCACTCAGAACCAGAGAACCATCAACTGAGAGGAAGGCAAGAAAGTAACAATGAAAAAACAGAACGAGGGAGATGGGAAGAGAGGGAAGGTGGGGAAAAAGAACCATCTATTGTGGAGTAGGTGTTAGAGCAGGAATTCTGGCCTCGCTGTAGGTCGCCTTAGGACAGGAAAGATGCAGTCCCAGTGCAAACACGCACGCAAAGAACAAGCGAGGTTCTCACCAGCAACCTCAAACCTTTCACCCGTGGAGAGCTTAGCCCTGCAGCTGGACAGCTCTTTTGGCACAAAGTAATGAAAACTCAAAAAAAAAAAAGAAAACCAATCTGTCCCTACTGAATCTCCTGCATGGTCTGAACCAACAACAGGAGACACAGAGGACCAACTGTTTTTACACTAGGACTAAGAAACCAATGTCAACCACAGGTCTAAAATACAGGAGCCCGTGGCTCATTGGGTGCCTGCGAGAAGAACACAGAGGAACTGCAAAACCATCAGAAAATTAGCAGCAAACTTACTCAGCTATGTATTCAAGGCTCCCTCTGAAAAGACAGAGTATTTCCTAGGACTGCAGCACCTTGTGATTTTGGCTGTCTCCTGAAGGAGGAGCTCTGAAAGAACATTTACCCTCAATAAATCTTCAGTATTTTTCAGATCTTCTATACCACCCTCTGTGAACCAACTCAATAAACCACTGAGATCCTCTTCCTCATGGACGCAGTAGACAGGATGAAACGGTTCCCACTGATTCAGAATTATTTCCAACGTCTGCACGTGCACAAATGTACTAAAAAATGTGCTGTATTCACTTCCCTTTTCATCCCTCATGCCTCATCATAGATCCTGATCAGACAAGGGTTCCTCATAGGGAGAAATCCTGGTATCTGACTTCTGCAGCTGTTCTCCACACGGAAACGAGGACAAACCTCAAGATCTAGACCCAAAACTCTGCCCAGTCTTTGCCTTTTAACTCATACAATTTCACAACAGAAGCCTTTTCCCCCAGCCAAACTCCTGCCCTTCTCACTTAACATTTAAAGTAATTAGGATTATCTCAGATGCCCATGCTAGGGCAAGCTCATTGTGTAGTCTCAAACACCATGAATTCTTGGCTTTAGCAACACGGGATAAAAGGCAAAGATCTGAATGTTGATCTTCATTCAGCATGTTTTACCATTCTTTTCCAGTCCACACTTGTACTTTGAGTTAACTAAGAATGCAGGGTTGTAACTGACGTAATTAGAAACCAACAGCTGAAAAAAATATATTCTTGCTGAGTTCCCTCATACCTCTGCTCTTAAGTTCTTTTAAAATAATTTGTGAATCAATCAGAAAAGGCTTTCCATCTTGCATGCACCATCAATCGGCAAGGAAGGATGCAAAGAAGACGGACTAGAAGTACTGAGACTTCAGTTCAAAACCAACTCCAAACCATATCAATCCAGAAGACAGTGTCTTTAAACTACAAGGTGATGAGTCTGCTCATCTGCAGATACCACCTGGAGCAAAAAATAGTACTGATAAAACACTGTTATATCCTGTGGCTAACCTGAAGTAATTAAGCCACTTCTTGGGCTAAGGAAGACAAAGAGTGAACCATCTCACAAAAAATTTCTAGAAGACCAAGCACAGCGAGGCGAGTGCCTTTGCTCTGAATGATCTAAAGGCAAAGCCAGATATCATGTGTGAAATTCGGCTGGTAAAAATCTTGCTGTTGTCAAGTGCAAGATGGCAAAAGTGAATGGTTGCTCACCTCTTGTGCAACATATTCACTGTACGCTGTCGGAGCCAGGTCTCAGCAAGGTATATATCAGCTCAACTCCACAGAAAGCTCCCAGATTTATACTGCTGCTGCTCGAAATTCTGATCACCGGTTCTTTCCAGAAACAGAAACGTTCTAATGGTTTCTCAGAACAATTCTCTATTTTGGAAGATGCAACTCCATCTAGGAATGTGGACATTCGAATGTAAGGCAGACACTTGCCATTATTATTGCCAACTGAAGTGTGAGCTTATTTTGGACATTTTTGTGCTCCTCTCTGAGTGCAAGGAGTCTGTACAAACGAGACTACAATTTTCCCAGCATCACAGAAGGAGAGAGACCGCAGCCAGAGATCTGAGGTATCTTTAATTGGGTACTACTATAAAAAGAAAAGGCATCTCCTTTCTCCTTTCCTACCATTCTCCAGTGGCTAATTTAACCTTCTGTGCTGCACTGCACACGTATTTGTGCAAGAATATAGTGAATTAGACCGCAGAAGGGATTCTGATGAAAAACACCCACCCCTTTCTGCATTAACTTCCAGGGAAGGGAAGGGCTGTTTTCGCACTGCGTTGCTGTGGGGCCTGAAGACTGGGGACTCCCTAAGCTCTGGCCCTCCCAAGTGCTGCGACAAGGCTGGAGTCAGTTTCCAACCCCAAAGACGCCTCCTATGTGGGGTCCCAAGCCACGAAATGAACAGCATTTCGAAAAAAAGGGTTTTTTTTTGGTGTGTGGGGAAAAAAATGAAAGGCATTTTACAGACTCAGATGAGAAAGAAGCCACAAAAACACATCTAAGTGCTCTGGTTTTTGTTCACTATGCTTACACAAAACCTGCCTGAATGAGAAGCTCCTTCTTACTAGTTAGCTTGAGAAAGAAGTGCACAGTGAAAATACATCACAATTTACACTAGTTGTAGCAAAATAGTGTTTTCTGAAAAGCAACAGTGACTGTAAATAAAATAGTGCACTGAAGATTTTGGATGACGTTTTCACACAGGAGAATGCATGGGAAGACAAGAGAAAACACACAGCTTCTCCCCTGTAAAATGACGGAAGGATCCTAAGAGCTTTAATCATCACTTAGAATTTTTCTGGTGTTCCACACAGAAATGCAAACCGAGCATGGCAGTAGTGGATTATTTCCAACCTCTTGGGTCAGAAACTCTGCCGTTTTCATTGGCTTTTCAAGAAAGAAAAGGAGGGTATCACAGACCCTGCAACACCAGAACTAGGCACAGAAATGCAAACTTTAAACCCCGTTACATCTCCTCACATTTTTGTTGTTGCTTACATCACTTACTATCTAAAAAGCAAGGATGAAATGCATAACTGTTGTCACTAGTTATAACGCTTAGAGAGTAAGAAAATAGTAATAGTGATGGTCTCAGCTCTTTCAGGTTTAATGACACTCCTAACTTAAGAAAATACTGGCTCAGTGCAAAAGTGCCATATTATGCAGCTTAAAGATTTTTTTTGACATGATTTGCAAGCTTTTGGAAATCGAGAGGTTACTAGACAACCAGAGAAAATGCCAAGCCTAATGAAAGCGATCTGTTATGGTAGATAAAATAGATTTTTCACTTGCAAAGAATGGATTTTTATTTAAAATGTTCTTACAATGTCAGTTTCTTTGCTGGCAAGGGACAGAACAAGAACCTGCAACTCGCATTGTGTTAGTGAAAAGAGCAGCAAGAGGTTTGTCATGGACTTCAAAATAAGCAAGACTGTGCGTGTACATCATGTCACCAATGTCTGTGCTCAAAAATGAACAAGTCACAAGATGGAGGAAGCCTCATCCTTCAGAGATTAAAATTTAAGTGAACTTACAGTGTAAGAAACACAGAGGACTTCAAAGCGACTTAGCACTATGTGGCATTACTTTTTTTCTTTTTAATACTAACTCCAACTTGGAAGCAAGTCAAGCAGCTTTGCAGTAAAGCAGTTCAATATGTATTGATCGAATATGCAGCAAAAGACGGGTATATACATAAAGAGAGTTAAAATGTTGCTACTTACTTTAAAGTGAGATTTACACCCTCGGAAGTTTAGGATCCCTGCTGCAATAAGTCACTCTACTTGAGAAAACAGGGACAAAGCCTGAACACCACGCATTTCTGAGGTAGTCAGAGTAAGTAAAACGAAGTTTCACACAACATTAGGCTTACGGCAGACCCACTGTGTTATATTTATTCCTGCTAACAAAACAGAGGTATTAAATATGCTCTGTGCAGAGCGGATGTGTAACGGAGACGTCTCCCCGTCAGGGGTGACCCACCAGCCTCGAGCTGACCATGGGTGACCACATTTAGGGAAGTTGCCCAAATTATGAAAGTTAGGGTCAATTTCCTAAAGCACCACACCATCTTAAGGATTTTGACAAAAATCCTCTGAAATTATAGTTAACGTGCTACAAACTGGGGGGACTTAAGGGTTAAATATCATAGTCCTTTTAGATCCCCAAAAGGCTCACTATCAGGCCATTTAGGTGCTTTTGGGACAACTTTCCAAAGCAAGATTGCTAGAACTCACCCAAATTTGTCTACCCGTTTATGGACCTACATTTCTACTTGCCTTTACTTGCCAAAACCTGAGGCGTCA
Organism: Nothocercus julius; assembly: GCA_013398735.1. Lineage (NCBI taxonomy): Eukaryota > Metazoa > Chordata > Aves > Tinamiformes > Tinamidae > Nothocercus > Nothocercus julius. Next base: position 1,043,657 of record VZSV01000156.1, read on the forward strand.
AGGCATATTAAGCAGCAGAAAGGTTAAAAAAAAGAGAAAATCCTACAATATTTTGCCATTGTTACTTGCTGCACAACAGGAAAATAAGTCAGGTTCCTCGTGGGTCAGCTAATGGTCATGCCCACAGTTGCTTGCTTGCCCCAAAGGCTGAAGCACCACTCCAACACCATACCTCTACTAATTGCAACACGTCATGAAGAAGTTACGTGAATTTAAGTGCAAAGCCAACACAGAACTGGTTCTACACCACAAGAGCAAGGGCAGCTGCAGAGAGGAGGCTGCAGAAGAGGAGGGAAGGGAGGAAGGTGTGCAGCGCCCCACAGCTGGAAGGGGTTTGCACCACGCAAAATAACTGAAGATCTGCTATTGCCGGGGGTCAAAATGGGCTTCTTCTCTCCCTCGGGAGCACGGGGCATGGATTGGTGTTCTCAGACAGCAGGTGTCTTACGAAGAGAAGAAAGTTTCTGCAGTGCAGCGAGGCATTTCAACCACTGGCAGCAGGTATCCAGCAGTGAAAGCGGAGGGAGGAAGTCTGGGATGCTGGAGGAGGACGGGTTTGCCTGAAATGCAGGCAAATGCAAACCTGCATCTCCACAAGCATCTCATGAAAACCCAGGCTGCAGAGTAAGACATCAGCCTTACAGCACAGGACAGACACCAGGCTCACGGCTGAGGAGAGTTAATTACTTTCCAGCTAGGGAGCAAATTCTTCTCTCTTCTCTTTTGACTATCATTTAGGCTGTTTCACCTCCCTTTGGGTTAGTTCTTGCAAAATCATCCATAGCGATGCAGCAGATTCCTCTTGGTAAGTCAGGATCTATTGCTGAATCTGTTTGCACAAGCCCATTTGCAGCATTCATGCCTCGAAAAAGTTGGGACTCAATCCAACCCAAGGAAAAGTCACTGCAGACACCTCAGGGACTCAGCTGAGAGGCGGGGCAAGCAACACATGACAAATTTGGTAGACATAATCTTATGAACTAGAAGTTCATATTTAATGAAGGGAGGAGACAGCAATAATAAAATCCTCATTTACAGTATTTAGGAAGTTTGAAATTACATACAAGGGGGCACAGCTACCTCAAATCTGTCTCAAACTTAAACTTACCAAAATATGTTTCACACAGCCAAAAGCCAATAAAAAAATCTGTTAAAAAAAAAAAAAATGCGGCAAACAGTTGTTTCAGGGTGGGAAAATAAAACATTCCTTGCAGTGTCTGCAACTGCTCTGAGACAGAACTTGAAAGGGAAAATGATTTATAAGCAAGTAGGAGAGAGAGAATTCATTGATTTTTCTTTTTCTTTCGTGTCCAGAAAGGAAACAAAACCGGTGACAAACTGGACTGAAAACATTTGTTCACTTCCAGCAGCCTAGGGCACGATCAGTGCTGTGCTTGGGGGTGAACAAACACGCTGCCCTCAGCGTTTGGGGCTGGGTTTGGGTCTCACGCAAACCTTCCCCTTGGGAAGCTCAACTGATTTCACAGACACCGTGTGGTCAATACACCATACATGGCATCGTTATGGAAGAGTGAGAAATAAATGCAGGATGACTATTTGAAAAAAGGAATGAAAAGCTTTTTTTTTTTTTTTTTTTTAATGTGGTTATCCTGGCTTCCCTTCTTCCCAGATAGTATTTTGAAATGAACCCCATGTCGCTGTTGCCATCGGACACTGCTGCGCTGCGGACGAGTCACCAGGCCATTAGGATAGGAAGGGCCAGTACCCTCATAGAAACTACCACGGCATCCCCAGCTTTCTCCTTAAAACACCCAGTGCAATAAAAAGGTAATGAAAATGCTGACACCCTCCTAATGAAAGAGGGGAGAGCGGAGCCCGAGCCTGGATAAGCATTTGCACCATGATCCTCTCTACAAGCGAGAAGGCAGGAAATAAAAGTAAACCCTTCCATAAAACATGATAAACAAGTTCCCTGGCTTTGCAAAAGCCTCGCAAGGTGGTTTTACAAGCCGGGTGGATTTCCATTTTTAAAGTGAAAAACATCTTTGCCTAAGTAGTTTCTTTGGTGTTCTCGGTAGGGCAGGCAATCAAAAATGCCACCTACAAGTGAAAAGCAGCTGCTGCGTCAGCACATCTGATCTACTTCTACAGGTTTGGAGGAAAAGAAAAATATAATTTATTACAGCCCATTTAGCTCTGCAACAATTGCCCCTCGAAAGCCAAAGGAAAATAATGTAATTGAATGTACATGCTTTCCTTGCTGCAGAAACCTCAAACAGCCCCGGGCAAGAGCTAATACAGATGTAGTACAAGGCATTAAAAGAGTGCTGGGTGCTGTAGCTAGCAATTATCCTGGTATTTAACCAAATCTATTGCTCATCAGGAAAGCGTTTAGTGCAGTAGTCAGAGCGAGACAGGCTGACATGGAGCACAGCTACTTAACTGTCCCCTCCAGCGATTACACTTCCTCAGCCTGGGAATCATGTCAAATTAAACAACTACAGATTGACTTTTCACTTCTGCAAACATTAAGCTGTGATTGACAACTCCTGAATGCCATAAGCCGGTCATTATAATCAGACAACATACTGTTAGCTTATTTGTGGTCTGTTTTTTTATTTCTTTTATTTTTTTCCTCCCCTTTCTGAGCAGCTTCCTCCTAGGTCGCTTTTATGGTGCTCTACAGACATGTTTGCTTGGCTTCCCTGCAGGTATATGTAAGGAAATGTCACCCCCCTCATCAGGCCTTTTACGTGGAAAAGCAACAAAAAATGGAGTGCTGGCAAGCAACTTACTTTTTTCTTTTTTTTTTTTTGGGGGGGGGAAATGATTATTATTTTAAAACATACTTAGAGTTGCTATGACTGCACCCTCAAGCATATATGTTAACGTTTAACCCTTCTGGAGCATTTTTTTCCCCCCAGATTTCTGCCTTAAGTGATGGGAGTCTCGTTGAATCTACCTATGGCAGATTTACAACAGAATGGGAAATTAAACAAAAAGCAACACAACAGTACTGTGTATATATATTAATGAAGAGCTCAACTTCCCTAAGGCTATTACAGCATCAATTTCTAAAGTTACCACGCGACGTATATATATGGACATCAAGGGTTAGCAAAGTTTCTAGAACCCTTAACAGGCATGTGAAGCTTAAAAGAAATATGCTCCTTCAATTTTACATTCAACTTGAAAATATTTTATATGCAAGTGAAACCACTACACTATAAAGGAGAGCTTCACTCTGCACCCCTCTACCTCCAGTCACAAGTGACATAAAAGACGATCAAACTTTCCCCTCTCCAAATACAAGGAGAAAGTAAAGAAATCTTCATATACAATGCAGAACACTTTTTCCAACTTTTTCCCCCTTTGCCATCCCAGGAAACCTCACAGGATCCTTTAAAGCTTTTAAATTCTTTGGTGAAGAAGAAGGCAAGACTGACTCATTAAACAAATTACAAAAATGAACACACCTCGAACGCTACTGGTATGGCACCTAGGTGAGAAAGCATTTTTGCTGTTACTGTATCTGAAGCCTCACATGGCTTGCAGCAAACTGAAAGATAAACCTTACAGTCAAAAATAAATCAACTTAGTAAAATTAATAACATTAAACATACATTTGCATAAACTGTTTTGAGCTACGGAAGCAGGACTTCACTGCAGAATTGGCACTTAAAGCAAAAGCAACTACAGAAGCTGGAAAAGGCTGACGACAAATAGAATACTGTTTTCTTTCTCTCATAGTACAACTATTCAACTGCTTTTTTTTTTCTGATACTCTACACAAGCATGGCACACATAAATCTAAAATTAAATATAATAGTATTTCAAACATTACACCTCTCCTTCTGACTGAAAATCTGAGCAGCCACGCTCAAAGCAAAAGCAAAGGGCTTCAATGAAACACTGAAGACTTTAACACAGAACATGCAGCCGTGTTTCAAACACAGAGGGCAAAACAGTTGCAGCACGAAACACACCCAAACGTAACCTGATTTCTAGCTTCTGCAGCATGGAACTGAAATAGCTTTATCGTAAGAAGCACCTTAAAGTTTCTCTGGGTTATCTCCCATCCCTTCACTTCTTTTTAAGCAGCCCTGAAAGTGCAAAGCAGGTGGCTGTCCTTGCTTGCAGTGAGCAGCACCATGTGGCTACACCTTGGGAGGTGTTTTGGGGACTACCAGATACCCAAGGCATCAGGTTTGTCTCTTTATAAGGACTTGCAAATGTATACAAAATGGCTTGGTTGTATTTCAGATCTATTTCTTAGATAAAAACACCTGGATAAAAACACCTACTTCCCCCCACCCCTTATTCTCCATCATCTTCTGTCAACACAACTTGAATGGACTAAAAAAAAGAAAAAAAAAAGGTAGGGAGAACTTCTGCCTTGCTGCCCTTGCTGACGGAGTCAAATACAGCAGTAACTTCTGTACTTTCAGATTTTCAAGTTTCTGGGCAAGACTTCCTGAAAACCACCTGCTCCAAGTCATATCCCTCAAGCTCGGGGAGACTTCCACCAAAAGAAGGCAAGGAAGGATGAACTCGTGACACTCTAAAGTACTTCATTTTCAACTGCATTTTTCGAAAATAAAAGGCTGCTTTAAAGGAATGCTACATAAGTGCAGTGTGATTCTACACACTTTTAACAAACAGCATTAAAAACAAGATGGGGCACTGTCAGAGAAATGCATATATGTATATATGCAGTGTTTGTATACCAAGTGTGCACATAGCATGTGTATCTATATAGCTATGTATATACATATCCATATCGATATACGAACCCCCCCACAAGTGCGCGGGTGTGTAGATTATATATATTATATATATAAAGCTAACTTTCAGTTCTCAGAAAACAAAAGCTATCCCCATATAACAGCCAAATTCCTACATAACTCAATTTCGACATCTCATCTGGTGTGAACTGCACTCATTCCTAGTGTAAACCCCAGCGCGCTCTGCAATGATATACTGTAATGTCACATCGCAATCTGGATTTACTATAAAGGGCTGCTGACGAGTTTCAGAGCAGTAAACATTGCTGCGAGGTGTATTTCACACTGAGCTGGTTTTTATGAAGAACACTTCACCGCCCAGCCACGGCACCCAGATGATGAATGGTGAAAGATGCATGACAAGCTTCATCATTGTTTGTAAATCTTAACTGTTCCTGCTCACTAACTCTGCAGGCAATTTTCAAAGACAGCGGCCGACAGAAGGACAGCACAGCTTTCCTGAAGGTTATTCAACTTGTACTTGGCCTAAGCTATGCCGCCGAGGAGCACCGAAAATAAACTCTTTGGTGATGCCGGGGCTCGGAGACGGAGGGCCGCGACGGGCAGGCACGGCGAGGGTCGCTCCGTCACGAGGAAGCCCCTCCGACAGCCCGGGGCCCGTCCCGGCTGCTGCATCCGTCACATGCAGGCAGCGCCGCCACTCACGTGCCACGCACGCAGGAGCATCCAGGGAACGCGCAGCGGGAGCCACGGGCCGCCTCGTCTGCACGCGCTCCCTCCCCTGTATCCCACGCTGCCGGCCGCCGCCGCTGGCAACTCTCTCCTTTTCCACCCAAACTGCAGCCCCGTGGCACCGTGCGAGGCGCCGAGTAAGGAGACTACCCAAGGCATGGAGGAATGGGGGGAAATTTTACCCTTTCTTCCTCACCATCCTGCCGAGGGAGCAGCAACAGGGTCTGCAACACCCTCTTGGAGGGACCACAATTCGGCTCCGAGCCTCCCTGCTGAACCACCACAACTGCTTTGCTCGGGATCAGGAGGAGACTCTCCGTTTTTCGCTACCAATCCTGCTTGCAGCCTGCAAAGCGCCGCTGCCGGGAAGACTTTCTGAAAGCTGCGGAGGCTGCGGAAGAAATAACTTAGCGGGAGGCTCCCGTCTGACTCGAGAGGCTGGTATAAATTTTCAGGCAGCCGGCGCAGACCTTCGCTCAAGGGAAGGATTGCGCCAGCACACGGAGGGGACCCGCTCTTCCCTTAACCACCATGACTGTGACGGTGCCTCCGCATGCTACACCCAAGCAAATCAGCAAAATCTGTCATCACCACAGTCCTCACAAAGCACCCCACATCCTTAACAGGTGGCAGAAGGACACGGTGGTCACAGGGTGCTGGGGGTGCCCGCCGCAGCCGTGACAAACTGGAACACGCCGTTTCCCGTGGGATGCTAGGGGATCAATCCCAAAACGCTGCATTTCTGTATAAAACAATAACAAAAAAAAAGTACCAGGTGGGGAAAACAAACAAACAAACAAAATTCAGCCTGCCAGCTGCTCCTGCCACAGGACCAGCAGTGCCCTCCGTAGCAAAGAGCAGGGTCTCATCAGCCGTTCTGGTGCCAAGGGGCAAAACTCACCCCAAACTGTTAACTGTGCAAGCGCAGAGTGGCAAGCTGCTCTGCTGCACACACTGCTTTATTTCTGCGTGGTTTGGGGTGGGCATGACGTAAGGGCGGCACTTAGAAAAAAAAAAAATGAAATGATCCTTTTAATCCAGAGTGATGGAGGCAAAACAAGATTGAAGCGAATGTTTTAAATTTGTGTTCTTGGGAACTCCCTTCTCCTATCCACCAGGCTTTAGGAATGTAATATTGGCCAGATTTTCACCAGTCCAACCCCACTCAGAGGACAGACCATTTAGTAAAAAGGCTTAAACACATAAAAACGGCTTGCCAGAATTTACTATTTCACTTTACTGGTTTCGCCTCATATTCTCCAATGTATCTTGGTAGCTGCTGTTAGGGCTAACAGAGCTATGATATATGAGTAAGAACAGCACAAGTGACGGCTGGCCACTTGTTTGATCTCAAAAAAGAAATTTCTGAGCCCAGAAACCATCTGTACAGCTAAACTCAAAATTCAACTTTTCAGTCAGCCAAACTGAAAATGATCTGTTAAAAGGGACCTGTCAGGAAAAAAAAAAAAAGACAGTCTGCTAAAATATTGCAAGTTATCCAAAACCTGCTCTGATGAGACAAAGTGTAACGCTCAGGCCCAGACTGCACAGGTGCACAGGAACACCAGACCTGCTGCACCAACATTGCCTGCAATCCAGGTCATGTCAACACCAGTCAAAGTTTCTGAATGTACGGCCTTTACTTAACACACATAAATATATATATTACATATATACACCTACACATCCCCACACAAACTCTCCCCACTTGCAAACACACACACACACAAACTGCACTGTACCATGCTGAGAAAGCCTCAAAACACAGGTTTTTGCAAGAGTCCTGCATAAAACTGAGAATGGTGCAGCACAAAGAGTAGAAGATTGTGTGGTTTGTGCCCTGTGTACAACCACCCATCTGAACCAAGGCCTGGAAAACCACATTTTCAGATCTACCAGTCTTCATGGTACCGTTGCAGTGCATGCCTAAGGACTGCACACAGCATAACTATAGCGACTATAGGGACATAGCTATAGTAACGACAGTGAGAATGCCCCAAAAAAGACAAACAATTGTGCACTGATTCAATAAAAAAACTGAACAGCTTCTAGCTGACCTTAGTATCTGCAGATTTAAATGACTATCTCTTTCTCTCTCTTGGTTTCTGTGACCTCTGCGTGCGAGGACTAGATATGACCTTCCCCATGCACAGGTGCCACCTGTGGCTCTGGAGCTACTCTCACCTTCCATGGCATCCCAAGGGCACAGACTCATGCAAAAACATGGCACATAAGAAACACTGAAAAGAGGCATCGCCTCCCCACGGGGCAACTCAAGGTGAAGAAAAATACCCTCACCCAGGACCTCTCTTGCATTATTATTCTTTTTCATGTACAGCCTTCCTTGCATTCCAACACTTCTTTTACTAAATTTGAAGTTTTTGTCTTAGGCACAGACACTGTTTCCAACATGCCCTTAACGGTGAAGTCATTGGAAGGCACTCTTTAAAATACTGCTCCACAGCCAGGGTGGGCTTCTCCAATGGATCAGCACCATCTTCAGAAGGGCACCCAAAGCACAGGAGGAAGAAAGAGCCCTGGAAACATCCAGGTCCGGTTGCTGACTGCTCCTCCTCAGTTTCCACACTGTAAAACACCAGTTATTTAACTTCAAGACAGGATTGACTGTTTGAAAATCTTTTGAAACTGTTAAACACTGCTCTGCTAAAAAAATAAAAAAGAGACTATTAGCAGAAATGTTTTCCTTTGGAAAACACCGTTTGCTGATTTAAACAAAGCTGTTGACAGTGTTCATCAAAATAAGCATTTCACGTGAATTTTTCGCATTTGTGTTTGTGCTTTATGTTCAAGCTGCAAATATGGTACTGTGCTAGAGGGCTCATTGCTTGTATTTCCAGCTATCCTGAGATACTGACAGGAGGGAAAATGCAAACTCATTCAGCCAGTAGTGCAACTTTTAAAATTCAAGCAATTTCCTTACCCACAGGCAGAGACACACAGGGTAATGACCTCAACAGTCCACATAATGACAATATTCTGTTACTTGTAAGACACGATACCTCATTTTAAATCAAAGTGGTTTGTTCTTCTTTGCAAACAGGGGGATTTTTCTCCACTGCATCCTTCAGTTTAGATTTTTCTACCACTGTCCCAAGTCTGGAAACTACTCACATGAGCAACTGCTCATTTTTTAAGCAGCAGATGTAGGACATGGAGCTAAACACTCAGCGCTGATCTAAGCATACACCACCTTCACATTGCCTTGATCCAGTCTTGTGCAGGTATTTCAGCATATACTTTACTTAAGCACAGAGGGACCTGATTCCAAGTCAGTGAAAGGAATTCATCAATTCTGGGCACTGACTCAATCCTTAAAAAGACCCACCGGGGAAAAAAAAAAAAAAAAAAAAAAAAAAAAGGTCAGCTGTCTCTAGGAAATCAATGGTGCTAAGATACCTGGCTCTTTAAGACTGGATACCCTTTTGTGGCTGCTGTATATACACTAACATCCCTCCACTTCTGGCACAAGGATCTCTCAGCTTGGCTTCCGAAAGACAGACGGGTTGTATAGCATGCTTTCTGTGCACGGGGAATTGTAAAAATATCTCGTGATCTTTTCCTCTCATTTTTTGTATTTTAAAAATAAAACAACAAAGCAGTGAGAAGATGAGGAAAAATAATTTGAAAGTAGAGAGCAGAAAATTCCCCTTCTTTCTAAAAATGAGTATCTACAAATTACCACCTGGTGACCTAGGAGAACCCTCTGAAAATGTCTTCTGCCATTTGTCATTAGTTTATCTTATTTGCCTCCTTTTTCCAGATTCAGCTGGAAGAGCAGCAGCTGTGCTAGTTGGAAGCAAAATCATTTCATTTAGAAACACTTCAGATTGCAAGGAGGTTGAGTGATGGTGTTTTGTCATTCAGAAAATGTCAGCCCATTACGATATGCAACAAGCTGTAGCACAGTATGACCTCATGAACAAATGTCAGAAGCTTCCTGAGAACTTCTCACCATTCATAAAACAAAAAAGTGTAAATCAGTGGTCTGCTAGCTCATCTCTCCTCCCTTCCAACATAACTGGTCTAAACAGGCAGTTAACTTAGCAGAACAAAATTAATGAAATAGTCTGACTGAAATACTAACTGAGATAATATATGAACTGGCAAAACCTCTATAAAGCTGAAGTTGCAACTGAAGCGCGGGTAATAGACTGCATGTGTTATAAGACCATCTCTGATTTGTGGCTGGGTATTTAATAACCATTTCTGCAATAAAGATACAGGTTTCAAATGTTTTGAAAACATGGCTGTAAAATGAGTTTTTTCCTTTTGACCTGTTGCTCTGCTCTTTGCAATGTAAGCTTCCTGTACAATTTCTGGAATACCAACGCATAAGCCTACAAACAGAACTTAAAAAATGGGCAAGGGCTTGCTGCAGGAATTATTAAGTGAAGCTTTATAGCCTGCATTATTCAGCAAGTGAGACTAGCTGGTCCTAATGTTCCCCTTTGGACCTAAAATCTGTGAGTATGTACTCTTAGAAAGAAAACAACTTTCTGAGCATGGTGTCATTTCACCCACAGAAAAGGAAATAATGCCTGGAGTACGACTTGCTGGTTTAAATTGCACTGGAGTTGTCTTTAAAAAGTAGCAACCACTAACTCCTAACGGCAAACTAAAGGCAAAGTCTTTGATTCATATGAAGCTCTAACAGTCAGTGGTGAAATGTGCAAGAATATGTCTTTTGCAGGTAATATTTTAGGGGAAGGGACCAGGGTCACGTGTTACATGGGATCCACTGTTCACAGCCTGCTGGCTGACTTAGCATCCACACAAATGATGAGGAAAAACGAAAAAACAAACAAACAAAAACACACCTCTCCAAAGACTATGAAAAGCACAGGTGAAAAAACTTCATGGTAGTGTAAATCATGGACTAGCAACTTGAGAATACTACTTTTTTTCTAGATGGAAAGTAAGAGGAGCCATACCCACCGAGAGCAGACACAAGGAGAAAGGAGATGCTTCTAAGAGACACCTGAAATGGGAAGAGTCTAGCTCACATGTGCAAGTTTCTCACAAAAATACTGGTGCTCCTTTCTCCCACTAGCTCCCTGTCATGGAAATGCACTTCTTCAGAGTCTGGAAAATGCTGTTTGATCTCAGTAAATTACATCTCACTGCTTGTCGGTTTCTGATTGATGGTGTAACTTAGGGAACAATATCTGTGCGTGGAACACTGTCTGGAGAAGCAGTCAAGGATTATTGAAAATACAGTATTTATGCAGTTTAAAAATCAGTGGCACATTACACACAACTTTTTTTTTTTTTCTAGAGTGATGAAAAATTACTGAAGTGCATTTGGGAACAAAGGGCGTAAGGTCTTTTGTCTATTTGTAAGAACACTCAACTGGTAAGATTTCTTAGTGAGTTAGTAGTGATGGATGCAAGAAAAAGTGTCAACTGCACTTGAGCATAAAGCCAACCACTTCTTTGACCAATCAGCAGAACACAAGACATCATCGTTCAGTGGTGGTCAGGGAAGAGGGAAGAAAATAAAACTGAAGAAAAGTGAAGGAAAATGAAGCAAGGATCACTGATTTCTATAAGCCATTTAAAACTACTGAAAAAAAAAGAGGAAAAAGTGTAAGGTTTTCTCACACCTTGTGTTGTTTCTTCATCTATCTGATATGTCACATTTAGTTGGAAGACTTTCAGAAAACAGCCACTTCCAAAACAACAGTCCACCTCTTTAATATAAATCATTCTAGAGCTATTGAACTCAAGGGCTCAGAGCTGATTTATACCAGCTGCACATCTTGTATGTATCGCACCTTCCGAAATTTCATTTGAGTCCTTAAGGTTCTGCCATGACAAAAGCACAGCCGTATTTTCAAAGTCAAACAAATTCAGCAGACACCAGAACATCAGCAGCAAAAATGACATGGCTGAAAATAATTATGGAACGTATGTAATACACTTCCTTTAATCAGGTATGAAAAAGGCTCAGCATGTGCGTGTCACCACGGAAGATTCATTTCAAGGTATAAGTGCAGCAGAGAAGCAAATGAGGCAGGATATTGTAGTCAGTGGTGTCACTGCACGAAAAAAAAAAAAAGAACCAGCACAAAAAATCTGTCAGGTGTAAAATAAACAAAAGGAAATACTTCCCACACACTGTACAGCGTTGTACAGAATTGAACTGCTGAATTCATTGCTACAAAGCAACCAGAAGCATAAAGGAGCTTACTGAAAGACTGTATTTCAATTTGTGGCATTCAGGTGTGCAGATAGTAAGAGAAAATGGTAGCTGAGAAGTAATCACCAACCGAGGACACATACTGAAGGCTGCAGGACTGTAGGAATTTTGGAAGCATGAACTAGGATCACTCTACTCTTTCTCGTTTTCTTTTTTCTTTCTCTATGTATCCCCTTTCAAGTCACAGGGAAACAACTAAATGGACTTTGATCTGCTCCAGCAAGGGCATTTTAACATCCATAGAGGTACTCTGCCCAGAACAGAGGCAAGGGAACCAGGAAGCAAGAAAAAAAAAGGTCAAAACCACAGTGTCAACACAGGTAAATCCCTCCTAAGAAAGACTGCAAATTAACAGTAACCTTTGCAGAGCCAAGAAGACTGGATGTCAGAAGATGAATTTATCCAGAGTAATTCGAAATGAAGCAATAGGAGTTTGACAGCAAAGAAGGAAGCAAGCCTGTCATGGGCTTCACTACATGGCTGGGATACAGAAAGAAATTCCGTACGTGGTTCAGGCAGAAGAAGACAGCAAAGGCTCAGGCTTGTGGATCCTGAGGGGAAAAATATATGAACAGCAGTTCTAACTAAAAAAAAATGAGGAAAGATGAGTCTTTGATTTGAGCACATGTTCCTTGCATGTCATCTTTTGATAAGCATTGAAAGAAGATACCTCAAATAACTCTTTCAACAGTCTACAGAAACCAGGAGCGGAAAGGTACCAACTAACTAACCCTCCTTAACTAACACACTTCTAAAATATAAGCTTATATTACCACACTACAAGAGCATTCTGCATTAGTGACTTTCTTCCCATCAGCACAACATGCATTTCTGATGCCCGTTCAAAGTCAACAAGGTAGCAGAAACCAAAAGGGCGGCTGTGCACTTACCTCTTGCTTTCAGTTCTGAGTATGAGGGGATGTCCTCGGAGGTCAAGATCTGTGGGACACACGCAGGTGTGCCAACACCCTGGCCCAGGTAAGACGTGGGTGGGTAGTAGGAGTGCATCCGGTACTGGGAGGTCATGGCGTGGTGGTTCTCCATGCCCTTCATCTATCAGAGAGAATGAGAACAGCAGCATATGAATGCTGACACTAGCACGGCCTTTGTATCTTCTTGTCCCACAAGCACCAATCTTTGAAGGGGACCATGGCAGGTGGAAGAGAAGGTGATTGGAAGAGAAGTCAAATAATGAGGTATTTTACATAGCTTTTGCCTACAACCGACCAGCTTCAGAGGAGGTGAAGTGTCCACCCAGCCTGTAGGGCCCCAAGGAAACTAACAAGTCCAAGACCTGAGGTAAGCACTTTGCAAAGACCCCACTAGATGGTTTAAGACAGTTCTATCTACCCTTTCAGGACATAATTGATTGAATTTGAGCATGACATACAGAGACGCATCACTTCTTAAAATCCAATGAGATGGAGTTACTTCCCTATTTTATACGCAGAAACCATGGATTACACAGGAAGCCTGTAGCAGAGCAATAACTGGAATAAAGATCACCAAATCAGCTGCGTCAACTCCATGTCTGAAAACTTATCAAGCAACCTCCCCTCTTCTACTGCCCACCAAGCTAAGAGCAATGTTAGCTGCACTTGGTACCAATCTGGAATCAGAAATGAAGCTTGTCCTACCTCAGCACTCTGAAACAGTCACTGGAGGGAACTATTGTAAGACAGAAATGTTATGGTCAGAGGAAAAAAAGTTTTTTTGTTTTATATCAGAAAAAGATAAAAGTGTGGTCAGTAATACATGCAAAGCAATGACATTAGAAGTTCTCTTTGCAAGACAAAGTGCTGGAGAGCCTTTTCAGCGCATGTATCATTTCAGCTAAGTAGCAGTTCTGCCTATTTTACCCTATCCCTTCAGGTCCCACCTGGCTGTGCTTCACATCCAGCCTGGTGCTTCACAGCCCTTCTCGGAGTATTTAGCTGGTGATTGTGCACAGTAACTAGCTGTTTTCTAGTGCTTCCCTTACTACTTCAGTACTCAATATTACTTTTAACACTGCCAAACCAGAAATGATGTGGTCTGGGTCATGCTTTCTGGCACTCTCTGACACAAGGCAACACCTTAGCTCATGTTCGGACTTAAGTTTGGGTTGAGATTAAATTCCAAGAGAGACCAACTGGCCCCTTGCAGGAATTTCTGAAAACAAGGTACATCTCTGTGTATTTTGTGGCAGCAACACAATCATACTGAGGGATAGGCAGGACATGCTCAGAGCCTGTCAAAGTAAGACTTTGTCTATTATAAACAAAAAGGATACTTACATGGTGACTTTTTGTTTAGCTGCCTGCATCCTGTGCATGCACAAACAAAACAACAAAAAAAATAACCTTAAGTCAAACAACGCTTCATCACAGCAGACAGTAAACCAATCTTACACAAATTACAGAACACAGGTTCTTACGTGGCATCCTGAGAAAGTCTGAAATCAGAAGAGTTAGGATCTCTACAGAGCCACTGACCTGACCTCCACTGCTCCACTGTGTCCTGGACACTCAGGTCCATGCTTTTGCTTGCCCCTGGTGAACAATTCATGGGTTCCTCCTGCCCTAAGATTACAAGTTGGCAGTATAAACTGCCAAAAAAGCTCCATTGGAATGCCCACATGACTGGACAATTCTGGAAGTACTGGAAGAGAAGTTATCCAGCTTCTCTTTGCCCACCTTTCTGGACCACGCTGCCTAGCTCTTCTCCAAGGGGCAGGACAATGGGCAGGGATGCTGCTCTCCAATCTCCCCTTCTCCCGGGTGCATACGCACCACTAGAAAGCATCACCTGCTGGGGACAGTGTTATTTTAGCTGCAACAAAATGGAGGGATGACTCCCTGGCCCTGAAATTACAACGTTGTTTCCTTTCTCTGCGTAGTGCATGGAGGCACCTGTTTCCTATCAAACCATCTTTTTTTTTTTTCCATTTCTTAAGAAAACAACTCACCTAAAATCCCTGGATTCAATGAATTATTACTACTATTATTATTAGTGTGTGGTAGCTGGCTAGCAAGAGACATGTTTTATAATCTTATTACCCACACCAAGTCTATGAACCACAGTCCAACCGACAGCTGGAAGCTTTGGCTCTGCAAAGAATACGCTGTGTATTAACCACTGAAGAAAATCTAAAAGCTTTTGGTTTTGTTTTATTAAACTGTTCAGAATATACACCACAGTAAATCTGAACCACAAGGTTTCCTTTTTATTGTGCTTAGCAATCCTATTTTACAGTAACAATAAAAAAACAACCAGTCATAAAAATTCTTGACCTCAGTGCTACATTAAGAAGGGGGCTTAGGAGATCGTTACCCAATTTTTGCTCTGAATTAACTCCTCCAGCTCTGGAGAATCTTGCTCTGGTAAGTCTTGCTGTGGCTGCAAGCAGGGCTTGGCCCGGCCGAGCCTGGACCCAAAACACTTCTAATGCACTTATTTTGGGCCATGTAGTTTACGAGTCTTCTCTTTATCTGCAGGATTATAAATTATTTTTCTGCAAAGAGGAGACTGTCCTCTCCATGACAGCCTCAAGCACAGACTTGAGCTTCTCCTTTACCCCAGTGCTTCCCCATCCAGCCACAGGATGTGTTAAGAAAGGCCACAGGACTATAAGAAGACTTTTCTTACACCCATTTGGAGCATTTCAGAGAGTTCTTCCAGGAGGATGTGTCCAGACCTTGTCCAACAGCAAGGTCAAGCCCAGCTCTTTCTCTCAAGTGCCTGGCAGCATCTGCACAGCCTCTGCACATCTCGTCTGGATGAGGAGGAAAGACGGTGCAAGAGCAATGGCTGCATAAAGACAGGGCAGACACAGCTGCCCTATCACCTGCCCCTCCAGTCTCAGTGACTGGAAAGAGCTTGCTCCTTTTCTGTGGAGAAAAAGCCCCACAGAGGCTCCGCTCAAGCTTTAGCACAAACTCCTCATTCCACCCTGAAAGTCTTTGGGGCATAAAATTGCTTTTCTCCTTTGTTTGCATGAGTTCTTTGAAAACAGCAGAATCCACAGGTCCATTTCTGCTGTGATACCCAGAAAAAGGCTGCCAGTACGAAAACCCCAAACGGTGGGATTTCTGCCCAATCTCCATCTGGATGCATGCCCTTGGACAACTTATCTAAAGATATTTATAAATACTGTGCCCTGGCTTCCCAGGCTAGAGACCAGGGTTGCTGCAACCCCCTCGTCTTGCAACGGTGCCGCCAGTGAGCTGACGCCTTGCAGCTCCTGCCGCACTTGCACTGCTCAAGGTGGTTTTGTTTCATTCCAAAAACCAACTAAGCAGATTTTTACAGCGTGAGGAAAAAGCCACTATGACACCCTGCCTTGACTTACTTTGATTCTAGCACGGAAAATACAAGAGACATTTATATCTGTCCCTCCTTGATAGACAAACTTAATTAACCTTTGCTATTCTGTTCCAACCTATTCTTTTAGACAACGGCAGTGACCCATAAACAATATGTTACCATCAGAATCTCAACTGCGGTGACATCCAGAGATATAGCCCTATCAGCAGTATCGGAAAATAAACCGCTTAGATTAGCTCCTCTAAGAAATATGGATTGCATTCACGTCACACATGAGCTGTCAGAAACATTAGGATACTTTTGGCATAAATCTGTAGTGTGAAGGGTATGTTATGAATACAGTATGCAATGCACGGCTGGCACAGAAAACTGGGATTGTGTTGGAGTGGCTTGCACAGTATGTATATATTTGCACGTGCATATACGCATATATATGCAGGCATTTACCCATTTAATATCCATTTCTGGCTTACCGAAGGAAAAATTGTGCCAAAGACCTGACACGGATTGCGGGACTTCAAAAGAGCAACGTATTTCACTAGCAAGCAGCTAATCTTAGAATCAAAACCACCAGCTGCCTACCACAAAAGTACTTTTCTTGAACTTCAGTAAAAAAAGAGTTTTAAAAGCCTAATGCCTCTTAGAAATCCACAGAAAAAAAGCTTCCTACCACAATGACACCAGTTATTTCATTTCCGAATGAAAAGAGTGACTCCTATATTTGAAAATCAGTTAGAATTTCTCGGTCTGCCTCTTACAAATGCTCATTGCAGGTTTTCACTCTAAACTGCTTTAAGTAAGGGGAAAAAAAAAGGCATGTGGAGCTGAAAAGGTTGATTTGACGAGCTGTGTTCTGTTATTAAAGAGGCAAAAAGAAAAGCGGGGGGGGAACCTCAGGGTGAAAGGGAAATTACACAGGATTCTGCAATCTGCCCCAAACTCCCAGGCCAGCGTTAACCTCTGCGCACAGAAGGCAACTCCAAAGTGAACTCGGCAACTCCGGCCCCAGCGTGGCGCTGCATTTTGTGCCGTGCCGGGTCCGTAGCCAGGAACACCCGCGCACTGGTTGGGAAGGGGGATTTCGGTCCAGCAGGAGCCGCTGCCGCCCTCCCGCCGCGGGTCACACCCGGAATCACGGAGCGGCGGAGGCTGGAAGGCACCTCCGGCGACGATCCGGTGCAAGCCCTGCTCCCGCAGGGACACGCAGAGCAGAGCGCGGCGTCCCGCCGGCGCTGGGAGAGCTCCACAGGAGGAGCGGGCGCAGCCTCCCCGGGCAGCCTCTCCAGGGCTGTCCCCCGCGTACTCAGGCTCCTCCTCAGGCAGCAGAGGCACCCGTGGGCTTCGATATTCAAGCTGTGCACGCCGCGGAGCCTGCGTGGCCGCAGCAAGCAGCAGCGGCCCTTTCCCGGCCGCTTCACGCCCCGCGCGCCTTCCCTCCAGCTGCAGGCTGCGGGTTTCAGCGGGAAACGGAAACCTCCCCAGAGGCAGAAGGGAGCAAGCTGGTGCCGCCGCGGCACGGCCGCCTCCCTGATGTCACACCCAGGCCACGCGCTGGCCCTTCCACGACAGGGCCCTTCGGATGTGCTGCCCCG
>VZSV01000156.1:1061456-1075634 GCA_013398735.1 Nothocercus julius
ACGCCGCCGCACGGACAGCAGCGGCCCCCGGCGCCACGTTTTGCCGCAGTCTTTTCGGCCTTCTAAGGAGAAGCGGTCGCCTCGTTCTTACGCTGCTGCGTGCCCGTTAGAGGCAGCAGGGGAATCAGAACGCGCTGCTCGGCAACGCGGCGAAGCGGGAGGAGGCTACGGGAGCTTACGCAGGACCTGCAGGGATGCCTGAAACTTGGACGCGTCTCCGTCACAGGCAGAGCACGCCGCGAGGGAGCAGAGAGGCTTCAGCGTCACACGGGGCTGCTCGGGTGAGCATATGCCCTATAACATAACCCTGGCGGCGCCACTTCACAGGCACCTTTGCTATTAAAGACCGGTGGCGAACGGGGAGCTTAGCCAGGCCCTTCGGGATGTGCTCAAGGGCCACTCTCAAGGGGGTTCCCTCCAAAGCTTGCCAGGCAGGTTACGAGTTCATCCTGACACGTCTCTCAGTATCCCTGGCTCTGTTACACCGCGGATTTTTTGTTTTCTTAATCTTCTGCAGAAAGGTTCCCCTTCTTTCATGAGAGCTCCTTAGAAAATAAGAAAAGAGTGCCACTACTGCCTGCCTCCTCCGAAAGGAAAAAGTACCAGGATTAAGGGTGGTTACTACACATATTATTGACCTACAAGGTACACCGAGCTCTAATACATTCACTCATGATTGTAACACGAACTACTCGGACAAGCATTTTTTTTGTTCACCCAGAATTGATAAACTGAGACCTTCCCCTCATAGCCCCTTTTCTAATGATTAAGCAAACCTCAAAGTAACAGCTGAATGGGCACAAAGCAAACTGGAGATGAACTAGGAGTGGTTTCCATCCAATTCAAACTATGGATTCTTGGAAGTGCCACGCACTTCACAGGGAAGGCAGGATATTTTTTCCACTTTTAAATTATTATATTACACTCAGACATTTAGGCTAGATTGCAGCCGTGTCTTGCACGGCAAATGTAACAGAGCCCAGACTCTTAGCAGTGAAGGTTTCCCGAGCTCTCAAGACCGAGGCAGTGCCATATGAAGGGGCATATGTGGAGTCTACTACTTGGTTCTTGAATTTTATTAATTCCAGAAATAGTACCTCAAGGCCTGAGTAATTGAATTTCCTTAAGATTTCTTTTTCAATCGTTACTGTATGCTGGCACTCAAAATGTTTTCCTGTAATGCAAGCACACGAAAACATCACCTACAGCAAGCAGGCCACAGTTATGAGCAAGCAGGGCTCAAGCTGGGCCAGGAGGTATTATATATCCCACTTCCCTTTTACTGTGTGTGGACGTGTCCAGCAAACGAATTTGGTAAGGTCTGTAGCAGACCCTGTCTGAGAAAAGGGAACAAGTGTGGACCAGGAGGCTGCAGCACATGAAGTTCTGGAAGTACCAGCTCATTCACACGGATGGTGATGCCCATCTGAATGGTGGTATCTGGGACCACAGGGAGAGTAGAGCGGGTGGCTCCTGGCATCCCAGGGAACTCTCTCCCTCTAGGACGGGTCTCTCACTCTCAGCGAGTAAGGGGGAACCTCAGGACATGCAGCCCTGCTCCACCTGTGTACACTTCTCCAAAGCAAATCTACTGTCCCTCACAGCCAGCTTCCTAAACCTACTGAGGTTAAAGAAAAGAAAAAATAAATGAAGCCAAATAGTTATGATTATAGTCTTGTTTTAAAATGCAGAGCCAGCTGAACCACAGGCAATTACACCCAGCTCTGGATATTACAGAGCAAACCTTGCCTAACTTGCCACATAGCGGGACCATTAGTGCTGGGCTGCAGAGCTCTCTGCTGAGGCAGCTGCAGGAGCCGCCTCGACACATAGCACACCAGCACTTTTACTTGCCAACTTAAAGAACTTAAAATTAATCAGATTTGGACTTCGTCATCCACGTTCATTTTCTGTAGTTTTCTTAAAACAAATAAAAGAAGGCTCAAGTCTCAGCCTTTTCAGTTACTCCCAGTGAAATGGGTAACTAGCAGACTGCACCAACCTTCATTGTGTATTTTCATGCTCTAGCTTGAGGTAGCAATGTCAGACTTTAACTGTTAATTGGATTTAATGCACATAAATTCCTGTTGTAATGAACAATTACTGGAGATTCAAGGGAGGGCCCAGTTGCTTGTGGAAAAAATGGAATGAAGGGAGATGTATAATAACCATTGCATCTGTTACATTTCTCCTCAGACCTAGCCTTGTGTGTTCTTATTTATTAAGATGCATCACCAAACATACATGATTATCTGCCTTAAGGCTTTTGCCTTTCCAGCAAAAGCAGCAGAATGTAAATGACTGAAAGGACCTCAGTCAATACTACTATCTTCATTATGCTCATCAGAACATGATAGATACGTCTTTTGCGGTAATTATAAATAAATGAACACAACCTCCACAGAAACATCTAAAAAATTCCCAGCTTCATTACTATACCCCAGTACAGGAGCCTCTGCAAAGAACAAAGACTAATGAAATCTGACATTAATCTACATTAAAGATTCAATGATTCAGTTTATTTGCCAAGGCTCAATGATGCATTAATCCTCATCCCATCCCACACACAGGCACATTTTTCCTCCCCAGCTCTTTTCCCTTGCTCCCTAAATTCTGAAATGCTGGGCTGCCCAAGGCTTCCTCATCGCCCAGAAGTTATCTTACTTGAGGTATGCGATTCTCCTTGTGTGGTTACAGTTACCCCAGGACAAGCATCCCTTCGCCAACAGAGCCTGGAAAAGGCAGGCGTCCTGTCAACACTTACAGGTTAAATTAGGTTACTTTTCAGTGAACCAACTCGCATCAACCAAGAAACTTTCCTGCAGACTCATCGTCAGAGCATAGCAACCTGCCATGCACTGGTCACAGCTGGCATTGCACAGCTGTCATCCCAGTGAAGAGGAAAAAAAGGTCAAAATCTGAATGAGAACAGCTATGGTACTACCAATCACATGGGCAGACTCGCTAGTACTGCACGTACAGGAAGCAACATGACTATTAGTTCAAGTGGTCCAGCAAAAATGCCTGTGTAGATAATGGGGACATGTTTTGTCCTGAGAAAAGGCGACAGCACAGAAGGTCTAAGTCAAGACTTCTCTTCGTAGGTGACTCTTTGAAACTCTCCTGCAGCCCCTCGCTGTACTTGAGGGTGGCACACGTTCATCTTTCGCCGTCTGACGCTGCACTTCTGTGGTGTCCCTTTGCTGGGACCCTTCCATTCACAGAATCAATGTTCAACCTTGCAGCACTTGGTAGTCTGTTCCCTTCATGGGAAACTTACTTTAATGCCATATCATGTTTTCCTGTCCAAATCTTACTGCACCTAATGCCATTAAGCATTACCTGGTCTACCTCTCCCTATAAAACTTCTTATGATTATCTGTGCAATGCTATATGCTAATATAACAGTAGACAAATCGCTTTTAAGTCACAGCTCTTCCAACAATAATCAGAAAAAGTTAAAAGGCAACACTACCTGTTGAACTACACTCTGTGCTGCTAACAAGAGACCCGAGCTCTGAGTTTAGGCCATTTAAAGGCTGGGAAGCTTCTGCAGGCAGAAAGCCTTGTCTCTAATCTCTGCAAGGACTTTTCATGAGAACAGCTCTGGAAGACTCCAGCAGGCTTGGTCTGGAGAGATTCAAATCCTTAGGTGAGATAAATCAATAAACTCACATGAACATGAATAAGGGAAGTAAACACGCAATGCTCTGAGTTTGCTGACAGAAACAAAACAATGCTTTCTGGATAGTAACACCTTATTTTTCCTAATAACCTATTTGGTATTTCAGTAGAATTTAGAGTTCAAGAATCTGCAGGACCCCAGGAGAAAAATGCATGGAAGACACGATCACTTGTATTTCTTTAATTGGTGTCCTCAGTAGAAAGTATAGCCTTGTATACAAAGTACTTGAGTCACTGCAACTTAGACTGTAAGTTAATATGTCAAAAGTTGTACGAGTAACAGGCAACCTCTCCAAAATACATTCTACTCCAGTACCCTCTAAACAAATATTCCAGGTTCAAGTTTACACTATACGACCGAAACTGAGAGAATACTATCTTCACTCCTAAGTTTAACACAGTTTATTCTCATGTATCTCCTCCTCAGAACATGGTTAACTATCTACGAAGCCAATATAGCTATTTTACTTTCCCTTCTCTCAAGACAGTAAAACTCAGTAAGACTCTACTGGTTGAAGAAACTGTGAAGCATGGCAGTAACAGCCCACAAGAACATCACCTCTAGGCTTTACATGTTGCTGTCCTTCCTTCATATTGTGGTAGTGCCTCTGAGCATCAGCTCTCCCGCAGGCTCTTCCACAGTAGGTCCTACAAAATCTTTACAAATAACATTCCATCCAAAACCCTCTCATGCAATGCGCCCTGTTAATCCAACTGACCAAAATTAAACCTAAAAAAGCACTGGCACTTCATTTCCATAAAGAAAATCCTCTTCCCAGCTTGCCTAGAGTGATTTGGCAAAGTGATTCGGCAACCACAGAGGTTGCTCCCTGTGCATCTGACAGAAAAGGTGTATCTGCATGTCTGTGAAGGTGGGTGAAGTGAAACCTTTCAACACAATGACAGAAGAAAGCTCTTGTGGTTTTGGGCTCAGCCAGTGGAAAGGAGGTTGACACTCTTTTCTAGTACAAGGCTACTCCTGTTGGAAAACAGATTTAGTGCTGGAGAGAGTACTAAGTACAACACCCTGATGATCTCAAAATTAGTGGCCATGTCAGCTGTTGCCCTGATTGGCATTTCAGAAGAGTCTTTCCATGAGAAGTGCCTAATGCTGGGAAAATCTCACTGAAGGTGACGGCGACTAGCAGAAGAATTGCAACCAGATGGCTGTTCGTTCAGGCTCAGAAGTTAAAACACCTTTTCAAACTCACTCCCTGTACCAGAGAAAATCAGAGCAATCCTCTGCCAGCTAAAAGGAACACCCATCCACCCACTTCAGAAAGGAAGTTTTGGTAGATATCTAATCCTTCCTTGTTGAGCAGCTTCACAAAGGAACTTTTGCAGATAGGAACCAATCTTCTCTTGATGTTTTGCAGAAGAGCCCTGCCCTCTCCTGTCTTCCAACAGGGACACAGATATACAGAGCCCAACGGGTACAACTTCAAGCCCAATTTCAGACATAAAGGCTCAAATGCAGCCCAAGACCAAGCAGAGCACCAAGGGTCACTGCAATGACTCGACCTGTTTTGTCGAGAAAGATAAGAAATATCTTGACAGATTTACTCTTTCCCTCTTGGTAAAAAGCAAGAAGTTATGATTATCAAACCCTACAGCAAGATTGCTGGGTTGAATTTATACTGTAATTAACAAAGTACCTGGAGCGGTTCAAAACAAACAAACAAACAAACAAAAATCACAGCTCAGGTGCTAACCTAATATACATAGTCTTAATAACTTGAGCTAGCTATCTCATTTGAAATCCCAAGCCCTAGAGTTGAGGCGGTCAGAATATACCATTAAAGCATACCGTAATATACCTCTGTGTCACACTCAAGTGATTGCTACGAACAAACTGCAGAGCAACATGATCTCCTGGGCCTGACCAGAAAGGTCACTTCAGGACTGAAATTGCTTTGCATGTGAAAAGTGGAAGACTAGGGTTGGACTAGATGATCTCTAGAGGTCCCTTCCAACCTTAACGATTCTAAGACCAAAATATGTTTCTTCCTCTCAGAAGTGACACCTGGAGCTCCAAGAATGCTACGTTAAAAATATATATATATAAATATAAAATCAAGTGAATGCCCTTCATTAGTGTTGGTGACAGCCTACCTACATCAATACCATTGCTTTCATCGTACTGCATCATATGATAATCACCTATTTCGGCTCTTACCTAACTTTCCTAATGTGTCCTAATGTTACAACTGGAATCTAGTGCTGTTCTGGCCTTGCCATGAAACCAGCATACCCGAAACCAGAATCATCCCCAAAACAAACAAGATTATTGTCCACCTCACACTTAACACCCTTGTAGCACCATACCTGCCATTGCTTTCCTGACTGGCTTGACATGTATGTTGCTGGGAGGCTCCGAAGGCTGTTTTTCATGGGAGACCCTACGAGTGAACCCCCCATCTCACTCGAGGAAGGTTCACTGGCCACTGCCATTTGGTACTGGGAGTAGTTGTAGAGGTTGTTATAGTAAGGATACAGGGATGGCTGGTAAAAACTGCTGTAGTAGGTGGAGTCCACAACCAAATCAGACGTGCTCTCCAAGTGCCCTCTGCTGGGGATGGAAGGGATGTCCTGAATGAGCATCCGTCCCTCTGGAAAAGAAAAAGACAAACGATTATGAAACAGGAGGATCCACAAA
This sequence comes from Nothocercus julius, assembly GCA_013398735.1. Classification (NCBI taxonomy): domain Eukaryota; kingdom Metazoa; phylum Chordata; class Aves; order Tinamiformes; family Tinamidae; genus Nothocercus; species Nothocercus julius. The sequence goes on from VZSV01000156.1 coordinate 1,067,797, forward strand.
GAGTGTTCCTTTCGCCTCCTTCTCCTCTCAGAGGCTGGACAGAGGATACTAAATAGGAAGAAGCAGGGGCTGAAGGGGAAGAACAGCTGACTCCTTGCTGGAGAGTCAAACTGACTGACTTTAGCTCAGAGCCTGAGCAAAACCACCTCCACACACATACTGTAGAGTGCACAAGGGCACAAAAAACAACTGGAGGTTAAGGCAGTGTGCTGAGTTCTCACCCTGCTCTTATTTTTAAATTAATTATAGCTGAGTGTCAAGCCTCTTGATCCCCTGGAAGCAGAAAGGCTCTAGCCACAGGATGACACTGTTCACTTACCCCATTATATTTAACATCCTTCAGGTGAGAAGACACCTTCTAAACACGTCTTTGGAGCTTGCTAGCATTGCTGCATGCCTAAACTCTCTCTGATAACTCATCTGGCCAAGCCATGTGCTAGACTATAAATTAAGAATACAGCAAACATGGCCCTCGAAAGCCTAACCGTACTATGAATACATGTACAAATTAAACAAGGAAGCAGCTCTTACCTTCTGCAAGAGGCTGCTGCTTTTTCAGCAAGACCTGGTCTAACTATGTGAGTTATTATCAGCACAGAGCTGAAGCAGCATGGACAACAGGCACATGCCAAATAACATCCCTCCCTAGCAGAGATGCCAGGCGGATGTTGCCTGGATGGTTGCGTTCCTATCTCTTAGTATCTCAGCACCTTATTTACCTACCTGTAAAATTAATAGGGTAGCCTTCACCAGCCTCTCACAATCCTCATAGTATCTTCTACTGTAATGTATATTTGTTGCAAGTACAATGATCAGTTTTAACAATTTTTAACATTTTCAGCCCAAATGTATTTCACTACTTCAGTTCTAATGTAAGTTCTTTGCAATCAAAGGTGATATCATGCTGGGTCACTAAAAATTATCAGTGCCACTACTCTGCTGCTGTGGACAATCTATTGACATCAATCAACCTCACACATTTATAAGCAGAACAGAGCATCTCATGTCTCTTGATGGTGACTTTTCTGTCCCTCAGCCCTAAATGAGCATGAAACTAGCCATCTGACTATTTTCATCCCCAATACTTCACAAGCTTGCAAGTAAAACAGAGCATACAATGCTAAAGACCTTTCACAAGCACTTTGCACTGCACATTCATACAAGATTTTAATATTGCTATTATCCTGCTTTGGTACAGCTCTGTCTTGAAGTTCCTCTCATCCATGCCTTTCTTTACACAAGATCAGAGACACCAGCAGTGAAAAAACAATCCTGATAAATCATAGCATGTGCCTGAGACAGCCCTCCAGAGAACTTAGCTCCTGAGAAATGGTGCAGCCCAGATGCTCTGCTTTCCATGCTGTAGACTGAAAGCCAAAAGCAAAGTCCCACAGTACTTTCCATGCTGGGATATAGATTTCACATGAGACAGGGAAATGCAAGGCAGCCTTGGCTGTGGAGCTTACGGGAGTACTGTGCCATGCTGCACAGATGTGCAACCTTCCCTGAAGCACCTGCAGCATCACCCAACCTGAAGTGTGCCGTAATGAGTGGTAAGTCCATTAAAGACACTAGCATTAAAAATTAAATGAGGGCTAACGACCTGTAGAGGACTATGTGGTGCTATCTCAAGACTCAACAGAGTATCTAAGGCTGCTCACCTCCTCATTCACCCACCCATGCACTCACACACACAAACCTCCAGACGTCAGCAACATGGGGCATTTTTTTTCTTTTATAAACATGAAAATAGGGAATCCCCCATTCTCCTGACCCATGACCACTGAGCTACACCACAGGAAAATGTTCCCAGCATCATTTTGGAAAAAAAATGATGACACTTGGGAATGAGAGAAGTTCAAGTGAAGGGACACATTCAACCCTGTAGAGAACAAGGACTCCTGTTATAGAATCCAGCTTTCCACTTTTACCGAAATTATTCCGGTTGAACTTGGCAACCTCCTCCTCCTACTGCACACAACAAACATGCACATTACAAAGAGAGCATACACAACTATAACGGCATTAGGGGAAAAATTTTTATTATTAATCAAGGAAAGCCCAGCACATCTTGACTTCTTCTCCGCAACAAAAGAAAAGCAGCTCATATCAGTCAGTGTCTTCAGGTCATGGGGTCCCTCTGAGGAAATGCTAAGCAGGAGCAGAGCTACCAGCCAGAAAATCCCAGGGATATCCCAGCCTGGGCATAAAAACAGGGCACCTGGGACTCTGCCTTTGGAAGGTTTCTCGCTCGTCACACATCCAGGGGTGTTTTCACCCTGTCTGTGCTAGCTCTCTCCAGCTGAAATCTGCTAGCCAGTTGCCACTGGACCACGATATCCTCAAGCACAGCCATGGGGCCCCAAATAATCCTCCTTAAAGCAACGTCTGCAACCAAACCCTGGGCGGCACGAGGTTCCCTTGTTCTTGTCCAAGTTCTCCACTCCTATCTGCTTGCTGAACCTTCCCACAGACCCTCTTGTGACTCTTCAACAAGCAAGGCATTCTGCTAAGGGGATAAGGGGAGGCTCCTGGCCCCTGGACGTGCTTGCTGCCAGCAAGGACAGCGGACCAAGGTTAAGAATGCAGCTTTCAGCTGTTTTTTTTTCCCCCCTCCTTTTTTTTTTTCAAATATAATTCAATGCAGCTGAACATCGCTGCTGGCAAAGACAGGGTCCTCCCCTGCTTTTGGAGCCTGCCGCAGTACAGACGCCGGCAACACCTGCACAAGAGGGGCAGCCCCGAGGCTGGTTATTCCAGTGGGAGCGATTTTTAACGGGAATTAAGCTTTCAACAAGGCAATTGCTGCCGTGCTGTCAGACTCCCAACTCCCCACCTGCAACAGGGTTGCTGCAGGTGCTGGACCGGGACCTTGACTGTCTCCCCCTCCGCATGGAAGGACGGGAAAGGACTCCCGGTCCTTCCCCACGCCGTGTGATCCAGCATGTATAATCCTGGCCCAAATTTACCCCCAGGAAAATAAACCTGTCCCCAAGCCTAAGCTTCCACTTGCATCACCGAGATTTTATTTTGCAAATTGTAGCTGAATCACGGCCAAAAACATGGGGTTGAACCTGTATGGGAAGGAACACAATTTGCAGAGTGGAAGGAAAAAGGAACCCCTAAAATTGTCCTTAGTTTTCGGGGCACCGAGTCTGCAAAGAGATGTTGCCTGAGACCATCCTTGTGTGAGCAATGCTCTTGCAGTGACAAAACAGTATCATTTCATTCAGTTCAGCATCACTTCAGTTGCGTTTCTAAGCTCTTTTCTATATCTTTACTAATTCCTGTAGAGAACAGATGCTACTTTTTTTCCACTATGTACACAGTGTGAAATATGACCTGTTCTTTCATAGAAGATCAATATGATGCATGATAAATACTGTTATTGATCTTGCAGTGTTGTACACGACTCCAGCTCTATGGCAAATTAATGGCAGTTAACCAGTAATTCATTTCAGGATGGCTAGGATTCTCTTTTAAGGAAGGTGAGTTCTCAGGGTCAGTTACACATAAGGGTCTTACACATTCAGAAACCTACAAGAGGCTCCTGCCTTCACTTAGCAGGGCAGGTGAAAAGCAGTGGTCCAGTCCCCAGTTAATGCAAACCAGTCTCACACCATTTACTTCAATAAAGCCACGGTGATTTACACGAATTGCGGATGTGCGCGGCAAAATCCACACTGCAGCCTGTATAAATGTCATTCCTTCCCTTCCTACTTTTTTTGGGGGGGAAAGAGAGGACAGGGAATTCACAGGAATTTCTGTCATCATCCCTATCTTGTGATGCATATCCATTTTTTAAGTGTACAAACCAAGAAATGAAAGCACTGAAGTTCAGTAACACTCATCCTCAATTTTCTATTTCTACCAGAATTGTCAAGGGCCACCTATAAAAATTTTATTATTCACCGATATCAGTAAATTAAATGCGCCTGAAGAAGTTGTTCATATTGAGGTAAATGATACAGACTGCACACTAACTATTAATCTTTTTTACCCCCTAAAACAGGACGGTTGCATCAAATTGCCTATACCACACTCAGGAATCTGCCAAGAGTAGTAGCTAGACTGGGAGACAGCCAAGCCAGAAACTGCTTTAAAAATCAGGATTGCTCACAGAGTCAAGTTTCAATGCCTGGGAGCATGCTGTGGCACTGTTAATTCTTCTAATATGGCTATAATAGGTAATTAGCCTGCATTTGATGATATGTATCAGAATACGGATACTGTTTATGCAGTGACACAATCAGAAGAATTTCAGTCTGTATTTATTGGCATGACATTTTTTATACATGTATCATATTTATTCCTCACAGCTATTTATTTATTTATTCACCTGCAAAGACTCTGCATATACACAGATACAGGCATTGAAAATGAGAATGTGCTCACTCAAGAAACACATTTAGCACTGAAAATGCTTAAGAAATGTGCTCACCCAAGTAACACATTTACTCGAGCATTAAGGCAGAGCCATTTTCCAGTGAGCACAGCTCAAGCTTTTGGCAGTGCGTTCCCTGTATTATTTAATCAAGACTGATGGTTCTCGTCACAGCAGGGTTTATGTCTTCCTGCAAGCCAGGCTCTGCTACGGCAGACAGCTCGGTCATTAAAACTCGAAAAAATTAATTGCTCAGTGAGGAAACACTTGCCGTCAGACCTCCAAGGAGCTGTGCATCCACAGCTGACAATCCCCCTGGCTCACTATAACGCATCCTTGCACCCCCTTCAGCTGCTCTGGCAATGCCAAGTCCTGCAACGCCGCCGTTCAACTCCTAGCTGGCTTTGAGGTCGGCAGCAGCCTTGAATGAGGCTGGTGCGAAATCACTCCCTAACACAATAATCAGAAACGCTGGAACAATGTGTTTCTCCCACCAGACAATCATGACAGAGCTATTTCAGATGTCAAAGGGAGCTGGCACCGTCGCTTACTTTCTGCGGAGACACTTCGCCTCCCCAGGAGGAAACACTTGTGCCAGTTCTGCCTTTGCGGGGAGCATTTCTAGGTGCTTTTCAACAGAAGTTACGGGTTGTCTTTTGTTCCAGCGCTGAACTTTTAGCTTGCTATAAAGTTAATGTGCTAGGCAATGTTCATTCCAGGCAAAGCTGTGGGGCTGTGTATTCTCTGCCACCCCCAAAAAAGGCCATTATCTGTAATTACCCATTACCATGCATAATTATTTCTTCTATTCTGGTCTATGGCCCCCAGGACTTTATGCTGTTACAGCTCACTGCATTATCTTATCAAATTTGTTAAGGAAGCTTTTTTGACCTTTGGAGCACTTGTCACAGCAGCGGTAAATTGTTTAAGCATGTAGTGTGTGATTTATTATATGTGCCCTGTATAGGTCTGGAATGTGTGATACCATACACAAATATTACATGCCAATCCCTTTCCTGCTCCCCGGTTTTGCTAAAATGAAAATGAATAAAAAGAAAAAAGGGGGAATTGAGGGAGAGAAAGAAAATCTCTTCAGGAAGAGAAGGACTGAAACAGGGCTGGCATCTCACTGTCTTAATTTGAGGAATGCAACAGCAACAAACGTCCACACACGAATGCCAAGCTCCAGAGAGGGTTTCTGCCGCTCTCCTCTTTAGTGCCTCCCTTTCCTTTTCTCACCTCTCTGCCCAGTCTCATATTCTGCATTTTCGCCTTGCTGTCACAGCGGTGTAGCTCTGCTGAGCCTAATTCTTTCACACAAAAGCTGCCACTTTGGTGTCTTCCCTAATTTAATTTTCTCTCGGTGCAATACGAGCTCTTAAGGACTGGAGAAAAATGTGGTCTGGGACAAGATTCATGGGAACTGTTATTTATGGATACCTGTCTAAGGCATACTAAGGATGAGACTCGTTCTAGTATATGCACAATGAAACTGCTCTGCATCTGTGCTTCTGGTCAAGTCAACAAATACATAAACATTTGTAGCAGGAAAAATTGCATTGGCATCACTGCCTGAGCGCCCCGTCTCCGAGACGCACAGGGCACATTTCTGCTCCCAACTATCCATGGGAAAGATGGATGTGCAAGAAAAGCACTTCCATGGGGCTCTTACAGGGGCTGTGATCAGACAGGAAAACACAACAAGAACACCGTGTCTTCCCCGTTGTCCAAGTGCATCCTCAAGAGTCAATGAGCACTGTCTTCTTCCCTCTAAAACCACCGTGACTTGGGCTCCCTGGAATAAGCAAACCCTGCCTGGGCTTTTCCAGTTCCAGCAGTAAAGGGCTAAAGCAGCCCCAAAACCCATAGGACACCTTTCCCTGCATGACATTAGCCAGGAAGAGGCAATACAAGGTAAAATTTAATCTGTTGAGACTGCACAATTCCAGTAAGAAAAAGGAGATCGGAAAATGAAGACCAGTTACATACTCGTACTTGATCCCCACCCTGCAAGGCACAAGGTCCTTGCACAGGACTTCATGTCCACCCACAGTTTTCACTAATGACATCAAACTCCATCCAGGCAAAAGGCACAGAAAACGTCAACTACATCAGGTCTGGCCTGAAAAAGGCATGAGCAATTCAGCACAGTTACAGTAAGGTTAATTAAACCTTAGACAGGCAAAGCAAACTACTGCCTCTCCTTCTAGGAGATGTTTTCTGGTCCTTCAACCATTCTTGTGTCTCCTCCACAAGCCTTTACTGCCTTATGTGCACCTGTGCTGGTCCAGATCAAGGGTACATCCCTACCGATGCCCATGAACAGAAACCTAGGAAAGAGCAGAAAATGGGCAAACGCACACGATGTTTCCCTTGCCCTGCTCCCCCAGCTTTGACTTGTCTTTAGCTCAGGACACCTGTGAGCCTGGCGGGATCTGTCTTACCTCGTAACCACCAGTGGGTCTCTGTTCTCTCCTACATGTGCAGTGTCCTCCAGGGAGGAAGGAGACCACCGTGCTGCTACCCTGTGCACAAGGTGACACGGGCACCACAGGCACCAGGAAGACACAGGTCCCCGGCACCCCTCAGTGCAGAAGGGACTAAACCACCTCGCTCCTCCCTGCCTGCAAGGGCTCTCCATGTCCTTCGGACATCCTTCTTCGCCAGGAACTAGCATTGAGCCCGGTGTCTCCCATGGCCATCAGCTCCTCTGCAGTGACAGGGTTTTTGGGGACAGATTCCTCCATTCTTCACACCTGGACTGGGTAAAAATGGATCTTGTTTGCATGTGGCCAGGCACCTGAGCTCTCCCTGTGCTCTCATCTTCACGATTTAGCAGCCCATGGGCCTTTAGGTCACCTACAAACACTACCTATGATGATTATGGGTTTACTTCCAGGACACCAGTGAAAAGATTCAACAGCTTTAAGCCAAAAGCAGGTTCCTGTGAGACTTCTTTAGAAATACTGCTCTGTCAGATTCCCTATTCACAATCACATTTTCAGACCAATAGGATAATCCTCTTTTAAAAGTATTTAATACACACAATATTGATTTCTTATCAATTCCATTTCTTAATCAAGATGTCAGGGTTACAAAATCAAATGCTAGAGAGTTTGATTGCATCAATATTTCACTTTATCTTGCAAATTTATAATGATAAAAGATTACTAGCTTGATAAAAATCTTTTACCCATAAACTCCTGTTAATTCAGATTATATGAGCATCCTTTAATAATGGCACTTCTTCCCCTCCCACTAACATAAGTCCAATGTAAACTGTTCCACTCTCTTTCCAAGAACTGAAGCCCAACCAACAGATCTGTAAACACCCATGTTATTACTCTTTTTAAACACTGGTGGGACACCAGCTCTCCTCTAGCCTTAGCAATCTCCCCAGTGTTACAAAACTTACTGAAAATCAACATTAATGGTCCAGAGACATCTTTAGCCA
>VZSV01000156.1:1091540-1143705 GCA_013398735.1 Nothocercus julius
CCATCTACCCCTACTGACACTGACCAGCACTATCTATACCCACTAGTACCATCTGCGCCTACTGACACCCGCCAGCACCATGTACACCCACTAGTGCCGTCTATGCCTACTGACACCCAGCAGCACCGTGTACACCCACTAGCGCCGTCTATGCCTACTGACACCCACCAGCACCGTGTACACCCACTAGTACAGTCTGCGCCTACTGACACTGACCGGCACTATGTACACCCACTGGTACCATCAGCACCTACTGACACCGACCAGCACCATCTACACCCACTAGTACCGTCTGCGTCTGCTGACACCGAACAGCGGCATCTACACCCAGTAGTACCGTCTGCGCCCACTGACACCCACCCAGCACCATCTACTCCCACTAGTACCATCTACGCCTACTGACACCCACCAGCACCATGTACACCCACTAGTACCGTCTGCGCCCACTAACACCCACCAGCACCGTGAACACCCACTAGTACCATCTCCGCCTACTGACCCCTACCAGCACCGTGTACACCCACTAGTACCATCTGCGCCCACTGACACCCACCCAGCACCATGTACACCCACTGGTACCATCTGTGCTTACTGACACCCACCCAGCACCATCTACTCCCACTAGTATCATCTACGCCTACAGACACCCACCAGCGCCATGTACACCCACTAGTGCCGTCTGCGCCCACTGACACCCGCCAGCACCATGTACACCCACTAGTACCGTCTGCGCCTACTGACACCCACCAGCACCATGTACACCCACTAGTACCGTCTGCACCTACTGACACCAACCAGCAGCATCTACACCCACTAGTACCGTCTGCGCCTACTGACCCCTGCCAGCACCATGTACACCCACTAGTACTGTCTGCGCCTACTGACACTGACCAGCACCATGTACACCCACTAGCACCGTCTGCGCCCACTGACACCCGCCAGCACCATGTACACCCACTAGTACCATCTGTGCCTACTGACACCCACCAGCACCGTGTACACTCACTGGTACCTTCTGCGCCTACTGACACTGACCAGCACCGTGTACACCCACTACTACCCTCTGTGCCTACTGACACCCGCCAGCACCGTGTACACCCACTAGTACCGTCTATGCCTTCTGACACCCACCAGCACCATGTTCACCCACTAGTACCGTCTGCGCCTACTGACACCGACCAGCGCCATCTACACCCACTAGTACCGTCTGCGCTTACTGACACCCACCCAGCACCATGTACACCCACTAGTACCATCTACGCCTACTGACACCGACCAGCGCCATCTACGCCCACTAGTACCATCTACGCCTACTGACACCCACCAGCACCATGTACACCCACTAGTACCATCTACCCCTACTGACACTGACCAGCACTATCTATACCCACTAGTACCATCTGCGCCTACTGACACCCGCCAGCACCATGTACACCCACTAGTACCGTCTATGCCTACTGACACCCACCAGCACCGTGTACACCCACTAGCGCCGTCTATGCCTACTGACACCCGCCAGCACCATGTGCACCCACTAGTACCGTCTGCGCCTACTGACACCCGCCAGCACCATGTACACCCACTAGTGCCGTCTGCACCTACTGACACCGACCAGCGCCATCTACACCCACTAATACCGTCTGCGCTTACTGACACCCACCCAGCACCGTGTACACCCACTAGTGCCGTCTGCGCCTACTGACACTGACCAGCACCATGTACACCCACTAGTACCTTCTGCGCCCATTGACACTGACCAGCACTATGTACACCCACTAGTACCATCTACCCCTACTGACACCCACCCAGCACCATCTATACCCACTAGTACCATCTGTGCCTACTGACACCTACCAGCACCATGTACACCCACTAGTACTATTTGCGCCTACTGACACCTAGTCGCACCATCTACACCTACTAGTACCGTCTGTGCCTACTGACACCGCCAGCACCATGTACACCTACTGGTACCGTCTGTGCTTACTGACACCCACCCAGCACCATCTACTCCCACTAGTACCATCTACACCTACTGACACCAACCAGAACCTTCTACACTCACTGGTGCCATCTGCACATACTGACACCGACCAGCACCATCCACATCCACCAACACCATCTACACCCACTGACACCCACCAACACCATCTACATCTACTGACGCTAGCCTAGCATAGCAGCCATGGGCACCCACCCAACAACACCATCTACACCCACAGACACCATCTACATCTACTGACACCTGCCAACACCATCTACATCTACTGACACCCACCAATCATGGTGACCATGGACACCCACCGAACAGCACCATCTACTGACACCATCTACATCTATTGACACCATCCAATACCATCTACATCTACTGCAGCCATGGACACCCACCCAACAACACCATCTACGCCTGCCAATACCATCTAAATATACTGACCCACCAAGCATGGCGGCCATGGACACCCACCCAACAACACCACAGACACCTACTAACACCATCTACTGACACCTGCCAAAATCATCTACACCCACTGACACCCACCAAGCATAACATCCATGGACTCCCAACATGGTGTTGACAACTGCCCACCATTCTGTCCACGGGCACCCGCATCAATCCATCTACACCCACTGACACCCGCCAACCATGCTGTCCATGGGAACCCACCAGCATCACCTACATCCACTGACACCTGTGAGCCATGCCATTCATCATCACCACCAACACCGTCTACACCCGCTGACACATGCTAACTATGCTGTGCATCGACAGCTACCAACTGTTCATCAACACCCACTAACAGTATCTACATCCATCAACCATACCGTCCGTTGACAATGAACTGACACCTGCCAGCTGTGCCATCCATAGATATCACCAACACCATGTACATCCATTGAGACCCACCAACTGTACTGTTCATCGACACCACTGACACCATCTACACCCACTGATTCCTGCTAACTGTGCTTTCCATGAACAGCCACCAGCCATCCCTCTGCACCCATTGACAGTCTCTACATCTGACAACCATCCCATCCCTCGATCATCCAACACCCGCAACGATGCCATCCACAGATGCCATGAACACCATCTACAGCCATCGACACCCACCAACCATGCCGTCCATTGACACCACCACCACCATTTACATCCATTGATACCCACCAACCGTGCCATCCATCGACACCACCAACACCTTCTACACGCATTGACACCTACCAACCGTGCTGTCCATCAACAGTCACCAGTCATCCTCTCCATCTACACCCACTGACAGTGTCTATATCCACCCATCCTGTCCACTGACAATCAACCAACATCTGCCAACCATGCTGTCCATGGAAACCCACTGACCATGCAGCTTCACCCACCGACACCTCCCGACTGTGCCATCCATGGAAACACACCAACCCCATCTGTACACACCAACACCTGACAACAGTGATGTCCATGGAAACCCACCCACCATCCATCTACATCCACCATCTGTCTACACCCACCAACATCTGCTAACTGTGCCATCCACGGAAACCCACTGACATCATCTACACCCATCAACACCTACAAACCGTGCCATCCGTCAATGCCACCGATACCATCTACACCTACTGACACCTACCAGCCCTCCCTTCCATTGATGCCTATCAACCGAGCTGTCCATCAACACCCACCCACCATCCATCTACACCCACCGACAACTGCCAACTGAACCATCCATTGACAGCCATTGACAGCCATTGACAGCCTGTTTACACCCACTGACACTCACCAACTGTCCTATCCATCTACGCTCACCAATCATCCAGCTGCACCCACCAACACTTACCAACCGTCCCATGCATTGACACCCACTGACTGTCCTGTTCATCTACATCCACCAACACTGTCTTCATGCACCAACTGTGCCATCCATTGACATCCGCTGACTGACCTGTCCATTTACATCCACCAGAACCATCTACAGCCTCCAACCATCCCATCCATCTACATCCACTGACTGTCCTGTCCATCTACACCAACCAATCACCTGTCTACACTCACCAGCCATCCCAGGGATGACTATTTGGGGATCCAGCTGTCTCATCCACACCCACCACTCATCTCTCTACACCCACCAACTTTCCATCTACACTGAATAACAATCCTATCCATCTATACCCATGACCATCCATCTACACCCACCAACTGTCCCATCCATCTACAGCCATTGTCTATCCATCTACACCTACCAAATGTCCATCTACACCATCCATCTACACAGACCAACCTTCTCATCCGTCTACACCTACGGACTGCCCCTCTACACTAACTGACCATCTTATCCTTCTACACTGAACAACCATCCCATCCATCTACACCCAATGACTGTCCTGTCCATCTACAGCCACTGACTGTCCATCTACACCCATTGATTATCCATCTACACCCACTGACCATCCCATCTATCTATACCCAATGACTGTCCATCTGCATACCAACAACGATCCCATGCATCTACATCCACTGATCCTCCATCTGCGCCCACTGGCTGTCACTTAAGGCCATCCACCTGGGACATGTCTGCAAGGCCCAGCACATGTCTTTTGTGTCCCCCCACAAGTAGAGTGCGACTAGAAGGTCAGCATGGCCATGGTATAGCCAGGAAATGAAGTAAAGGAGACAGATGTCTCACTTCTAGCTTCTTGCTCCTACTTGAGGGGCACCTTATGCTGAGCATTCGTAATGAGTGTAAATGAATTTAGGTCAAAATATGTGTGAGAAGATGATCTGAGCACCTAAAAAAAAGGAGGGTACCGTGACAGCTTGGTAACTGGCAGCCCTGGAGATGTTTTATTTTTTTTCTGTTTAAAGCCAGTGTGCTCTGCAGGGAAAAACTGGAAGCTGTTTTTCCTTCCCTTTCTGCATAGGTTCCCCTCTCAGTTTGGCGCTGTGTGATTTACAGATCTGCGCCACTCTACAGATATTATTTACAACATTAATATTTCCTCTGTTACACCTTTAAATCTTTCCAGGCTTGGCTTCAGATGACACTATCTCCGTTCTGAAACAAAACTATTAAATTACATCTCAATCTAAGATGAATGACAACTGTCAAATGAGCAACTCAACAGAGGTGAAGCAGAAAGCGCATGAGATTATGTGCGGCTGATTTATAAAGATTGCATAAAGATTTCTATAACCCCAGCCTCATGACTCAGCATATCAGATAGTAATAAGTTACAGTAGGTAGAAATTTATTACTACTAGAAGAGCCAAAGAAAGCTTCTCCCCCTTCTAGATCAGCTATCTCCCAGCTAATCCTGTTCAAGCTAAGTCTCCCTGCTGATAAATAATCAATACATATCCTAGCTGAAGGAAAACCTCAGCTCAATTTCGTTTGATGCTTTGTATTAACGTTCAAAGAATATGTTTTTAAAACTTTGCTTCATAGTGGAACTTCAGAAGCATTGATAGGGCTTGTCATCCTCCAGGGACTGCACATTTTAAGACTCTATTGCTAAACCCCACTCTCAGACATTAAAACAGTGCCCAAGTTAGGTGCTAGCAGCCTCAGGTTAGCTGGTTAGGATGACTGGAGAATCATGATGAATGAATGTATCTTTTCACTTCACTTTATTGGGGTTGCCATTTCTGAGGTCAGCACCCACATATAATTAAAAAAAAAAAAAAAGGAGTGGCAAAAGTACAATTTGACTGTAAAACTAATGATGCCTATTACTAGTATTTAGACTAACAATGCCGAGAGGCGTGCTTAGCTTCCTATATTGAAGTGCAAAGTTCCTCCTCACTGAAAGCAGGTAAGAATTTCTTGACTTGTAGAAGCATTGGTCAAGCCCTGGGGCTGTCGTCAGTGTGCACTTTTGTACTAGAAGTGCATCGAAAATGCCAGCTTTTGAAACTGTATGCCTAGTGGAGCCCTACAGGGATGTTTTCAGGTGCCTTGAAACCCAATCTGTGTACTCCCATTGACTGGAGAATGAAGCAACAAGGACTAGATGCAAATGAAAGAGGAGAAGATGGCAGAAAATAAGAGATGGTAGGAAGGATGCTAAAGGAGAATAGAGAAAAATTAAGGAGGCAGGGCAGGGCATGCACAACTGCTGGATGCTGCTGTTTGAGAACCCCAATACATCTATAGTTACTCTTCATTTAGAGCAAAACGTCAAAGGCAGCCAGAGGGAGACTCAATGCATGAAGGAGGGCGATGGTGCCAGGACACTCAGCTGAGACATAGACACTGGCAGAGTATTCTTGTGTTCTGGAAAACTCCTCAAGCCTCAAACTCCTCAAACCTCACCACTGGTGAGGTCTTTGGCTTTGGATGTCCTGGCTGCCACAGAACCATCAAGTCCTCAGAGTCAATGGGAGTGTGCAAACATCCATGTCTCCTCAGTGGAGCCATCCTCGTCCACACACGTCTATACTCGTGTGAGTATGTGCTTGATACCAGCAGGGTGACGTGCATGCATAGCTTCCCATGCAAACCTAAGTACGGCCACTAAACCAACTGAAGAGATACTTCAGGAAAAATCCAGCAGGTGGCATAAATAAGCCATGCATTTTCTGGAGTTGCACTTGCATGCTTGCAGAGCCCTCTTGCCTCTTCCTTACATTCATTGTTGTCTTCCCTAATTTACTCCTTATGATGGACCTTTTTTAACTCATAAGAAAGTGTTTTGTCCATTGGCTCTTCAAGGTTTTATATTCCAGAGGACTGACAGGGTTTTGTATTCTGAGTGGGGAATTTTCTGGCAGCCTGTGGTGTTTCGTTTGTCTCTCTCATGCATATTTTGACTTCCTGTGTTCAGATCTTGCTTCCAGGAGAGTCTGCGCATCAACAGCAGAAGGCTAAGCCATGGTGATGATGTAGGGTCTTGAGCACCTCTCATATGACGAGAGGCTGAGAGAGCTGGGGCTGTTCAGCCTGAAGAAAAGAAGGATCAGGAAGGATTTTGTCAGTGTTTATAAATATCTGAGGGGAAAACATAGAGAGGACAGGGCGAGACTCTTCTCAGTGATGCTCAGTGACAGGACAAGAGGCACTGATTTCTACTGGAACATGCTTCTTTACTGGAAGCGCATAGAGGTTGCGGAGCCTCCATCGTGGGGTATTCAGACGCCATCTGGATGTACTCCTGGGCAACCTGCTTTAGGTAACCCTGCTGGAAGAAAGGGCTCGGGGCAGACAGTCTCCAGAGGGCCCTTACAACCTCGACTGTTCCGTGATTCTGTGAATATTTTTTCTCCAAACAGGCAGCTCTAAAACCAAACCTTGTATTAAAATGCCCCATGTTTAAAGGAGATTAAAAACAGAGGCTAAAGCGTTAGGTCAGACACTTTTGTGCGATACTGAGCACAGACCATTTGGTAGAATGTTGGCATTATTACTCATGAGCAATTAAATAGGATAATCCACGGATGGCTTTTGCTATAAATCCATACAAAAAAGCTGGAGCTTTCATTCAAACATAAGTTTCCAAAAGCTCCGTTCTTACCCTGCTCCCCTCAAAGTGTGTTTACGTAACATTCTACAGTGTCTCCCAGACATGAATCCTTCAAGTACGGGGCTATGCTCTAGCAATCGCCCTGTCCTCAAGCGCCTTTTGCTTCTCCATCATAGTGTCAAGGACTCGTGTTGACCAAGCAAGCAGCTCAAGCACCTTATAGCCTTGTATCCTCTCCGCTCTTTGTCTTCTCTTTTGCTCTGAGAGCATTCGCTACTGTCTGCTCCTCTCCTAACATTTTGGAAAGGGAGCCCCTGCATCAGTTACTTCAGATGAGCTAGAGCTGAGTAAAGCCACCAGAGATACTGATGTGAGTCTACACACACATTTCTTAGGCAAAATACACATCTATCAGAATCCAAAACTCAACAACCCAAATGCCTGGATATTTATGTAAACATCAAGAAACAGCATTTATGTAAAAATCCAGAAAAGTCTGTCTGTAACTACAAATACCCCTTCTCCTTCCTTGCTGCAATCCTGGTCAAAGATGTTGACCCAGAGCACTCTGTAAAAACAGAATTCACTGGGTAAATATATCACTGATAGATTATGCCAAGCACAGTGTGAAACCAGAGTAATTTTTTAAATACAATGAAACAAATAAAAGGGAAATATTCTTGTTTTTTAGATGCAACTGTTTGTCATATCTCTTCTGAGACCAGTTTTACTAGTAGCAGGAATAAAGAAAAAAAAATCTTATTAAACACCTACCTTCTCTTTTTGCATTTTTTTCCATATAAGTCCAAAGCATTTCACTGCAGATTTAAATGCTGAAGTGTGTGTTCCTATCCTGTCAGAACTCTCGGAAATTTCAGTCATTGTTAATAATAGACTTTGGGAAGGATTATTAAGTCTGACATAAACTAGAAGTAAAAAGAAAGTATAGGGAAACCACCAGATTGCTTCTTCTCTGTCTTCATTGTTCATTTTAGGTACACTTAAAAAATTAATTGGATCAGTGACTTAGAACATTGAAGATTCTTGCATGACTCATTAAACTGACATTTCTAACATTTGTAATTCACTCTGTAAGAGTGATAGAATCATATAACCAATCTATATGTTTGAAGTCTTTCATCAGAGGGGGACTATTGCGGAGTGCGTCCTTAGTTTTGAATATCATCATCAATTCAGCTCTAAGACATCTGTAATGGAGCTGAATTTGATAGACCACCAGAGTGTGACAAACTAAGCTCCAGCCTCTTAAAACAGGCTACACAATTAATTGCTACTTTTTTATTTATGGTCTTTAATCTCTTACTGGATACAGTTGACTTCCCACTTCATTGAGAAAGCCCATTGGTATTTAAAGGAACAAATAGATCATTTCAAATTATAAAACACTTGCTTTATTACCTTCATTTTTTAAAGTTGTGCAGGTTCTGATTATTTTACATTTTGATCTTAAAGAACCTAAAACTGATGGCGTTCCAGGTTTCTGAGGGATGGTTCAGAAGTAGTTTTTTTTTCTGGTCAGTTAAAGGGACAATTTTTTGCTATGCTGTTTTATTGGCTGTCCAATATATTTATTTGTGCATTATTATTCATTGCTTTTAATTCGCTACCCTGATTGAAACAAATGCCTTGTTACAAGGGTAGCAATGTGTTTTCTTATTTTTTTATCTAACCCTAAATAAACAGGCTCTCACAATGTTTTGCTCTCAGAAGACCACGCTTCATTCTGGCTTCCCATTAAATTCCATCATTGCAGCATATATGTCTAGGAGCACAACTGCATGATGCTTTTTCCAGATGTCTCTGATTCCCACCTCTTCCCACCTCCCTCTCGGATCCACTGAGCAGGCAGGGGAGGCAGGGGTGGGAGCAGAGCAGAATTGCCTCCAGATGAAGCTGAGTTGCTCCAACTATTTTATTCAAAATATGACTTCCATGCTGTGAGAAGACTTGTTAGGCAAACCTTTCCACATTTTAATATACTGCGAAAAATAAGGGTTTCTGTTTCCCTGTCATCCTTATGGTCTTGCCTTACTGCTTCTCCACCTCCCACCTCCATCTCTCACCTCACATCACCATCCTGGAGCCCTGAAGCTACCAGATGGGTCTTGGTTCGCCCCCAGATGCTGTACAGACTATTGAATTGAGTCTACCCCATCCTCAAAGCTCATCCTTTCCCGTAGCCCAGCATGTGAGCTTTCCCTACTGAGAATCAGGAACCGGGAGAGTCCTAGCTGTCAGACAGGGTTTTGGATAGCACTGTAAAGATAAGATTAATCAGAGCACTTAGATAGCAGGTTTCCTTAGGTAACAGATTTCTTCTATTTCTTGTTTGCCAGCCAGCAGAGTCAGGGTTGATGAACTCTGTGCATCTAATATGAACATTGGCTAATTAGTGATTGAGTTTCTCCAGTTCTCTTGGCTGGAAGGTGCCGAGGAAGATGACACATTGTTACAAATGATTTCAACTGCCAGGCTATTAATTTTAATTAGGCTGGCTTCGTCTGGACTCAGAATTGCCTTGTCAGGTGATGGGAACATTGTGTGGAGAGTAATTAGTTGGGCATTTTAATTTTCTGTCATCCGTCTGCAGACAGTCTCTTGCATATGCCAGAACAAAGGTGTTCTGGGCCCAGGCCTCCTATGTCAGCTAGAAGCTCATACAAATATTCCAGTTGCCCAAATAAAAATCTGTTTAAATGTCCTCAGAGTCTGAAACTGCACAAGATACATCAAGTAAGGTTGAAAAAACAAACGAACCAACAAAAACAGTAGATTTGCTGCAGAGTAGCTTAGGCCATTATTCTCTTTTATCTGTTTTCAGAAACGATCACATGGAATAGCCTAGTCCTGGAAGGACACCTCCATGAAGTCACAGTAATGACTCCTTAGAAGATCATTCATTAGTTACCTGAAGGTAAGTAGGGAACATCTCAAAAATTGCTCAAATACCTGTTTACACAGCAGATCATAACTCCTGTCTGTAGGATTCACTGTGCCCTGTCAGCTGAACATTACGTACTGTAAAAACCTGCCTGGATGTTTACTTGCCTGATAGCCCATCCGCAGGGAGATGTTCTGGTCCGCTGGCTAGACAGCACGTACTTTAAGCAGCTCCCAGTAGCTATTCGCTCTTATATGGTCCGGTGAGATTACTTCTGTCACCTTCTCAAAGCAAACTCCAGGAGTAAAATGAAAATTAAACTCTTATTTTGTTTTAAAGTCCTCACCTTGTAGAATCATGGCATCCCATTTATTAAGAAAGGAGCTACTATGGAGCCTGGCAATGTTGCTACAAAGAATAACCTGCATTTACTTTTTTTTTTTTTTTTCCCCTCTTCTCAAAGAGGGGTCCAAATGATTGCTGTTACTATTAAATAAGCTATAAGGGCACCACTCGACCAGCTGCAGAAGGAGCCCAAACAAAGGGGGTCCCAGCAAGGCTTACAAAATAGCTGATGCTCCAGACTCTTCCTGTAAGGACACATCCCTAATAACAGCCTGTAGGTGGATCAGTGGAGGGGAAGGAAACAGAGGAAGACAGAGGAAGTTAGTCCCTGTGCGGGAATTCAGGAATGTCCTGGGCTCAAAATCCTAGTTAGCACAACCCTCCTTCCAGCAGGGAGCTGGAGGAGCAACTTTCACACACTCGGTCTTGTTTTGATCTGTTCAAAACAGTGGGAAAACAGCTTCATTAAGACGAGGGACTCGTTAGTTTACTCACAGTCAGCTGAGAGTCAAGTGCTGGGATAAAATACAGGAGGAAGAGGTGGAAGTGAGTTATGGGTCTTTCCTGTAAACCTGGATGCATGCTCTCGGTGAAGCCTGGGTTAAAGCCAAGGCTAAACTTCCACGTACGCCTGTGTCTCCATCTTTGCCCTGCACCTTTTCCATCTTGTGGAAGAGACACGGGGCCGTCCAGGACGGTGGATTAGTCAGGTTTGTGCTGTGTGGTGTTTAACGCACACCTTGGCTGGCGGGCGCACTCCTAAGCCCCAGAAATACGTCTGGTAGGTGACTCAAACACCATGGGACTGTGGCTAGGGTTCCTTTGTAAGCAGAAAACCTGGGGACAAGCGGAAAGAACAGAGGGCTTCAAAGTTAAGTTACAGAAAACACGTATTTACGACTTTGCATATGCTGGCTCACATGTACAGGCTCTGAAATGCCAGCAGTTGAAAGAGGCTTAAAAAAAAATTAAAAAATAAAGTGAATCAATGCTGAAATACTAGAAAGCACTGCTACTGCTCTGTTGGGGGGACAGTTTTGTTCCTTAAACACTCATGGTTGTACGGGGTTTATCCTGTCTGTAGGGGTCTCCATGCTCCGCAAAGAAATTGCCAGGGAGTAGCACAGGGCGAAGGAGACACCAAAGTCCTTCCGTGTGGAAAGGAGCTGGATGTTTTATTCACACAGCTGAGAGGAGGGATACATGTCTTATCTGAAGCACGTTTTTAGGGATGCACAAGCCTATGTGCCCTTCTCAGTATATCTACACCTGTATCTTGTTCCTGACCCAGTCCTGAATGTTATACCAGGACCAGCACATGAGGTGACCTTGTGTCACAGTACACAAGAGATGCTTGTTGATGTTTATTTAAAACCTGATCCAGCCTTATTAAGCGCTAAAACACAGTTTTTATAGTGACAACCTGAAGAACTGTCTCACTTTTAGCTGCATTTCTTTGCTTTATTCCCCTTTTTGCTGATCGTCTGTGCAGCTCCTTATTTCATTAGCCACACACTGTAGTATGTTTTATATTACTTTCAGGACTTGTTTCTTAAAAAGTCAAAAACGAACTTCTACCTTAACTTCAGCTTGCAGCTGGTTTACAGCTATTGCTGATTAGGTCTATGGTGGTGGCATTTGGATTGCTCTTTTTGAGGCCAAAAACACAGTTGCTTCCCACATTCCAAGGTCCATGTGAAGCAGCCAAAGAAACTTTACAGGCCATTTTTGCTCTCACTGCTTGCTTAATTTGCTCTCAGACACATTTTCTTTCAGTGTCACAGCTTTCTGTGACACCTCCAACTTGCGTTATTTTTCCACAGTTGTTTCAGCCTGCTTTCCTAAACCAATCTCATTTTATTATCAGCCCACGTTTGTAATCTCTTCCTCAATCTCCTTGTACAGCCACTCTGCTCCCAAATCAGTACCCACTGCAGAAGGCATCAACAAGCTTCTTGCTCCTCCTGCCAAGTTACTGGTGGAGATTAAATCACCACAATAAAAGGCCTCTGAGCAGGTACCTGTGCTTGGTCTATAAAATTTTCAGGACAAATTTGCAAGAATGACTGTGTTTTGGGGGAAAGCCATTTCCTGCCATTTTACACCTCCCCAATACCACGGGGTTACAACTGGCCAGCCTGGAGGTCTCACCTGCCTCTGGGACTGAGAAAAATTGCTCCTCTGGCCCCAGAAGATGCCCAAGAGCTATGCAAGGGTCACCACAGTTTGACTGCCATAGACAGCAAGTTTGGGTTTGTTTTTCTTCATCCCTGAAAGAGTGATGTGATACCAAAGCAAAGAATTACAAGAGGATCTTTAATAAATCTGCCTTTTCCCCACAGCATGCAAAAGAAATGACTTATCTTCAGATCAGTGAAGATAATGTGGCTGCATGAGGAATGACTGTATTACTGAGGGAACGGGAACTAGTCTTTCATTTCTGTGTCTAGCCAAAGCTCTTCAGGAAGAACGCAATGAGGACTATTGCTACTACCGTAGCTAATTCCATCAAGTGGAGAGCTCAAGAAAAATATTACCTGTATGTCTCCTGGAAATGTCCCTTTGCCAGTTGCATGCAGGTATGCACTCCAGAGCTCACACAGTAGCACGTGCACTGGCTTTACAATGAAAATAATAATGAAAATATAACGCAGGAAAAATGAAAATATAACAGGAAGATTCTACTCCCTGTATCATCTAAGAAATAATTATGCCAATGGTCACAGCGTTGTCTAGAAGAGACCGAGAGCGTCTTCTGCTAGGGATGAGGTATGGATAGGTTGGGTCACGCCAAGGCAGCCTAACAGAATGTGATACCATGAAGGAGGGGACATGGCCATGGGACCCCAGACGCTGCTGCTCGGCCCGGGCACGCGACAGCCAAAGCCAGCTGAAACCTGCAGGAATTTCACTGCCCATTCACCGGGCCTTTCCGTGAGGCTCTAAGCAGGGAAGTCTAACAATCCAACAAACATACGTATGTTTTTGATGCTACCACAAACTCCTCTCCTTTGGTCTATGCATTTAAATTACTGTTGTGCTGCCCTGGCTTCCATCATTTTAAAGTTAGTCTCAGCAGCCCCTCACCTCTTACCAATTAGCACCACTCATCTCCATTTTAATGCATCTCAGTATAACTGGAACAGGGCCGTGAAGGATGAGCTGAAAAGCCAGCGTGTGGGAGGCTGGCACCGGTGGGCATGGTGGGATCACCAGCAGCGCTGCTGTGCCTGGTAAACCCTTAACCCCAGCACCTGCGGCACTGCAATCCTGCACGAGCAGCCGGAATTAAATGTGGCTTGCAAAGGGCACCAGTGGATGCCAACAGGCTCAGGAAGCTCCCAGCTATTTCCTGGGAAAGGGCCTGGCTTTCCGTGTGAACTGCCTCAGGTGTCAAGCCCTTGGCTACAGGAAGGTCATCAAAGAAAACAAAATGCTAACGGGGCTATTATTATTATTTCCTTTTTTACTGCTTGCACTGCTCAATTTACTAAGTCTCCCCAGTAGGTTTTTGTGCAAAAAGATGACTTTTATTGGCTTTAACAAGTTAATTCCATACTTTGCGCTTGCATTAAGTGACACATGGAAAGCTTTGGTTGCTTTTGGCAGTTTCTCTGAATGCAACGCATCAAATGCAATAAAATGCAATAGATCTTAACATACTACTGAAACTGGGAGCACTTTGCTTTACAAGTGTTTTTATCCCAAAACAATGCAGCATGAGCTTTTGGGAAGAAGCTAAACATTAAAGAGAAATGCAGAGAGCCCGGAACTTCATGAGACATCTTCAAAAGCCCTAGGAGGCCAATGTCGGGCCAGCTCTTGTCCTCACCAGGTAAGTGCCACCTTAAGTCAAAGATTCACACTTATATTACTATATTCCTGCTGAGACTTACACCACCTGAGACAGTATGAAAGAAATGCACTTGGAAAAAAAAATCCTAATATGTTGGTTTCTGACATACCATCTCTTTATCAAAAAAAAAAAAAAGAAAGAAAAGAATGTTTGTTCCCACAACGCTCTTCCTACACACATGTCCGTGGTTAAAAATGTATTAGGGTACCTCTAGGCAAATATATCTGTGTCATTAGATACCTAGATGTCTGTCCCACTTAAACTCTGCAAGGACAGTCATGTCCAGTACGCTCATTGATTTCTGGAGGAAGAGACTAGGGAAACGAGATTCTAGCAGTGATGGCCCTTTACTCTGAGAACTTAAATTTGCAGGCTTTGAATTTTTTTTTTTTTTTTTTCAGTCTTGGGCTGCAAAATGTGCCAATATGTGCAAGTGCAAAAGAAGCACAGTACCAAGGAAGTAGTGCAGTAACAAAGATCTTTGTTTTTAAAAAAATATTTTTGGCAAAATCTGTCAAAATCTATCATTGTGGAGACTTTTATATGACACACAGGCTTTGAAATTGCTATAATGAGATATAAGCCAGAGTCAACGGTATGATTACTGACTTCCTTACGGAAGGAAGCACAAACTAAATGGTTTCTGGTCAAACCAGTGCTAAATAAAAATCACATTCTTGGTAAAACAGAAAATAGAAAACTGCTCGAGGTTCAAATGCTGTTCTGGCAACACCATGTCTCTTCACTGGGTAAGCACTCAATCCATCGGATAAGAATATGCACCTATAAAGAATAAACTGGATTTTCTGTGAGATTAAAAGTATACATAGTGTAACTTGTTTTCTTCAGGGTGGTTAAAGCCGTCATCCTTTTCTCTGCTCCACGAGCTTGGTTTGTACAGCATCAATACCCGCACAGAATGTGTTTTAAGCTCGTAAGGACCAGAACAAGCTCCCTTGGTTTCCCTTTGCTTTCCAAACCTGAGCCAGGATTTTTCCCTCTGGGCACAGTTTTCCTCTCTGCCAACTGGCAGGAAAAGCTGGTTTGGGACACAAGGAAACCCCCCTGGGCTCAACCATCCCGTCCTCCCTGCCTTGACTTACCAATCCATCCTGCCTCACTACTGCGGCTCGCAGCGTCTTGGGACGATGACAAATCACACGGGAAACGGGAGGGGAGTAAAACAGCATAATGAAATTTTATTCTGAAAATATGGCAAGAGTCTAAGGCACTTCAAACATTTAAATACACGTGACTAAAGTGAATGTGACAAGGTAATAGCATTCCATAAATATGCACCGAGAACTACACTCAATTCCACTCAAGGGGAATATATAGCTGGTACCTCTAATTTTGTTCTCCAATAAACATGTATGGAGCTTATGGACTGACACAGTTAATAAAAATATGGACATGTAATTCTTCATGTAGTTTTTAATTATTAAAGAATATAAAATGTTGAAAATACTGTGCGAGTTAATTTTATAGATACTGTTATCTTTAATAAAAAAAGTTATACATATCCCCAATAAGCAACAGCTTTCGTGAACTTCAGACCTGGCAGAGGGTCTGCTCTCTATTCCTAACCCATCCACCCACCAGCTCAAGCTCCGCGGAGCTGACTATATAAGCAACTGCAACTTCTGGATTTCAAAATAATTAAAAAACATCAAAATCATGTTGGAATGAAATTTATGAAGAAGGTTACTGAGATAAAGTCTAGGCATAGCAAATACAGATATATTTTAGAATGACTAAAAATATGCCACTGGGACCCTTCCACGGATACCCTTAATGTTCTTAAACTGTATATGACATGGGAAAAGACAATATACAGCAAAGAAAAACAGCATTTATGCCAATGTGTGGAAAGATGAGTAAGTGAGCAAAAGAACAGTTCTGGCTAAGGGTCTTACAGCCATCTACTACTTAACTATACGCTTGCTTCAAGTTTACAGTTTTCTATCTTCAGCACTAGGTCTCTGCTTTCACTTTGCTGGTGAGTTCAGGCACAAGACAATTACATTCAGTATCTGTCTCAGTTAAACAGTTACAATTAGCAGCTTAAAGATGGCATTAAGAATCTTAGAGATATTCATGCATTACTACTCAAACGTGGTTCTGTGGGTAGGACCAGGAGACGTCTTTCTGCTAAGCCTCGGAGTGCCCTAGAGGAGAGAACAATTAATCAAAGGGAAATTAATCCAGCTAAGCAGAATGAGAACAGCAGCAGTCACAAGCTCAGACCCTTCTCCCTTTTATTGCACAGGGGATTTTTTTTTTCATTTTTATTATTTTTTCCCCATTTGGGGAAGGGGAGCACAAGCTCTCCTGCAGCCTGCCACCAGACAGCACATGTGTTTTACACAGTGAAATATTTAGCATCAGTTTAGCCAAAGAATGAGCCAGGGCTCAGAGCAGGTGGACACCTGACAGAGCACCTAGGGCAGCTGTTACCAACTTTGTTTTGGTGATTTGGTCAGTATTCAGCGTTGAGGTTGCTCCAGCATCACCTCTGCACACCAGCCCGTGCTAGTGAACTTCCCTCACCCCAGGAGGAAAGGCAGGGGGGGGTATCCCTCAGCTAGTGACCAGCCTACTGCTGTCTGTATCCTTAAATTTGTATTTACTTACCAGCATAAAAGTTACTCTGTGGATAAAGGCGAAATTCCCGTGCTGGCCTGCAGAAATAAGTAACTGGGGGAACCATTTATGTGCAGAGCAGTAGCCCCCAAGGTAGTCTAAGCTGCCTTCTATCCAAAAACAGCAAGCCAAATGATTTTTTTTTTTTTTTTGATTTCTTATTTGCATTTGTCTATTATGTTCAGGAAGAGCAAGCTAAAACATAAGGCACTCTCATTGTTCATAAGAGGCTGTATACTAACCGGTGACGGGGTTTTGGAGAAGTTGACATGGGCATAGAGAAGAACAGCTATGTCCTTGTGTCCAGCTTCCAGGGCTATAGAAAGTGCTGTGCTGCCATCCTGAGAGAAGGAAGGAAGGAAGGAACACGGCAATTACTGTTTGTGCACTTCAGCAGATCCCTCCAAAGCTCCCTCAGCCTGCGGAGAAGGGAAGTTACTGAGCCCTCCTGCTCAGACGGCTGGGTTAATTTAGAGTCCTGTTTAATTTCTTCTATTATAATTAAGTGACAATGAGCCTTGTGCCGCTGGTTTATGAGGCAGTCCAATTGTCAGAGGCCTCATAATTTCTCTCAACGAGGAGACTAGATTATTGCCGAGCAGGAGCGAGCATGCCATTACCACAATAATGTTACATGTAATGCTGTGTAAGACCAGCGATTCCAGAAGATTGGTCTGTCTGAGGGGAACTCGCTGCCGCTGAGGAGGGGAAGGAAAGGTAAGGGAGGGATAAGCATTAATCAGATATGGTAATCGTTTTGTTACTACTCCCATTAACACCAAGAGCAAGCGCATTTCTAATGCTCCTCCACGGGAGCCTCACTATGTCTTTCCTGCTCAGATAGTGCCACCTTGGTGCCTCAGGAGATACTATTCCTTGCAGGAATCACGGCTTTGGGGTCTCTTAGATGGCTTCGGGTGAAAGGCTAATCCGCTGGCCCACTGCCTTCCCCTTAGGCCACGCTCGGTCCCACTCACTTTTGTGGCTTTCTCTGGGTCTCTGTCCCCTGACCTGGGCGGGGGACAAAGCGAGAAACGCTGGGCTGTGAACTTCCGAGCACGGGAGCCACTTGGCTCTTGCTCCCCTGCTCCCGGCCCTTCCCAAGGCGCCGCGCGGCCAGAGCTCCCTGCGCTTCCCGCTCACGAGGCCGGAATGCTAAAGACCTCAGAACCTGCCAGCACAGGCAGAGCCCCCGAGTAAGAGGCAGCGAGGCTGTGCTTGGGTAACAGTACTAAACTACCTACAGGTATAGCTGACCCGGAGCCTCCCGCGAAGATTTCAACTAGTGGCTGGACGATTAGTCCTGCTACTGTGGGTGTATTGCACTGAAATCCTGGCTCTGCTTCAGCGCTCGATGGGTGACAGCAAGAGGATGAACCAAAACATATGCATGAAACTGCGTGGTTTCCAAGAACACAACAGTACTCGGCTAAGACAAAAACTATGCCAACGTTTTCCAAGAATACAGTGACACCCAGCTAAGACAAAAGCTGTGCCAAGGTTTTAAACACTGCACTGATCAAATCCTGTCCGTTCACAGGGCAGGCTGCAGTGATCTCTGCAAACCAAGAAATATGCAGGTGGCCTGAGGTCAGAGGCTGCATCTGTCTATCGTCCTCACACAGGAGCAGCTTAACGACGGCGAGACCAAACCGAAGTCACGGTGTGACTACCGAGTGGGCATCTCACCTCATGAAGAGAAGTGTGGGGCTGGTATCTGCCATGAACACAGAAAAGCCACAGAGCAAGGCCATTAATCACCAGGTAAGGTCCTAATGAAGGATTAGGAAACTCCTGGGAAATGGGGAAGGGAAGATATTTTATCCTAAGCCAACAGAAGATTTTTCTCTTCTGGCCACTGTACACCTAACACTAAGCACAAAAGTAACGGCTGAGAAGGCTCCCTAGAAAAGCAAAGACAGACAGCAGATAATCACAAGACTTCCTACAACTAAACAGAGGATTCATGCACTTGGTACTCGGGGACATGAGTCAGAGTTTCACTTAAGTAGATTTTCTGCAGCTCTTCACTAAATCGAAAAGCTCAGTCAGAAAAACATTCCAAAGTGCAGCAACTATGTGACGAAGCAGCGTCTGGAAAGGCAACTCACATTGTCCTCCAGGGTTCCGTTACAGCCAGGCTGAGCCAGCAACAGTTTGACTATTTCCACGTGCCCGTGTTCACTCGCACACATCAGAGCCGTAGAGCCCTCGTCGTCCTGGATGTTGACGTCCGCACCACAGGCCAGCAAAGCTTTAACCATGTCTATCCGCCCATGACTCACTGCCAGCATCAAAGCGGTCTGGCCGGCCTGCACAAGACGAGGAGAAAAAACCCAGATCACCACACAGGCAACCAAAGACTAACCACTCACTTCTATTTATTTATTTATTTGGCACTGCGTCTTTTTAGGGGGGAAAAAACGACCATTTTCTGTGGGACTGTCAAGTTTCTGCTTGCCATTATTGAAATACCTTTTATACATAATTTATACATTTATTTTATACTTTATGTATTTTATTTTATAATAAATAAATAATAATAAATATAACATAATATATTCTACACCGACACAGACATTTATTAAATTAGAGTGGTTCCTACACGGCTGGAGGTCCTTAGAAGGAACTAAACACCACAGACGCTGTAAACGCCTTCCAAAATTCAGGGACGTCCTTTTCGCACAACGCTCAATCTTTGTTACTCGTTTTCAAAAGCATCTGAGGCTCAGCGGCTCCTCCAGGGCTCCCTTTTGAATACAGCAACGCAAAACACACAAGAGAAGCATCCCGAGGCCACGGAGCACCAGTGCAAGGGCTGCACCGTCGGGGCGGAGAAGGGAGCGGGCACGGAGAGGCTTGGGGAGAGCTGCAGGTTGGAGCTGTGCCCTGCAAAGCGCTTCACTGACCTGGCTGGCTTTGGCATTCACATCCCCACAGCTGAAGAGCTCTTCCACTATCCTCATGTCCTTCTCCGCCTCCACAGCTGCGAGCGCAGCCAGCATGATGGGGGTATAGCCGGCCTTGTTCTGGTGATTGACGTTGCAGACATCTGCAGCGGGATGAGATGGTTGCTTTGGAAAGCAAGGACAACCCCCCTCTCCCCCCCAAAAAAAGCAGCAATTGTGCTGGTGAACTGAATGAACTGTTAGCAGAGGCGGCAGTCGGTCTGAAAATGGAAGCGATTCATGGGAAAACGGAGATGAAAAAAATAAACTGGGATGCTCTCGAGCCAGGGACAGAGGAGGATTCTCTTCTGTCATGTGCGCACAATAGGCAGGACACAAAAATACTTTGTGTGACATCATTTAGGCACCATTTTTTAACTCGAAAAGCCAGTGGTCTGAAGTTTGGCAACACCATCAGACAGCAAAGCATCCTCCAAATCCTGGAAAAAAATGATCAGGACATTCTTTGCACTCCTCTCCCGAGGGATCTATTTTGCAAAATGAAAAAGGGTTTCAACAGCACGGCGAACAAAAGTGTTACTTCTCAGCATAAACATTTTGTTGTAACCGGTGCCATTTCAAAGCTCTGCAAAGGGTACTTTGACATGATTTGGAGCTGCAGAAAAGACCTTCCAATTAAGGCTGTTTCCAGCTCCGCAGACTATTTGACTCTGGACAAAGGCACTAGGGGAACAAACACAGCCTCGTCCCCTGACAAAACGCCAGGGGCTGTCAGAGTTCTCCTTTTCATTCACGTTTAACCCACTATTCCTAAAACTCTGCAGAGGTCCAGCAGGGCTTATTATTTTACCAGCCAGCAGGGCTCTGACTGTGCTCCTTGCATACGCAGTATCTGTTGCCTTGGGATTAAGTGATACCACAGATATCTCAACAAATAAAAGTGTTACAGGAAATTCTTTGGATTACTGCCAACTTAAAAAAAAAAAAAAAAAGGGGGAAAAAAAAAAAAAAAACTTGCAGAAGCAATGTGAGTGCAATTGTAAGAAAATGCACATTTTCCATGTTCCGTGGCTGCCACCTGTGACATCTGTATTTGGGAAGAGATATCCAAGTTCACTTTCAAAACTCACCTCTGGGTGGCTCCTATGAAGGAGGAACTGAAGCAGCTGAGCACGCTGCACCCCGCTACATTCATTACCGGGTGAGTAATTAATAATCAGTGAAAAGTCCTTCTGCCCCAGCTGCACCATTTCACCAACTTCAACCTTTTCTGCGTGACTAAGGGAAGGAGGGAAGATTTCCTGGAGCCGTGCTCCTTACCTGGTGCTCCCTCTGCTCCTCCTGCTCCCGGACTGTGCGGTGCTCCTGCCATTCCCCGCATTCCCGGGACCTGACTCACTGCTCTCAAACAGGCCCAGCAGTTTCACAGGGCTTGCCTCGCAAGTGCAGCAGACACGCTGCATTATTAACGCTCAGATCCGTATCATCGAGATCCTCGCTTATCTGATGCTTTCCCTTTCAGATTCACAAACTTTGCTGGGCTTGTCCTGGTTTGTCCAGAGGGCAGGACAGACCTACCAATGTGACAGCCAGAAACATCCTGCTCCAGCAAGCTAAGGCAAGACTAGTCTGAGTACTTAACGTGAACACAAATATCTGAATGGATCCTACCTGTGTCAGGGGCACAAAGAGCTGAGCGGGAGCTGCAGGGTTTCCAGAGAAAACTGCCAAGAGGACAGTGTGACTCAAGTCAGACCAAGAATCCAGGGCCTACCTATCTATCATAACCACTGGTCAACTCCGTTCATCACTTACTTGGGATTTTTTTGGAACTTCTGCAGGAACCATGAGCACCTAAAGTTAGCACCAAAACCGGGGATTGCAGATTATTCAGGCGAGCCACCACGTAACCATTAACACTTAGAATGCTTTACTGCTGGAAGAGGCCCTAACTCATCCTCTTGCTCATCACGACTTTGACCTGTGAGGACTTAAAAAAAAGGGAAAAAACAAACAGCCAACCTACTTGCATCCAAAAGGAGCTTCACAATTTCGAAGTTAGAATGCGAGACACTGTAATGCAGAGCTGTGTTTCCATTTCCATCTGCCATGTTGATTATATGTCTGAGGACAGCAGGAGAAATCTCTTCAAAAGCAGTTATGTAGTCTCCGACCATTTCAGGAACAGCGGACTTCTGACTTGAGACCCGAAACCACTCATGCTGGATGGTATTTAAACAGAACCTCTGCCAAAACCAAGACAGAAAAAATTTACATATGCACATTCTATTTAAAGGATTTTCCATCCGACAAGTCAGAGATGCAGGAGGCCAGGCCTTTTTTAGTCAAATGTGGGCAGAAAGTATTCGGCTCACAAACAGGATATAAGAACTGATGCCCTCCCTCTGACTAAATCTCTCTTTAAAACACCAGTTATTTGCCTCATCTCATTTCACTGAATTTTTCGGAATGTTACACCTTCAATAGAACCAAATTTAAGATGGGACTACCACCAAAACTAATGGGTATCAGATACAAGGGAACAGAAATAAGGCTTTAATTGACCATTTCTATAAAATATTTAGCCCATTTGGGAAATCCATAAACAAAAGATAGAAGAACCGGCTGTAGAGCAGTTCTGCAGATGAAGAGCTGAGGATCACAACGTGAACCTGAGCCAACATCATGTTCATGATGAAGCCTTCAGGATGTACAAGGCAAATGTACATCAAACCCCAAATATCAGGATGAAAGAATACGTGTACGCCTTGCAGGGCATGTGATGCAGGCCCTAGCACTGGCAAGGTGCCTGCTGGACTATCTCATCTGTCTGATCACTGAATGCAGCCCAAACAGGTTCAAAGGCGAGAGGCCAGCATGGTAGTAAGTCACAAGGAAAGCTGACCTGCAGGAAAGACAGGAAGGACCAGAGATGCTTCTCTGAAAGAAGAGTGGTGCAAAGGAACAGAGTAACATTGCACAGTGCAGAGGGCAGTTGCAAAGAGAAAAGAAAGAACCTGCTCTTCACACCCAGCGTGGACAGCAGCAATGGTCTAGAGCTGCAACAAGGAGCACTTCAGCATTCCAGATAAACCTTCTCACTGGTATGGATGGACAGGGATGAGCTGAGAGCCTCCCTGGCTGGACAACGCGCCCTTGGGAACAACGCAGGTTCTGCGGACCTAGTTGTGAGCAGTCCCTGCCAGGTCCAGCTTTCTGAGAGCGTTATTGCTATAAGCTGGAAGGACCACGGCACCCTGTAGCTCTTCACAGAAACCCTCACTTGCAAAACAGTCAGTCAGCTCCAGGGGGATTCTGGAAAACAGGTAATCATTGCTTTCTTCCAGGCCCTACAGAAAATCCTGTGGATCTGTGCCAGTAGCCCTATGTCTTGGAAAGGGATTTTACACATCTCTAATTAGTACTTCTGTTCTAGAAAAAAAAATACAGTTCAATCCATTTCTGTCGGAGACCACATATGTTGTGAACATGCAGACCTGAAACACAGCAGCGATCTTACAGTGGCACAAAACACCTTCTTTTGGTTTTAGAAATTAATGAGTGCCAAAATGTCACTAAGACGTTATTTTTACAGACAGAAAAACCCAAACATTAGAAGAAAAGGATACAAATTCTTTTCCACTCAAAAAGTCTGTAACAAGACATCCCAGCAGGAGCAGTCCATAGCTCCTCCTGGTGTAAGCAGCAGCTACAATGGAAAAGGCTGGGACAATTTACACAGATCCCTCACTGTACCAAAGGTTGCCCTTTTTGGTCATGGGTTCCTTCAAAGCAGGGAGACAGAGAACAAGAGCAGATCAGTTTGCTGTTTCCAGCTACAAAGCCCCATTTGTGCTGCTGAGTACTTGAAGAAAGTAAAGCATAATTTTAAATTACACTTCCAAAGCAGGAATTATCACCTGGTTATGCCTTTTTTGACACTTTCAGCTCCCACTGGGCCTGAAATATTTGCTGTTTGAATGCTCCTGAAGGAGTCACTCCTGAAGGACTAACACAGCACTAGAAGTTACCTCTCACACTTGTATTAACCAAGCTCTTCAAGACACTGCCTGGCCTGCGAGTGTCAGAAGCAGACGTACACAACATCAGCGTCCTTAAAAAGCTGCAGATGCTCCGTGACAGAGGAGCCTGGCACGGGAATCACTGCATTTCACATCACTGCAGCACCATCACAAACGCAAAATGCAATTTCGTATCACCAAGCAGCGACCGGCATTCATTTACTCCCAGCACGCCCTCGCAAAGCAACACGGGCCATTTCTACATGCAGCAAAAACAACACTATTTCTTGAAAGTTAATGTTAGCCATGAATCATCCTTTGTCTGTTTTGCACTCCATTAAGGGCATCAGCACAGCGAGCAGACAGAAGCAGCACACATTAGTGTGCTTAAAGAGAACACATTTGGTTTCAGAACAGACACTCTGCTTTTGTCACCAAAAGAAACTGCCTCCTCACCCTGTGCATTTTCTTAAAGCAAGGCCCGTGTGCCACCTACAGCTGGGTGAAAAAGGCTCTTGGGAAAATAACAGGGGAAAGCACGGCTGTGTTGAAACTGCACCTTCACATTACTGTTCCTGTACGTGTGCC
This sequence comes from Nothocercus julius, assembly GCA_013398735.1. Classification (NCBI taxonomy): domain Eukaryota; kingdom Metazoa; phylum Chordata; class Aves; order Tinamiformes; family Tinamidae; genus Nothocercus; species Nothocercus julius. The sequence goes on from VZSV01000156.1 coordinate 1,116,252, forward strand.
CTGCAAGGCTGACACCCCGGAACACGGAGCACATGGACGCTCTTTAGCCAGAAGTCTCTTGATTTAAAAAAAAAAAAGAAAAAAGAGTCATTTTCTAGCTCTTGCAGGGAAGATGATATCCCCTTCTGCCTACAGCAGCACCGGTCCTGTAAAACAAGCAGTTATCCCTCCCTGAAATTCCTCGGCAGCAGTTCAGAGGGAACCTTGTGTCACTTACCACATCTTTGTTGGTCAGGGCCTTGGGGTCATCAATGTTGTTTCTGAGTAGGTGACAGGCAGAGAGCATCTTTTCGCTGAGCTCATATCTGAAAAAGACAGCAGAAGTCACGGCACACAGGCCTTTCTCCTGACACATAAAAGCATTTACCTTTCCAAAATTAACATGGGAGCGAATGCCTCTAGGCAGGCCATAAACTGCCAAGATTCAGAATCTGTCCTGACACCTCTGGGGACCCATCACCTCTCATCACTGGGGACCTCCTGCATGGGGAGCAGACCTGGACCAAGAATTCACTTCCCAGATGTTTGTGGGAGGATCAACATTAATACAGAGCAGGCAACATGCTGCTTCTGCATTTTAGACTCGTCAACCCTTTTTAGTGGAAGTCTGCATCTACTGCGCTCACTGCAGAACCGATTATTATGTATTTTATTCTGTGTTTGACTATTTGGTTAAGAATCGGACATACTGATTATTCTTCTACCTGAACAGCCGTCCTGCCCTTCCTCGCCATCATCTGTGTTAAATATAGGTTAGATGGCTACTTTGACCACTTTAAAACTTGCAGGTCCTTGATCAGCCCTTAATTATGTCTGCATCCCTTTCACTTGGCAGTTGATAATTACATAAACACTTTGCTGCTAAGCTGTAGCTCCGGTGAAACATGTCTCACTAATGTTTTCTTCACTCTTTTACTGTTATTACTCACGTAATTTTCCAAGTCTGTGCACTTCTAAACATTCAGCAATCTCTCTGTCTATAAAACATCCCCTCACTAGGTTATTTCAGTGTGGTCTACACTTCTTTTTGCCTATTCACTAACCAACCGCCAGCCAAAACACGCTGCACCGCCAAAACACAGGCCTGGCCTGTTCAATGGTGTCTAAGGTAGCTCATTACCCAGCAGGTTGACGAGAAGCTTGGCCATGAGAGGACGTTGGGTGTGAGAGCAGCTTCTTGGGGCCACCTCTCCACAACGCACCACGTTTGGTGGGCTTTGGGTAAGACGACGCCAGAGGTGGAAACATGAGACCGACTGCAAGCAGGCTGCCGACCTCATGGGCAAGGCTCAAGACCCACTCATTTATCCCAACTTGTGCAGGCTCTGCCACTAGTGAGTCAGGGCGTGCTTCGAGCGAGCCCCGCTCCGGGCGCGCGGTGCCGCGGACGGCTCAGCGCTGCCGGCATCGGCGTCAGGACGTGTCGCCTCCGACACGCTCCCACAGCTCACAGAGCAACTTTGGGCCAAAAAGCCATCCCTGGCTACCACCCACTGCCACGTACGGTTGCATTTTTAATACACGCATGCAGGCAACAGGTATGGGGCAGCACCAGCCTCGTACGCTCGAAGCTGCGCGTGCCGAGCGCGGCGCTCTTACAAAGCCTCCAGTGCCCAGCGCTCCCCTGGCAGGACCCGCTCGGAGCCAGCGCAGATCCCAGGCTTTTCCCACAGGGAACGCCGCCCTACCTCTCCCGGATCTCCACCTCCTCGGCCTCGCAGCCGGGCAGCGCCGTGTCCCCGTCGCGGAGCTGGGCGGCACCGAGGGCTCCCGGCTCGGCGCGCGGGCGCTCGCCGCCCTCGCACTCCTCCGAGTCCGAGGAGGAGCTCTCCTCCGAGCTGGACTCGTCGCTCGACGTCGTCTCGTACCTGGCGCGAGAGGCAACCGTGAAGCCGCCGGCGCGACGTGCCCGTCCCCTGCCTCTTCCCCCTCAAATTTCCCCCTCACTCGCCGATTCCTTGTTGGCCACCCGGAGAGCCCAGAGGAAAAGAGGTCTCGGGGGCTTCCCTCAGCAGGTGGTTGCAAAAAAGCACTCGGGAAAAGACGCGTGCCAACGGCCACGTGCTTCCAGCGATCCAAAGGTTTTAGTTTGCGACTAGCTGAACAGCAGGAACAGCTTTGCTGCTTGCAGTTTTTACTGGAGCACTAAGGTAACACCAGGAAAAAGATTCTTATTGTAATGTGTTTTGATCTAAAAGGAGCAAAATTCATCTTTTAAAAAAAATTCCTTCCTTAAATAGGAAAGGCTGCTTATTAAAGTGACACTGTGAACTGAGGTCGCTCCATAAATCCCTTCATGCTGACACTGTGTATATTATACACACATTTGTAAAACAGAGAAGTCAGAAAGAAGCTTATTTTTAACAAAATCCATCAGGCATTGCCTGAGGATGGCCCCCAAATGTTTTTCTACTCAGAGTAAATCTTCATTATTGCCTTCCTAAGCAGGTAGGAAGCAGGGAGCCAAGAAACCCAAGTAAAGACGAGGGCTACAATTAAAAAAATATCTTTACAGTGATTTTTTTTTTTTTTAGATTTTAGGTGAAGAATAAGTGATCTAGACAACTATAAGGCTTTTTTCTATCATCTAGCATAACTTGAACCTCAACACCTAATAAGCTAAGGTAAACCAGCCTACTTTTCTAATGTGCAACAATAATATACAACCGGAAACACACCCCCACTACCACTACAAGTAATCACAATTTTAACCCATATGTATGAGAAAAAAATTTGCAGCTTTTAGCCTACATATACTGCACATGGAATTTTTAATGAAGAAAAAACTAACTTGAGGAATAGGTTAGTACAGCTATTTAAAAATGATTCAGCAGATGTATGTGGAAGTTCTCTGTAACTTTCTCCAAATGGCAAGTAATATTTTCAAATACATTTCAAATGAAGAACAGTTTTCAGCATTGAGGTTTTTTCTTTTTCTTTTTTTTTTTTTTTTTTTCATTTCTCTACGATAAACCCAGAGAAATTAATTCCTAGGCAACACCATTTCTTGCTATTAGAAAAATACCTGATTTTCCTAATAGCACCATGGTGCTTATGTAGACTGCAAAATACATTTTAAAGTTTTATTTTCTAATATGTCATCTGAGAAATATTCTCATGCATGCCTTTTTGTTCCATTTTCTTGTGTTAAATTTGGCAGTGACCTAGTATACAAGTACTTAAGATTGATTCCTAGTTTGACCGACAACTTCCACTTAACACCATAAACACACATAAAAGGCTGACAGAAGATTAAGGTGGCTTTAAATGATTAATCCTTCTCTCCTACCCTTCAGATCAATAGGTGAGTTTCAATCTGAAGTAAAGGCAACAACTACACATTAACTCATAAACTCTCAGGTTTTTCCTTCCTTTCCCAGATTCCAAGAGTGAAAGTACTCCAGTGAGTTTTTTTTTAAGGAAAGGCCACTTACCCGCCATTTATGCCAACAAACTGTAGGTTCTTCTTTGCATTGTTCAAATCCTTTTTTCCATCCCTTTTCTTCATGATAGATTTCAGTGTATTTTCATTATTAGTACACACTGTTAGGAAGAGTAGAAAGCACATGCATCAGTACAAATTTGTCACCAAATCTGGCTGCTTCCAGCAATTCTTCAAACAAATAACTTTAGCAACCGAAGATGGAGTTTAAAAATAAATTTAAAAATATTTTCATGTTCTATCATTTTATTTTTCAAATAATTTTTATATATACACAGTCATGATACTACATGCACACTGGAAGTATAAAATAACATTTCCAATTCTGGCAAGATTGCCTCAGCACAATCCTAATCCTTGAGGTTAAATATCAGCAGTTTATTGCCAGAACCAAAGTCAGGATATTTAACCACTGGATATTTATCCAGCACGATGAGGAGGTTCAAATGAGGTAGCTTTTTTTTTTTCTTTTCTTTCAATTTGATATTCACTGAAATAACTTTTAAACCAATCTGTGAGCATGCAACAGGTAGACAAAAATTTTCTAAACCAAATTTCATAATTTTACCCCCCCCCAAAAAAAAAGTAAGCTTAACCCCATTCCTCTCAGATTTCCTTAGGTTTTGCCTATGATGACGTTGAACAAAACTTACATTGAACATACCCTACCACCTGCCATTTAAAAATTAACCCCTGGCTGGGCAAGAAGGGACTCACAGTGACTTTTGCCATAGCTTTTTTTTTTTTTCTTTCCCTGCACTCATTTTGACCTCACATTTTTGAGAATTTTCACCATTTGGTTTAATTATGTTTCATATTCAAACCCCATCAGCACGAAAAAAAAAAAAAAAAAGAAAGAAAAAGTACATCTAATCCAGAGGTTACCGTAGAGGCCAGAAGCCAGTTGATCATCCGTAAGGTTAATCGGAGCCAGAGCTTTGTCCTGAGCGGAGAAGGATTTTCGTCCCCGGATGGCTTCGCCCACAGGCGCCTTCCTCTCCTCCTGCACTGGTCCCACGTCCGGCTCCAGCTTCAGGGCTCGCAGGTTTGAAGCCAGATGGATGTTTGCAAGTTGGCCGTGGGGGACGTACTCCAGAGTGGCACCTGATGGAGGAGACGGAGGGAGGTTCTGAGCGCTGCGGAGTCGGACCAAAACCTTTACGTTCCACAGAAAAACCTGAAGCAGTAATACTAAAAAGCAGTAATATTAAAAATACTAAAGCAGTAATACTAAAAATACTAAAAATACTAAAAAGGCATATTACCGCCCTGTTCTGAGAATCCAGGAGACAAAAAAAAGAAAAAAAAGTGTGATCACTCCCAGAAATTACAAAATAGTCATGAGTTTTTCTTTCCATGACAATGCACAATACAAGGAAAAAGCTATAAAGATAGCAGCTTCAGAAAGGGATGAAAGGAATATCCTTTCTTTTTCCTTCTCTTTCAGTATGGGCAGGACCAGATTGCAACTGGTGCCACCCTGATTAAGGGCAGAGTCACTGAATTGCTCTTTAGGGAGATGCTTGAAAAACACTGAGGCATTGGAGAGCACTCACTTCTTCAGGAAGAATACTCTTTTAAAAATAAATAAATAAATAAATAAGCAGCATTTTCCATGAAAGCAGGAGCTTTTGAGGAATCTTCATTTTTGCCAGTATTCCACTATTTCTGAAACTTAGATACTTTACTTAGTTATGCAGCTGATTTACTGACATTCCTTTATTTTTTCTCCTTTGTTTGTTTAAATAGCAGTACTAATCACACACAGATTTTCACATGTTTCCCAGGAGTTCCTCCAGCTGTGCTATTATGGCTGCTCTAAAAAGATGAGTTTTATTACCAAAAAAGAAACAAAAAAAAAAATCACTTTCTATTTCAAAACTTGCTTCAGTCACTGCTGCCTCTCAGCATTTTTTCCTCTCCTTGTATCCACCAAGAATTAAGCCACGGCCTCCTTGTTCAAACAGAAGAGTGGTACAGAACAGGACGCTATAATATTGTACTCACGTATATTCCAAATACTTCACTTTAAAAAAAACCAGGGCTGATATTGTTAGTGCTCTTGCCAGGCTGCCTTCCTCTCTCCTGCTTCACCTCCAACTTCTTTTCCCCTATGACTTTCTTCCTTTGACAGGACATAGTAAAAGTTGATTTTTCCAAAAGTTATCACCATGAAGCTTCCTTCCCATTTCCCCACCCGCGTCCAGCTGCTCTGGCCTCCCACCCAGCATCTTTTCCAGGGGCTGGAGCTGGAGACCAGACACGTGTGAAAACATATTGCACTGTGCAAACGTCAAAATATATTGCATGGTGCAAACGTGGCTTAAAATGAGCAAGCAGGAGTCCTGCCTAGTCCTCAGGACATGACAAGACTGTGTGATGTAAAGGTTGGAGGACAAGCACTCCAAAATAGCTGCAGTCCATAAATTGGCCGGTGCACCCATTCTCTTAACAGAGTTGTTAACGTTTACTACTCATAAGGTATTTTGACAAAACAATGACAAAAAGCCCTTAGGCTTAAACTGATCTGACACTCACACAAAATCTACTGCAATCATTTTTAGTGGGAAAGAGGTGCCTCAAGTGCCTTTAGCAACTAATCCCGGTGATCTGATGGAAGCAGATGTGTCGGTTTCTAACTTTTCAGATGGTGCTCCTGTTGCTAAATCATTCATGCCCCCTTGGAAGAAAAAAACTCATCAGTTTAAACCAAAGTGACTGCAGGAATACCACACATCAGCATCAAATTATGGGACAACAAACGCACCGATCCCTACTGCTAACACACCTTCTAACTGCAGATCTTCCCTCCCCTTACGACGGTGTAAGTGCTATTGAATCACGTAGACAACAAGTTCAAAGAACTTAAAACAGTATTTTCTTTTTCTCAGGACTGTTCCTGAGCTTATAATGATAAAAAGACTACCTTTTTCCCGCTTTTGAAAAAGCTCATTTAGTCTGAAGGAAGGAAATCCAAGTCACACTATAAAAATCTCTTGGCTTGATAGTACTGTTGTAACACGGCAAATCAAGAGAAGCGCAAACGAAGCCAGCGGAATTAAATACCACAGGGATGAGACCCTGGCTCTCTGTCTGGAACATCACAGCCTTTTATCTAAAAAAAGGGCACAAGCTTACGTAGCAACCACACATAGATTTTATTTTTAACCTCTTGGTCAACATGTTGTGCAAGTAAATACTTGCACTGACCAAGGCCAGCAACGGAATTTATACATTTTCTGTTCACAAGAGAGAACATACATGCTGTCTGAAGCATATGCAATAAGGAATTTCTTCTCTTACATATTATTTACAGGAATTTGTCACAATGGCACTCAGTTCTCTATGAAATCATGACAACTGAAGAACACTTAGTCGTCTGTAGTGATATTAAATCTTATTAAGCTGCTTTCTTCTTAAGAAGTTATTTTTATACAAATGCATCTTTTTAATACACTTTCCACCTGGTCTACACATCAGGACTCTTCATGAGACAAATCCACTCTACTAAGGTAAATAATAAGGTAGTCGTAAGTAAACATGTTATGCTTAAATATTCAAAGATTGATATTAACCCTTTCACCATATAAAGTGTTATCTTCAGCAAACTAACAGTTATTTCCATTTATCAGGTACTTTTGAGTCACTCAGAGCTAGAAAACTGATAATTTAAAAACCCAGAGCAAAACAACAACAAAAAAGCCACATACAGCCAAGTTATTGATTAAATTGATTAAATGATAGAAAATGATAGAGCTACTTGGGGCCCATGTAGCTCTAGGAGAAATCCTCTTTTTAATAGGACGGCTAGAGTAAGACTGAAAGCAAAAATGACATTTCTGCAAAGCAGCTAATCAGCTTATTTATGAAATACACTTATTTCAGCAAAACTGTGTCTGCAGCTATGTGAAGGCCACCCTTAATTTGGCTGATGAGTGGCAGATCAAAGCATCTCATGATGCCAGGCACAGCAGGAAAGGTCATCTCACAGCTTTTCTTTCTTTTTCCTTGTTTATGAGAAGTTGATCTCAGCTGATGCTTTATCACTGATGAAATAAGACAGCACTTCCTTGGAAAAAAATGGGAACCGCCTCATATTAAGAAATTATGTATTTGCCTGTTGAACACAGGAGCTGAGCCCTGCAAAATCTCCTAAGTTTGTGTTAATACATAACCAGAGCAAGTATGTCAAACCTTTTGAAAAAGGTCTATGGAGATGGACTAGAATAAGAACAGCTAAGCCCAGATCTCTACAGAACAATTACTGACCAGATCTCTGCTTCCCTTCTGATTGTATATAAAATGGAACAAAATCCAGTTTAACTCCCAGCTCTTATTACAAGGTCTCTGTGGTCTCTCTTTTGAATCACATGGGGTCATGAGGACTTCGCTTACTGTACTGACTGCCAGTCACAACAGCAGGTCAGTAGATACCACCTTCCACATAAAAAAAAAATACTGCACAAGAGGTGCTGTGTTACTTGAAATTCCTCTCAGCCACATGTGAAGAAACGAATACTCAACTGGCACACAGATGGGACTATCTGCGTGACCATTTTTCACCAATGCAGAACACTTCCCATCTGCCGTTCCCCCTCTCCCAGAAGAGAGATGGCTGGATGCTGCTCATTTCACAAGCAGGCCCATTTCCAGGGAAAAATAACTTGGTGGTTATGAAATGTTATCCACAACAAGCTGCAGAGCTGAAGCTGAGGGCTCAGATAGGTTCCCTAGCCACAGAGGTAGAGCTCCTGCATCTTTGCTTGCTTGCAGGACAGGAGCTATCAACCCACCGCAGAATCACAGAATGGTTGAGGTTCTAGAGATCATAGTGCAACCCCCCTGCTCCGGCAGGGACACCCAGAGCACGGGGCACAGGGTGGCAGCCAGGCGGGTTGGGAAGGTCTCCAGAGAAGGAGACTCCATGACCTCTCTGGGCATGCTAACCATCTTTGAGAAAGAGGCTACAAACTTTGACAAAATGAAGCCTGGTAAAGAGAAAGCTGCTCTCTAATTGCTTGATATGGGTACTATGAAGGCAGGGAGCAATACAACCATGCTACTGCTGCAATGACAAAAATACCAGCTGCTGCCCACCAGCTTTGGACATCTCAGTGGCATCTCACACCGTAACACCTCCTCCGGTTCCATCATCCCTCAGCCTGCCTCATCAGCTCTGGGCAAACGTTACAGCTCAAAACCTCAGAACATCTTTTTACCAGATGGCATATCATATTCTTCTGTGAGGCTTCCTGTCACCACTTGCTTCTCATTTCCTTTCAATCCCCCAAGTGTCCATTTCAAGAAGTTATGTCCTGAGGATTAGTCCAGTGCTTTCACAGGGCTCCTTGGACAGCATTGTTCCCACAAGTGAATGCAAAATGCATACTCCGAAGATCACAAAGGCACAATAATCATTCATTCTTAGGTCAAATATGCACAGAAAACTTTTCAGGGCAAGAACGGAGGAATTGTTTGTAACTACTAACCTAGCAAACTCATTGCCTGTAAATGGCATCGGTCAGTAGGACATTTTTGTGAATACCTAACAAAAGACTACAAATATTCCACTAGGCCTCTAGCTGATGTTTTGCAAAACACATGCAGTCAAATGTAATGTTCTAAAACACCTCAAAAAAGGAATACACTTGTCATGTATAGCGTCTAGACTGACAAGAATAAAGACAAGGAGGCATCTAGCTTTGTGTCCAACAGTGGTACTATCCAGCTGAAGGCAGACAAAGCTCCAATACTGGCTAAAAATCAACTTGCAGAGTGGAAATTGGCTTGTTTGGAAAGCAGGTTTGATTTCCCTGAAGCCATTAGGGCTTCTGAAAGACAATGCATAAATAAACATGAGGTACTTTGTTAGGGAAGCAAAGGTGTTTGTTTTGCAACACACAATAGCCAATTGCTAATTCCATTTGACCCTACTCTAGAATAGCCTCACACATCTATTTGATTTGCCTCTACGAATGCAAGCTACAGCATCAGCCAGGTTTCAAACTCAGGTTCTGATTTAGGAAGGTCCAAGCTTCATGTTTGAACTTAATCCTATGCTTGGGCTTTCCATCCATCAACTATCATAAACTCACACCTACTGCAAGATGATACACCCCTCTGCAATGCATTCCCTTCTTCACAATGCCCCCCAAAATCCCAAAACACCACCAGAAAAAAAAAAAAAAACACAATATAAAATCAGAAACAGCCAAGGGTACGTCTGCATGGTCATAAGGCACCTAGACTGATGTATTAACTCAAGTATCAGCAGCAATACTGACAATTAACTTTTGAAACACAGCAATCTGACCTAAGCAGTTGTTCTTCTTCTAGTACCCCCATTACTGACCTCAGAGCTAGTTCAGATATTCCTGCCCTAAACTGGCCTGCCCCTAAGAGGTGCTTGCTAAGAACGGTCTTTGAATAAAATACTAAAGATGATACTGCAGTCGCTGACCTGAAACCAACTGCTTCTGCCTCTATTTTCGGCCTGTTTTTCTAACCAAGGCTTGTGAAATCATGCTTCCTTCAATAACTGACAGTTCAGCACTGTAGAACTTTTATTTTCACACAAGTTTTAGAAAAAAAAACAGGCCAGGAAACTATGCCCAGAGAATGGAGGCTGCTTCACTCCATACATGTGATACCAAGAAATGTACACCCAAGTGACCTAAATGTGAGTAAAGACTTAGTAAGAGCTCACAAGTGATCAGGAGGTACCGATTCACGTTTTTTTTTTTAAAAAAAAAAAAAAAAAAAAAAAAAAAAAAAAAAAAAAAAAAAAAGCTTTATTAGTTCTGGTGCTTGCAAAATTGCTTGTTTATATTGGTACTTTAATCAGCAAGAAGGGAGAGAGCCTTTTTAACAAAGGAAGACATGATTTGCAAAACCACAGAAATGGATAGTAGGACCAGCAGATAAGTGTAGTAAAGGAAATATTTTCAAAATTAACAGAAAGATATTTCACTGGTGACCTCTTCTTGCATCGGTCTAAAGTATTAAGACCAGAGCTCAACTTACATACACAGTCACAGCATGTAACCCTCACCAACAACTAAAAATAAAGAGATTTTGCGCTTATTAACCCCTGCTAAAGATAATGATGTTACATGCTAAACCAAATTATTCCAAAATATTTTTGACAAGAATGTGAAATCTGAATCCATGTAAGAACATCTTTAGTAAAGACAATCCATTGCTCCACATGCATCTAAATACTTTCAAGCCTCTAGCCTACATATTTGACATTGTACAATAAAAGCAGAGAAAGGAATTACAGCTACTGAAAATTTTGGCTCATTGCTTGTAAGCTCACTTTTGGTGTTTGCTGGATACTCTTATTATTATTGCATCATTATTTTTAAGAAGCTCAAAGTATAAAATGCATACTAGAAAGATAATATTATATATATAATAATCACAATACATGCACAGAGATAGGATATCATATCTTTTCTTTACTTCAGCATAAATGTTGCTTGCTGCTTTACTATGGGAAGCTAAAAACTTGGTTTGTTTCAGTTCATAAATGCTTCCATTTTTTTGTGCATGTCTGATAGTTGAAAGCATAACCTTTCTCTGTAGCATTTTATAAGTAAATCCAGCTACAATATTGTCAAATGTATATGTTAAAGTTATTGGCTTATTGAAAAACATTATGTTACTAGCAGTGATTTCTTTATCCTACCACACTATGATAGAGATGAGGTAAAGGAAGCGGGGAAAACTCATGGAAATGCATCTGTACAGGTGCTGAATTAGAAATTAGATCTTGAGCAAAATATCACGTAGTGTCAGCTTTACCCCAGGGAAAAAAAAGAAATCCCTCAAATTAATTATTTAGATTTTTAAATTAATAAGTAAAATGGAGGAAGCACTTCAATCTCAATTCCTGCCTTTGCCGAGTGTCATCAAAACCTGCAGCAATGATTACAGCTTACGCCTTTCAAACATGGGGCTGTAATTAGGGATTAGTTCAAACACTTACGGGAAGGGAGAAGATGCAAGCCGTGGTTTCTGTGAAGTGTCCTGGAGCTGCCCATCGTTAGGCAACCAACGTGTCTGGAGCGGGGAGAGCAGCCCACGGCTGCGAGGGGCAGAGAACGAAGAAAAGGGAAGGAACACAGCAAAGTCTGCGGAAAACAAGGCAGCTGGGCGCAGAAGTGGAACGCCACTTACAGCTCTGTCCAGTCTGACTAACTGCAATTTAAAAAATAAATGGTGTTCCAGCTTCAAAGGTGGGAAAAAAATCCTAAACCCACAGACATTAGATACTCTTCAAGCTGTAAAAAGTGTATCTTGCCTGGCAGGCAGAGTCTCTGGATGCTTTTAGATACCCCTCACTGTCAAATACTTGACCGTTCACTGCCCTCCTCATCAGGGCAATCAGAGGCTCTGCAGGACTATGCGGGGTGAACCTCCTTCCCACATTCGTTTCCAGTTATCCTTGGTGGACTGGGCAGAATACGGGTGTATCTAGCAGCAACAGCACCAGGTGTTGCCTTCATCACACAGCGTCGCCCACTTGCTTCTAGACTGACAAGCAAAAAGCTCCCAAGAAGGGCAACCAACGTAGGTACGGTTGGGCGCCCGGCTTACCTGACGCGGTACTTCTGTCCATGCCCTGCTTCTGCAGATCCAGGCTCCGCAGCTCCTCCGTGCTGGCGTACTTCATGACGGAGTTGATGGACGTGAGCGTGCTGAGAAGCTGCGAGTTGAGGGATCCGATCTGGGAGTGCGGCTCCCCGAAGGCCTCTGCCAGCTCGCTGTAGTTCTCCGCGAGCAGCATCTGCTGTTCCTGCAGCAGCTTCTGCACGCGCTCGATGTAGTGATCCAGGCCAATCCTCAGCTCCGGCGGAGGCAGGGGTCTTTCCAAGAGGGAGCCCGCAGATTCGCCAACTGCCTCGCTGCCAACTCCGATGCTCCGGGTGCCAGCCGGCACGGCGGGCAGCAGAGGGGGCCCACACGCAATGCTCCTCATCTTAAGGCCAACCAGATAGTTGTCGTTGACGCTAATCTGCCCCACGCCACAGTCCTTGGTCTTCACTGCGGCGGGCTTTTCGAAGCCCGGCACGCTGCAAAGCACTGTTCCCACCCCAACCGAACGGGTCTTGGCGGAGGCGTTGACGTCCTTCACCCGTCCGTCTCCTACCGCGACGCTCCGTGTCTCCACGCTCGCCGTGTTGGTCTGCTTGTCTAGGCTGCTCAGCACGGTGTTGGTGCCGCAGTCGGCCCGCGCGGCCGCGTCCGTGCCGGTGCCCTGGCTCACCATCTCCACCGCCGCGCTGGTTTGCCGCGTGGCCGTGCAAGGCACGGCCATGACGGCGGCTTCCGCCCTGTGCACCGCCTCGGTGGCCGCCCCGCGGGACACGCGCTCCGTGCGGGCGCGCACCACCACGTCCACCGAGCACTCCCCGCAGCCCACCGACCTCACTGCCCTGGCCTCCCGCGCCGCTTCGCGGACGCTCGGGTCGTCCAGGGGCTCCTCTGTGTTGACGCCCACCTCGCGGACGGGCGTCTCGGCGCCCACCTTCTTGTCGGACGTCTCCACGGAGCCGCCCGTGCACTGGTCTCGCACTTCGGCTCGCTCCTTCACGAGCCACCGGCTCATGAGCACCTCGGGGCCCACGGCGGCACTCTGCACAAGGGGCCTGCAGGAGGTGCCAACGCTGCTCACCTGGAGATGGTTCCCCACCGATGAATCGGTGACGTCCACGTGATCGCCCACCACCTGGTCTCTTGTTTGCACCACGGCCTCCACCATTCTGCTGATGACAAGCGGCTGAACCATCAAGGCTTTATCCACCTTTTTCCTATTTCCCGCTGCCTGCAGCTCCTGCTTCAATTTGGTCATTTCCCTGTCATGCGTAGTTTCCTTCAACTGAACTTCCAGTCTATAGATCTTCTCCTTAAGAGCTTCTATGGTCTGCTGCTGAAGCTCTATCTCCTTCTCAGCCTCTGTAGTCAAGCCAAGCATGGCTTCTGTCACCCCAACCCCGGACTCCCTCGTCTCTTTCTCTGTTCCCACCGCTACTTCTCTGTGTTGCCTCAAAGACCTGTTGTATATGACCACATCATTCATGTTTTCGTCAGCCCCTACTGCAACAGACTTGCTCTCCTTCGTGAGGCTCTCTCTGTTCACCCTAAGATTTGCTGGGGTTTCATAGTTGCTATCCTGGATTTTTTTCTCCAGTGCCTGCATTTCAGCAGTGAGCTGCCTGAACTCCTCTATCCTCTGAGAGCTCTGCTCCATGCTCTCCACGTCCTCCTCGCAGTCGATATACAGCTCTCCACCTCGCCTGACCTGAGACAGGTGCTCCCACTGCTCCGCATTGCCCGCGCTGTAAGACCGCTTTCTGAAACCATACACCTCATTTTGACCGGGTTTCCTCTGGCTTTTGAGTTCCGCCATCATGTGCCTCTTCTCCTCCTGTAACACCGAGATTTTGACCTGGAGAACAGGAATGGTCTTGACCTGCTCTTCAAGCTCCTTGAGACGCTTCAGGGCAATCGCCATTTGCTCACGGATGTGCTGCAGATGCACTGGGCTCACATTGGTCACTGGCGTGGATATTCCCGAGCTCATCGGGCTGTGGCGGATGGAGCCGCCCAGTGAGGAGCCAAAACAGGCCCCGTAGTCTCCATTACCTTGATACCCATTTTGAAGCTGCTGGGACATGTGACTGTACCCACTGGATCCCACGAAGGAGGGCAGTGAGCTCGTCGAGCCCATGCCCCCAAAGCTGGAGAGCCGTGGCCGGCGGACCTCCCCTGGCGTGGCCTGCATCATTCTCTCCTGCTCCAGACGCCTCCGTGTTTCCATGAGTGTTTTTGTCACATGGAGGTTGTGCCGGGGAAGCTGGGGGGAGGGAGGAGGAAGCTGCTTGCTCTCGGGGACAGTTAGGTAGGAAGAAGATGCTTCGAAGGAAATGGATGGCCGTGCTGCGACGGATGGGGCTACTTGACTCCTTGAGGCCACGCACGACTGCTTGTTCTCATCACTGTTGGATGAGGAGAGGGACTCAGTGGAGGCCCAGCCACCGTACTGCCAAACAGGGTTCTTGGCGCCTGCAGGGGCTGGTACCGTTTTCTTCTTCTTCTGTATGTTTAATTTCTTAATGGTATTCCCCTTTTGTATGTCATCCACGTACTTCAGAAAATCCAAGTCTAGCTGGTAGCCATAAGGCGTTTCCACAAAATAGGGATCTTTCTGTTCTTTTTCATCTTCTCCATTTATAACAGCTTCCTCTTTTTCTGCAAAGAGAAGAAACAAAATCAGTGTGTGGAAAAGAAATGGCATCTCAGCAGGACACACTGAAACACAAGCGTAAAAAACAGAGGTGCTCACAGCACATCACTAAGCAGAAACTGCAGCCGCAGACCAGAAAAAGGATCATTCTGCTGATTTACCTCCAGCTCAAAACCCCAGTTAATTTGTCCAAAGTCAATCAGCAGGATTTCAAAAATTTCAAATCCTGGAAGGTGAACACATACACACACACGTGTACATATATGCACACACACAGAGAAATACATACATTTACATGTGCACATATGCATATATATGAATGCATTATGTGTAAATGCATGTGCTCACACTGATAACTTTATGAATAAAGAGGCAAAGATTACACTGCATTGCTGTGAATCATCTGGAGAATGACTTCTCCATAGGGTGCACTAAGACGGGCTACCAAGCTCCAACCCCCTCCTTAGGCTATCAATGCCAGCAGACTTTACACCGATCTACGGTTATTTTATTGCTTTGCAAACTGCTCCTCTGAGAGCAGCAACACTAGCTCAGTCTTTGGGATTGCATTCACTCGACCAGCGTCTCCGTCTCTTATATTCCCAACCTGCACAAAACCCACACACTAAAAATATGCAGCTGGACCTGTTTCCAGCCACGTCTCGAATTCCACCTCCAAAACAGAAACCGCCGTCTCGGGTGTCAGGGGATCTCGAACGCCCCCCCCGGACACGGCGCTCATGTGTCCCCAGCTCAAGCTAAATAAAACCCCACCAAATCTGCCAGTCTTTTGCAGGCAGGACGTCCATAAACTGTATAATCTGCTCCCCTTGTCCCATTTGCAAAAGGGAAAAATAAGTAAATAGGAGAAAGGAAGAAAAGGAGCGCACACCCCCAGCCCAGCACTGCGAGTTACTAGCAGAGACGGGCACATCTGAGCAGCAGCAGGAGTAACAAAAGCCAGTTTTCCGGTTACCTGAATTAGCTACATGCCTTTGCCACCGCACCGTGCATTTTCCAGCCACGTAGGAGCCGGTCTCCGGTACCCGCCCCAGCCTGCCGTGTCGCCATCCCGCTCTCCGAAGCCCTGCCTCCCAACTTTCTCCTTCTTCACCCCATAAGGAAAAAAAGGCCCACGTTTGCGCAAACCCGGCCGAGCGGGGCGCACCATTCCATAGGCTGCGCTCTCGCCAACGGGTCACACTCCAAGCCGCGCTGCCTTCTCCTCCTCCTCAGGGTCCGCGGCCGCTCCCAGCGCTCATTCATTCCCGCGGCGCGGGAACGGTTAATCTTTCCCAACCCAAGCGCCCGCCGCCTCCTGCGCCGCTCCCCTCTTGCAAACAGCAAGCGGGCACTTGTGCAAGCCCTTTTCTGGCCGCCGCGCACGCTGCTTGCTCCCTGTTCCTCCTTAAAAGCAGCGGATCCGTCTCCCAGCACGGGGATGCAGCAGCTTGTGCGTGCAGAGGCGCTTGCATTTGGCGGCAGAAGCTACCGGGCTAAGAGCGGCTCCGCATCCGCGCGACCCTCCGCATGGGACGTAGCAGGCGGCTAAGCATCCGGAAGCAAATCCAGCTTTCTGCTTGGTTCCCAAACGGCGAGGTTGGAGAGCAAGCCTCAAAAGACAGAAAGCCGCCTTATTGCTGCTACAGGAAGTGACATAATGAAAAGGTTTAGGGAGGGAAAAAAAAAAAAAGAAAAAGAAAAGCTCCTGTTTTTCCAGTGTCCTTGGCTGCGCTTGAGAGAAGTCCTGTTTACAGCAGCACAGCTGTTCCCATTGCAGGGATCCTGCACGCTGCTGCCGGCCGCGGGCAGCCTGAGCTGCGTGCGGAAGCGGGATGATGCCTGGGGAAAACCCACCTCCTAGGAAAAACGCACGAGAAAAAAAAAAAAAAAACAGCAGAAAAAAAGCCAGAGTGGCAGTAAAAAGAGCAGGGCTGACGTGAGCTCGTTGGTACCTCAGTCCTCATCGACCCCGTTGACTTCATGGTCCCGCTGCAAGACCAGGGTCCTGGTATGCTGGAGTGTTTACTTATAGATCCGCCTGAAATAGCTGTCTAAATACCATTGTGGAGGCAAAAATACACGTACAGATCCGTATTCTAAGAACAAATGCGCACATGGTCCTTTCCCGCGGTGTTGCCTCGGGCTAAGTCTGTTTGGTTTTCTGAATGAGGTGGAGTGTACTTTTCTGCTTAGTCCTTTCCTCCCGAAATTCACGGCACCAGTGCTGTCTTTACGTACCCCGCAGCTACCCACCCAAGGCTGGGTCTCCCTTCCCCTCCCTCTCCCAGCTTTGCCCCTGCTCTCATCCTCTCTAGTCTCCAGATTCTTTTCTTTTAAAAGCAGAAAAAAATAAGATTTTCTTCCCACTTCTAATTTCTCAACTGTTTTCTTTATTTACATTCCTTCATCAGGTTCTGTAATTTCATATTCCAGCCCCAAATCTGGTTACATCCTCACTCCTCATCCTGGGCTTGGCTAATTTTTCATGATCATCTATTCTCCTAAGCTTTCCGCTTGTCTCAGTCCTTGCCTTGCTTTCTGGCAAAATTCCAGGTTCTCCCATCCCAACACCAGGGAAGTCAGGCAACTAAACTGCCTTTGGGCAACAATGTTGTAAGTGTTGGAGAAGGAGAAACAAATCCTCTGGAAAGCCCCAGGACTCACTAACGAAGGCATCTATAAAAACCAACCAACCAAACAAAAAAAATCACGCATTCACAGAACTTCTGCGAAGACATGCAAATCTCATGTTAACTCATGAAGGCCAGCTGGAATCTCCATTTTCTCAATTTTCTTCTCCATGAAGGAGTACTAAGACTGCTCAGCAGAAACACCACCAAAAATACGTATTTTTTTTTTTAAAGGAAACCCCTCCATACCAGACAAAAACAAAACAAGCAACAAAAACAAAAACCCAAACACAAAGAGACAGTGGATCCCTTAATAAACTTCCATAGCACCTGCAGATATTTATGTGCCTTCACAATGAAATCCCTTAGCTTAAGCTGGCAGCACTACCAGGACGCAGTTCATACCCACTCCACAAGCATGAGATTCTGCACAAAGCTGACTGCATACTACTTAAAACAGCACACTGAACACTGAAACAATACATTGAACTCTAAAACAATACATTGAACACTCCAGCAGCACAATCCCGGCATTGTGAGCTGATCTCCAGAGCCACTTCGTGTTACTGAAGACACACAAGGATCAGGCACACAAGCACAGAATCATAGAACGCTTAAGGTTGGAAGGGACCTCTAGTCCAATCCAGCAACAACCGTGGAAAACTGAGGTGCAGAGCGCGGCGGCTGTGCCAGGTCCTCCCGCATATTGCCAGTGTCAGGGAAAGGGCGAAAATGGGTGTGCCTGGTAAGCATGGAACAAAGCAAAATGGATGGCTGTTTTCAGGCAGTAAAAATGGGTCTGTTGGCTCCAAAACAAACACAGAAAAAAAAAAAAAAATCAGTTACAAAGGAAATGAATACAACACCTGATAAGCGCATGTTTCTCTCTCTGCTTGCAGCCCTCAGGTGCTGCATGAACTGCCTTTACTCCCACCCTGGCTTGGCTGGGTGAGCACTAAGCCGCTGGTGCCTTCGTGGTACTCCCTTGGTGCTTTGAGATATCAAGGGAGCAAGAGATTCCTACCCAACACACTACACAAGAACATCGACACACTGAAACACCGATTCAGCACTACCAGAATCCATCCCTAAACAGGAGAAATGGGAAATAAAAAAATAGAACATCAAGCTGATGTGCTAAAAAAGTTTGGTGGGGACAGAAAAGGGGAGAGTAAGATAAACAGTGAAAATGTGGACAGGCATAGAGTACTGGTTCCACAAGCTAGAGGAAGCTTCATTGCAAAAGTGCCCTAGAGGGTCCAGAAAGAACAAAGAGAAACAACTGAAAATACATTTCTGAACCCAAGCCTAAGGTGACGTGAAAAATACTGTCCTCCTATCTAAAGCCTTCCTTCCCTGCCTGGTTATGGTATCTGCTCTAAGGCATTTTCATCTTCAGTCTGACTGCCACCAAAATCTTTTCCATTGAAATAACATTATGAATAACAGAGTCTCTTTCCAGAGTTATTGCGTAAGAGAATTCATAAAGAATGTTGCAGAGGAAAAAGACAAAAGCAATAGCTGGCATATAAATGGAATTGAGCAGTATTTTTGTATGATGAACTTCAGCTTGAAAGGTTATCTGGAGCAGGAAAAGAAGGGATAAACTATTGGGTTCTTTACTACAACACAGAAAACTTTTCCCTTTCTCCTCTTCTCACCTCTCTCAGTGCTACTTTTGTTACTATTACTTTTCTTAATTTACCTATCCATACTGCAGCTGGATGGCTGACTTTTAAATCTGGCATCTAAATATTTAGCAATTTAGGTTGAGGTTTGTAATAAAAAAAAAGTGCAACTTCCCTGATAACAGTGAAAAATAATAGTTAATAGTTAGAAAAAAAAAAAAAAGCCTCTCAGAACAATCTTAGTTGATTAGCACTTTAATAAAGCAGTAAGCCTGCTCTCACCTTGGCACCAGGGATCAGAAGAACGCCGTAGCCTGTGCGTCCTACTGCCACCGCTTCTCCACATTTAACTCCTAAGCCACAGAAGCGTCATTTCTTGAACTTATAGAAGGGATGCAGGATTTATTTATTTATTTATTTATTGCGGGAGGAGGAGCAAATGTTATTTAACTCTACCTTTTGTAGCTTGCCTAGTGAGTTTATATCTGAACCTTACATACAAGCATGCCAAACACTTATTATTTATTCCAGCAAAAAGTTGGGCAGAGAGCTACTGCAATACAGCCTCTTACCAAAATTCACCAGATGTGCTTTACTTTCTTGGCAGCTCCCTATAAAGCTGAGCTGAGCCCTATAAAGCTCCACTTATGAAGTGCCCCCACATTGCGGGAGCAGGTCTTGTTTCAGCAGGTTTGTGGTGGGACATCTTGTACATGTGCCACCTCCAGGTTGCTAATCATGAAAACTCAAAACTAAGAGGCTACTCTGTTTTGCTCCCATGCCCGGTTCTGACTCACAGACCTCAGGGGAAATCAAACCAAGGCTGGCAGGAAATCAGCATGGATGGGAAAAGTGAAAGAATATAGTTGTTAGTCTGTTCCCAACTGCCCTTACCAGCAGTAAGGGAAAGCAGAGAAGTCCTGGTAGGAGCTTCTGCTGCTCCTACCACAGCATTGACACCTCTAGGGAGAAACCTTCCTAAAAACAGCGACTACCAAAAAAAAAAGCTGCAGCACAGGTCAGTCTGTGCCTGTACATGGATCTGAGTGTGACCAGCAGGCCCACAGCAAGGCAAGGCAGAAGCAAATGTTGCTTTTACTTGCCCTGCATCACTGCCATCCCCTTGTCCCTTCCCAAATCCTCCTCCCGAAATGACACTTTAACCAACACGCTACGGGGAGAAATGAACTGAAGAAGAGGGAGCTTGCCTCAGCTTTCACCCAGCTGGTGATGAGGGCTTAAGGAAAGGCATCCTCTGTTCAACCAGGACAATTCTCACCCAAAAAGGACATTACTTTCTCAGAGTAGAGTTGGCCTCCTGCTCACACAAATAATACATTCATAAGGATGACTAGGTGAGACAACACTCATTTTCTCCTCTAGGGCTCAAAACTGGGGAGTCTCTGTTCAGTTATTTTTGAAAATGAGATGGCAGCAAGGCAAGCCTAAAATGGTAATTTATTCTTTTCAAACATGTGCATTTTTTTTTCTTTCATCTCGCTTTCTTTACCTATTTGAGAGTTGCCATTCTTCATTCTCTGAAACATCAATTGCATTTAAATTCCTACTACACGCACAGTTATCAGCTCCAGGCACATTTCTGACCAACGAAGAACATTTGGCTTAAAGATTCTTCACAGTTCAGACGAACTCAGGCCTAGCAAAATGATATAAACGACAGCAAACAGAAATCACATGTTTTCTCAGCCTGGGAGGAATGTTCCCTACCAGCTTGAGCTGCCCAGTTTCAAGCTGGCAGAGCCCTCCTCTCTGGAAACACCATCCCAAGAAACTCCATTTAAATAGGATGGGTGTTTCATGGAGCACACTCCACTATCAAATTTGCTTCTTCCAAGCATTTCCCTAATTCAGACATCTGCACAGTGTTACTCAAAACACCCGAGCACTGGGCAGATAGTGACCATGCAGATCCAACTGAGACAGCAGAAGGCAAAAGCCCAAAGCCAGACATTGTGTACTTCTTCCTTAGAGGATCACTGCCGTGGGGCTGGTGGGGATGGGAGTCAGGTAGCAGCGGGGGTGACCACGGAGCTGGACCTAGAGATGTTCTGCTGCCCAGGAGAAACCCTGAAGGTCCTAATGCCCCTGGTCAGCGGATGGAAATGGGACACATGGCTCCTCTTTCACAGTAGCAAGCTACCCCATGGAGCTCTCAACCTCAACACGCTTAAGATTACCAAGAAAATAATAATAAAAAAAAGAACGAGGAAGACCAAGGTGTGAAGACCACTGTTGAAGACAGCAGCAAGACCTCAAAGGTCTTTTCCAACCATAATGATTCTATGATTATACAACTTCACAAAATGACAGTAAAGTGGGGCATCGAAACAGAAGAGTAGCAAACTTCCACGTTTCCCTCTGCTTCACTCCCACCCATCTCCAATAAGCCATCTCCCCATCCCCAAAAGCGGAGGGATGCAAGCCAGGCCTCCGCTCCGAGGCCCTCTGGCCACGGCCGTGCAGCAGCGTTACCTGCAGAAACTCAAGCAAAAGTGACAAGCTTTTCCCTTCCACCCAGGGAGGGAATCCTGTTTCCACACACGGAAAAAAAACCTGCAGATGTATTAAGGCATTACTTTCCTCTGTCTATAAACCTCTGGGAAGGTGCAGATGCATGGGGCTATTGTAACAGGAGTAACCATCGAGAAAGACCCTAGACTCCTAGGATATAATCCTGCCATGGAATATTAAAACTGATTTACAGTTTCATCTTACAGCTGTGCACAGGGCGGAAAAGTAAAGGAATTGTCTTCTGCAAGAATGATTCTACAAATATTTGTATTTATGAGCCCTGGAAGGACCTTATTTTGTCACAGGCTTATCTCAATAAGGAAAATGGTTTATGCTGCATATTCAATCTGGTATTTCAAGCACCAGGAACTGTTCCCTCCTACCCACCATCACATTAATCTAGTACTGATTCCTTGTAAGAGATAAGGTGTGTGCTGCCTTCCGAACGTCAACAAAAAAGCAATTTGTGTTTTCCAGAAACAATAAAATGCTTTTGCTCTATATTGGAAAGTAACGGGGGCTGATGAACTCATTTCCTTCAAAAAGCTAAAAAAGAAAAAAAAAAGTGATAACCAGAGAGTGTATGAAGTATTAGAAGTAATACTTCATGCATACTTTAAATAGGTAAAAGCAGTGGCTTAGAATTGAAAGTCTACAAGTAATACTCCAGCTGGGCAGCTTTAAGCACAACAGCTACGTTTCCTCTGTTGACCTACAGTGAACAGCGCTGCATTCACTTCAGTGTTCAAAACACGTCTCTGCTTGGCATTATTAATAAGGGAAAAAAAAGCAATAGGTATGTTATTTAATGCACTAAAACAGCAGCAAGGCCTGGTTCCCTGCTGTGCCCCCTCCCTTTTCTCAGTTTACCCAAAACCCTAGCAGGGTCCATCGGTTGCATCTCACTTCTCCTCCGCCCGAGGGTCTCGCTTACCGATCCACGATCCCGACACGGAGTATCCGCCGAGCACGGCAGCGCTTTGCTCTCAGGAAATTAAGTCTGAAGCACACTTTCCTTGGCCCGAGAGGGAACGCGTATTCCTGACACATCACCAGGCAGGGAGCCCAGAGGCTGCTACAGAAAGGTATTTATACTCATTTGGAATTTCCTGACAAAATCCTGGTCGGCCGGCCGGGCGGCCAGCGGAGCTCGGCGCCGCCAGCGTTTCAGCGTTCACGGCACTTTGCGCGGCCGCGACGGCCTCCAGCAGCTCCCTCTCTCGGAGGGCACTCACCAAAGCGGGGCAAAAACTGTGGCCCCCAATGCACCCTTTAAAAATAAACAAATAAAAGCAATTTTTCTCTGATGATGGCAAAGTAGAAGCTCAGAGGACTTCTCTCCCATCCCCTTTCCTACGCCCTTTATCCCCACCATCTACCCTTTCGCACTCCCACGTGTGCGCAGAGAGCACAGAGGGGTTCATTGATGCTAATTTAGGCAGAACAATTACCTCTGTTGTAGCTGTCTGCGATTCTGCCCATGCTGCAATCAGCCTGCTTTTGTTTACCCTTGTCAAATGCAACTTATAATTTGAGGGATAAAAATAAAACCCTTCTGTATGAAGTTAGAAACGGCTTTTTTTTTTTTTTTTTTGGGAGACTTGGCCAAAATACAGAAGACATCTTTTGGGTTAGCACAAGCACTTCTAAAATGAAGCATGAACCTACTTAATTTTTCTACACCCAAGTTCCCCCTTTTCACATTACACTAACTATGACTCAAGTAAGATAACTGGAACCCCACATGCAAAGATTTCACATCTCTGCATCACAGAGTTCCTCAAAAACCTGAATCCAAACTCTCTTCACCTCTACTTACAGTAACTGTTGCTGTGCTGTAACTAAGCAAGAACTCCAAAATCAGCCTTCCTCACTGACCCTTTGCTTTAACAAGAATTGAAACAGTCCTAAGACCATGCAGGACTAAATGAATCATTCCGCCACCTTCCATTGAGATTCCAAGAAAGAAACAGTAAGAAAAGCAAGATACTGGCATGAATGTTGAAAAATCTTCTCCAGTATCATTGCAGGCTGGAAGAGCTGTGCTTGAGATGCAGTGGTACCCTGAACTGAAGGGTCCATACCTTCCACAACACTTCCAACCAAAATGACACAGACTTTCATTAGAAGTGTTTCCTGAACACATCTAGTGGCCCTAATGGTATTTAGCATAAAGCAAAATAATATTTAAGACTTTCAGGCACTGAAGTTTTATATAGGAGTACACCCTGGCTTCTGGATAATTTACATTTATTTCCTTGAAGTGTAAGTCATTAACACACATTATGCATTAATACATGTGTGGCTACATCTATGGACTGTAAAGGAACTGGCTTTCAAGTGGACTTGGTTTGGTCTCTTCTCTAACTATACCATCCATAATGTTTGGTCTCTAACTATATCATCCATAAAAAAAGCAACTCTGGGAACACTAACAACGCTTTGAAGTTACTTCTAGAAGACAAACTCTAGGGCAGCTGAAGCCCAACCCCTACTTTTTCTTTGTGGAAACATGAGCCAGAGTCCAGCCCTTGTGATGCCGCCCACAGACACCACTTTGTGCTCACTGCCCTTCTCAGAACAGGTCTTCTGGACATGTATTCTGGCCATTAAAGAGCAATCAACCATTTAAGGACTGCTGTGCCTCACAGCAGGACTAAATTATTTGTCAGTCTTTCTAGGTCAATCAGTAGGTTCTTTGTATCAGGAAGGGAAGAAGGCAAAAGTATGTATTTTGTTTGCTCCTGCTGAAAGGATAAAGTATGAGAACAGAATTAGCTGTAAGTCTAACTATAGTCTAAATAGTAAGTTAGAATTCTGTCCAAATGGAGAAGCAAAAAAAATATATATATATATTTAATTATTTCATTTTTCTAAAAACCAAGATACCCTGTTTAGGAAAGAAACTTTTTTTAGCAGCTGTCTCCACATGCCCCAGCTGTTTATTATTACTCTGTTGTTTCAAAGCCTTGACATGGGCAAGAACCCTGCACCAGGTCATGTACCTTCAGGGGTTTCCCCTCAAAGCTCTGTCAATTCATCAGGCCTGACATAGATGCAGACAAAAACCCTGAACATGCATCAGCTCCTCATCCCTAGGCCTTTTGGACCACCTTGGTGCCAGATAAACTCATTCAGCTAGTGAGAACAGCTCCCCAATGGCCAGAAAAGAACTGACTTGGGCCCCAACACAGCAAATGCAAGACTGAGCATATAGGCAGCCATCCAACTGGTAAAGTCGTATCTAAAAAGCAGATTATTTCACAAGCCTTTCCGAAACAAAAGTCTGGGAGGTCACAGTGGATTTGAGAAAGACAAAGGCCTTGGATGATGGGAAGCCCTTTGAAACATTTGCCTCCAGGAGACCATTTCCTGGGTATTAAGAAACCAGGGCAATTCTACCTCAGTTCTTTCAAGTGGAAAGAATGAAGAAATCTTTGCAGATTGCCATGGTCTTCAGAGATGGGGGGGGAGTGAGCACAGGGTGTGAGCAAATACTGTCACATTTATCTTTTTACCCCCCAAAACGGCTGTTGCATTTTGGTGAGGGTAGGATTTGGGGGTTGTTTAGATTTTATTTTCTTAGATTTTTTTCTCAGACTCTTACATTCTGACAGCCAACATGCACTGAATTAAAGCCAGATAGCTATGGAGATCAGACCAACGGCTGACCTGCCCTACCAGCTCCTCATCCCTAGCAGATGCTCTGGAAAAGCACAAGGATAAAGCAAAAACACAGCCACATTTCTCCACTTGGCTTCCAGAAACCTGCAACCCAGAGATTTCCCAAGCCAGGGGTGGTCAGGATGGTTTTCCAGACACAGAGCCAAATACGTATCTCCAGAGCAGCTAGGAAGCATTCAGCATCCGATTTCAAAATGTCACACTGCATCTGGTATACGAGTACTGTAAGGAGAGCTGTTGGTCAAATGTCTAGAGATGGAAGTTACGTATGATTAATGTGACCCAAAGATTAATACAGATATATAATGTCATAGATACCTAACCATCTACTGAGACAGTGGGTACTGAAGACTCACCCCATTTCATCATTAACTACCCACCTAATTTACCTTCTTCAGACTCAGTGAAGTTCAATGCGTGTTACCTTAAGTCCAGTGATCCCCATCCATCTCTGCCTGGAAAAACTTATGGAAAGAAACCTGACTGTAGGAGCTAGGCGACCATTCGTATTCAGTAAAATCCTTTTTTTTTTTTTTCCCACAGTAAGGCACCCTTGCTTGGCTGGAACTGAGTCTGCCTGCAGCTGTGCTTGAAGCTCCTGGCAGTGTTTTTACCCATCAGTTTTGCTCTCCCATTCTTCAAGGTGAAATTACAGAACAAACACAATAAAGTGGGAGAAATCCTTGACTGTAAAATACCGAAGTGACTCCTCAAATCTTGAACTGCACGTGCTGCCTTCTTGTGACACCGCCAAGGGTGGCAAAGTGTCCCACTTGTGTCTGTGGGAACTCAACCACCTGCCTACTGATCCAGCCGCACTTGAGAAAAACAGCCTGAGTCATTCAGGTTAATCCTGCCAGTCCGGAAGATGTTCCGGATCCAGGCCTCCCCTCCTTCCTTGTTGGATGGGAGAAACAAGGAGGATAGGAAGAAATCCGTGTCTTTGCCAGCAGATGATACAGGCTACCTTTGGAGACATCTCCTTGCTCTCTGCTTGGGCCATGGCTGCAAAATCAAGCACCACGGATTTGTAGTAATAATTCCTTACCCCAATACAGCAGCTCTGCCCCCAAGCTCATCCTGGCTTTACAGAAGACTGATGCAGGGAAAAAAAAAAAAAAAAAAAAAAGGTGTCACATAAATTGAGGAAAAGACACAAGTGTCACACGTAACTAATTAGGACCTGTTGGCACGACAACACATGTCCATCATTAATGTACTACGTACAGTGATAAACTGAGCAAACACAGGAGCAGAAGAGAATGATTCCAAAGTATACATTAAAAAAAAAAAATTTTAAACTTAAAACATGGGAAAACATGTCCCTCTAAATTTAGGAATCTCAATTACTGCTGGAAGAAGGATGAAGAAAGGGCTGAGAAGGGCTTCTTAGAAGAGGAGGGAGAAAGGGCTTAGCCCTGGATTTCTCTTGAAGAGGAAAAAGAAAAACAATCGTTGATCCTCCTAATCCCTCAAAACAGATCCTCTCTTTGTGCTTCTGTCATATGCTAATGTCAGCCTGCTCTTCTAACCACAGCCGTGTATTTTGCTTTATTTACTTGCACTGCACTATCTTTCTGAAAGCTGCACACTTCAGATTTGTCAAGCAGTATATACAGGCCCCTAAAACCAAGCTGTTTGCAAGGACTTGAAATTCCAGTAACAGCAGCAAAGTTGCAGAAGTGCTCTTTCACTTTATTAAATCTTCTGAAATCCACGGGATATTTCTCCAGGCAGAGGGGCTGGTTTGGTGCAGAGAAGATAGGGAAGGGGCTAGGAGTACATCAATAAATACGCCTGTTAGCAGCAAGGGACTGCTCTCAGCCCATGATGTCGGGTTTACAGAGGGAGAACAATCTGTTCCCAATTATCACTTAATTTGATCCTTGCCCTAATCTGACCAAACCTGCAAACACAGCTATTAAAAACAGTTCCCGCCTTCTCCCTCCCACCTTGAACCAAGTACTGAAGGGTAACCCAGAAATATCACAGACAGGTTGTTTCTTTATTTAAGGAGAGTAAAACGCTGTTAAGGAGGAGAAAAAAATCTAGGAAGACACACTTTAAAAAACAGAATAGTTAATTACAGCATTACTCTGTAAGATAACTAGGAAATTAGGAAATAGCTGTGAGTGGGATTAAGATTTGCATTACCTACCTCTACGGGGAAGAAGATCTGAGTGGGAAACACATACTGAAAGCATAAAAGAATACGATGGGATCATAACACACTCAGCTACCTGTACATTTTACTTTTACAGTTTAATTTTGTCAAATTCTGTGT
>VZSV01000156.1:1159660-1171215 GCA_013398735.1 Nothocercus julius
CAAAAATCAAGCAATGAGGAGATTTGTTTTTTTTTTTTTACTATGAGGGACATGAACAGACAGTCAAAAGTGTCAAAAGTGTTACAAGTCAATAAAACATTGGGAATAAAGTTTTTACAAATACTCACTTTTTTGTCTCCCTATGTTTAATTTTTCAAATTTCTAAAGCTATAGAATTATTTTAAGAGGAAATATTAACTTCTATCCTTCGCTCCTCTCCATTGTGCTGAGATGATTCTCGTATTTTTCTTACCATGAAGTAGTAAAAGACAGAAGTTATAACTGAACTTCTGCTAACATATTTATTGCTAATTATTAATCCATGTTTTGCCCTTTGTTTCCGACATTGTAGCTTCAGTAGCAAAGGGTTGCCAAGGAAATGAACTAAAGGAATGCAGCATGCTGATGTTAGCCTGCAGTGAAGCTTCAAAAGCAAAAAAAGGCATTAAGTTTCTTAAAGTAAACATTTTTATTTCTCATTTTTATTTTTAAATAGCATTATATAGCTATACTTGCGCACAGAGCATGTCCCATAATGTGCCATTAAGCTATACCATAAATAACAGACTGCAGCATATTCCAGAATATTCTACAATTTCACTACCAAAAAAGCTTTTATTCTCAAGGTGAAAGGCCATCATCAAATTAGAAACTCCCTTCAATCATTTCTGCTAGAGATATATTTTGTTGTGAAAAACATGCTCTGGAGCCCAAAAGTACAGAGTACAAAAGCTGTTGCAAGGACAGTTTACCTTTGCCAGTACAGAATTTCTGTAGAACTTTAACATGCTAGTCTGTAAACAAGATATGTATTTTTTTTTCCCAATGCATTTAAAAGGATTTCTGCTTCATTTGAGCAGTCAAAAAAAAAAAAAAGTAAGGAAAAAAAATCAAAATGCTAGAATAGCGTTCAAGGAAGAATAACACTAAGTACTGAAATATTCAGCGTATTATTTAAATTATTTTAATGCTATGATTCAAGAAGCAAACTATCTATATATGTAACTGAAAATTATGACCCAAGCATTTATTTTTGCTGTGTTTTACATGTTTTGCAGGGAAAAAACAACCATGCTTTATAAAACAGACGGAAATTACTGATGAAGACCATATTGGAAGACGTGAATAGATCTTAGTACTTTTCTTACCTGCTGCCATCACACTGAATATTGACTGCTATGAAAATAGAATATTACTAATGAAAAAAAGGCTAGTGGGGTCACATGGCAAAATAAAGTTCTTAAAGGCTGAAAGACAGTATTAGTTCCCTTCTAAGAACAGCTGAAATTCACCATACAGCAGCTCAGGACACATGGACAAGAGCTGTTTTCGTGAGGGGGCTGTGAAGGGAAACATGCTCCAGAAGGCAATTTCAAGAAATAAACGATGCTTAAATACCCATGGAAACTCCTTCAGTTTAGCTATGATTGCTAGTGAGATCAGTAGTGAGTGGCATTTAATCTATACATATATATATAATAATAATAAAAAGCTAGCAATGGTTTGATAATGGTTTGAGTGATCCTAAGCCACGAAGCAGCTACCCCGTAGCGACATCTCGGATAACACAACCCGTTCCCAATCGCGTGCTGCACACACACAGCAAGCGAAGCTGAATACAGAGTGCAGACTTGGGGAACTTCAAAGCTACTCAGAGCTTCTTTTGCCCCAGGAGGTGCATGGAGAATTAACCAAAGCAGCAGCAGGATTTCCAAATCATACTCAGAAAATCGAGGTAATTACACGAGGGGAATCCCCAGGCAGCAAGACTGCAATATCCCGCGCAGTGATAGAGCCTGCTGCCAAGAGCAGGAAAAGCAGTAGCATAGGAGCAGCCAAAAATGAACTTCCTGGTATCAGCATCAACAGCAACATTTACTGTCCCATCACTAATAATTGTCCTGTAAATAATTTGTTGTCCTAAATATGAAGAAGCCTTCAATGCAAGAGTCAAGGAGATTTATGGCCATCTGTGGGGTGAACGGCACCAGGAGGAGCAGGTTGACCATGGAGGCAGCAAGGTGCCTCCTGCTGCTGTCCCACCAGGAGCTGGAGCTGGGCACGGGGCTGCTCCAGCGGTCACCCCTCCATCATCACTGGGCAGCCCCATCCATACCATGAACTGGGGCTCCTCCCACTACATGGTGACCTACGCTCGCTCTGCCCCGTGTGTGCTGACTTCTGGCAGCGTTTCGGAGCGGGGCATCCTCGTGAGCGCAGCGAACGTGTGTGCCAACAGTGCCCCATCACCTCCCCTCCCAGAGCGTTTTGCGTGTGCTGCCATGTCCAGGAAGACACAGAAACTTTGCCAAAGGTGCCAATTAGCAAATTACGTGGGAAGGCAGAACCAGAAGAGACACAATACTTGGCAGCTGCTGCTCTGCAGAAAGCAGAAGCATTAAAGGTGCAAAGCTGTCTTAAGAAATTCCACCTTGCTTTATGCACTTAAGCAATCAGCAGCAGCACAAGGAATGCTGCTGTTTAGGGAACATTTGGTTCTCAGCACGCAGGTTGCTGAGGACAGGTGGGACAACACGCACAGAAGAAAATTCGTATGTTCTCAAGAACTATAAATGTACTCCCAGCAGCTGCAGGATTCATGTTTATTTTTATACCTGCAAAATAACATCGGTCAAAAGAAACTATAAAGACAATTAACAAAAAAAATGTCTAGGAACCAAAACTGCTCAAGAGTATTACCCATCAACATAAACTTGTCCTTACTAAAAACAGCTGATACAGGCCAGGAAGGCAGTGTTGATTCATGATGGAAAGGCACAACCAGTGTTTAAAGAATAAATTTCACCCCTTGGACACCCTTCCACTTCTGAATTACAGTAGCTATAAATATTGCAGACTGATGTTTTAATTGATTAGAAAGAACATGTTAATCTGCCTGTGGATTTCTAACATAAGGATAAAAATCAGAGAGGCATCAAGCAACACCAAGTTATTTGGGTGCTCCCTCAAAAACATCGTCAGTTTCATCCACTCATCTTGCAGAGGGAAATACAGTAGAAAAACGTGTTCCACAAGACGCTGTCCTCACCTAAGCTTTAATTCGTTATGAGGATGACATGTTCCTGAGCTCTTTCCTCTGTGGCACGAAGAAATATCAGTCTTATCAGTGTAAGATGCTGGGAATTTGAGTGGTGAACAGAGTGAAGCTGGGAAAACCCAGTCAGGGCTACAGAAAGCCATATTCCAAAATTTGATCATTTCCACTCTCTGCAGTGACCCTGTATAGCTATATAGACTATTTATGTATAAATGGATTTTGAACAACAACATGAACACAAATAAAAAATCTATCTCAGAGCAAAATTTCATAATAGCACAAAGCCACAAGTTTTCAGAATAAATCAAGACAGTTTCTACAGGAAAAAAAGTTCAAACCCTTGTACCCAGCTGCCACTACCTCTTCTATAAAGAGAGAACCTTTTGAATTTGAACAAACTGTGGCCTAGTTCCAAAAAGATGCCTCATTAACAAGCTTGTGCTATCAAACTCTTCAGCGTCCAAACATCAATTGATCGTGAAAAAAATTTAGCTTTGAGCATTCACCTGGGACACTTAAGACCTATCCGAGGGTCACTGTGAAGGAACGAGTGCTTTTATTCAGCAGCTTGCAACGAAGTTGGTGGCTTTTAACCAATATTCAGGTGAAACTTCTCCAGTTTATTCCCAAGATTAGGAAAAAAAAAAAAAAAAATTGGTGGGCAGAGCAGCCCCTAAAAGGGATGTGGTGGATGGAGAACAGACAGTGGAGAAAGCATCAAGCCCTTTTAATATCCCCAAGGGAGAGCCATGCTTGGCACCACCTTATACTCAGAGCATGGGTGGAAAATTTGCATTGGTTAGAGTAGGAGGAATAATTAACAAGAATAAAAGATAACCAAATTTCCCATATGTTTTAATCATTTCCTACCAACTCTCTCACACCAACCCCTAATCTTAATGTGGCTATTTATTCAGTTTATTAATTTATTTCCTTTTTTCTTTATATCATCATCAGTCCTCTTCCAGGGCTTTGCCAAATCCACTGATTAAACTAAGATTATGTGCATTATAAAATGGAAATGTATCACGTTGGCTTGTGACAGGCTTGGGCTGGTTTTAGCCCATTCTCTTGGGGGACATTTCTGAGCATATGAGTGTGATCAGACATCATGCTACCCGGGCACCAGCTGCAGCCTCTGCTGCCAGGGCACGGGCTGCCTGATGTTCCTCACCCTCGCAATGCAAAACAAGATGGGAGAGCCAGACTTAACGACTTTGCACTCCTAAATGCCTTGGAAATTTGTCCAAACCCAAGACCCTGACCCAAACGAGATCAGCTGTCTATCTTCTGAGGGCAAAATGATTATGTAAATACGTTTTATATGTGGCTCCGTTTGCCTCACAACTTTTAGCATGTGATTCAGTGAGAATATGCAATTCTGGCCTTTCCTAAATACAGAGATTGTGCAAACGTACTGATCTCTTGAGAAGGTAACCAGAACCTACTCTGAATCTTGAACATTGCAACTGTTCCTGTCAACAGATTTCTCCTCTGTTACACACAGAAATATTCTTGGCTTAGAACAGCATCAGCCCAGTGGTTACTGCATAATGTAATCTAGTTATTACCCAATTTTCTGTAACTTTTGTATTATAACATGTATTTATTTCCATTTATCTTTGGTAGACCACAATCTTTTCATCAGCACTGTTGGCTCTTTCTTCAAGATCATCTGTCGCTCCAAACTGGGAGGAGGAGTTGAGGTTTTTTGTTTGTTTATTTAGCACAGCAAGACAAATAACAGTGATTCTTACTAAGCTGCCCTAGGGAACCAGTTTTCCAGAAATATTCCTGTATAATGTTTGCAGTGCAAATAATGTACAACTGTCCTGGTGGGGGAAATCGTAAATGGGAAGGAGAGCAGAAGACTCTAGGAGGATATTGCTTCTTAATTTCAAGAAGGGAAGGTGGAGGAGTAAGACATTGTTTGCTTTACCATTTTCCAAAATAAGACAAGTGAGGAAAAAAAAAAAAAAAAAAAGGCAGTACAATGTGATAACTGAGGCATATTTTCCCCCACTTTTTTTTAAGCTTAGGCATGCCATGTGATTTCATAGACAAACCTACTTCATTCTCTTTATTCAGAATATCCTGCCTATCTTATGAAATGTACCACTGCTCATCCACTTCAGAGGGAAAGTTGGGCACCTCCACAAGTGTGCACTAATCTGATCACAGAGGATGCTGCGGCTCTAACCTGTGTATTCTCAAAACAAGATGGTTAGGTCAGAGATTGCTTAATTCCTTATTTAATTAAGTGCTATCCTAGTAATCTGGGAAAAAAAAACAAGTCTTTCTTACCGCTACACCTATGTGAATTACAGCTTTGACTAAAACACTACACAAATAAGCTTTACACTACACAAATAAGCTCTATAGTTTAGCAAAAGGATTGTGTGTGGAAACCTTATTTTATTAGCAGTATGAAGAACCAAAATTGCAACATGGCTTTGAACTGCCACTTCTGAAGCAGAAACACATTTGAGAGGGTATCTAAAGCAGGAGAAACCGGACTAGGACCAGCAGCAGCACTGGCTCATAATAACCCACTGCCCCACAGCCAACAGAACTGCCTGAAATGCATTAAATGCATTAAAGAAATGCATCACGGGTTGAGTTCAGAAGTGACACGCTCCTGCAGAAACAGGCTGATCTTTGTCCATGTTTTCAGGTGTTACTGCTTACAACAACAGAGGCATTTTCCAATTGCAAAGACTCCCTGAAGTAGCAAGATAAAGAGTTTCACATTCAGATGGTAATAATTTTACATGGTCCTCTAATTTTGCTACTCAGTCAAAGCAAAGCAATTGCAAAATGAGGTCCTTTGTCAAATCTGTGGATTCCTAATTTGCTTTCCAGGTCTTTCCAGAGCCATAAGTTAAATCACTGCCTACAAGGACAGCGCTGTGACAGCACCAAGTTCACAAATTTTCAGCCAAGACAGAAATCCAGACCAGTTCACAACTGCTCTTTGCAGTTACTTACCATACACAAGGTAGTACCATGCAACTCCCTCGCCTCATTTAAAAGAAATCGGAACTGTATTTTTTTCCCAAGCTGCCTGCCTGCTTTCTTTTCAACACCATTAATTACACAGACGCACATTAATTACATCTTGCTTAACAGACACCAAGTTCAATAGTTTGCAAGCCAAGGTTTATTCCTTCTGTTGATTGTCTGCTAAAATGATCCTGTAAAAAACAGGTTTCCCCCATCACCACCACCAGGAAAGTTTCTGTCACTTCAGCACAAGACCATGAAGACCATCTAATCAGGAAGCAACTTCAGATACAACTTCTTACTCCAAGTCTGCTACTCATCTCCTTTCAATGTAGAGTGGCATTACTGACTTTCAATAGAGGTTTTCACACCAGGATTTCAGTCATGTTAACCTTCAAGTATACAAGAAACCTCTTACACTCTGATGTTAAGTTTATTAATATTTTTACATTAATATAAGGAAGAGGCCATCTTTTTTTATTTTTGATAGAACAGCTTCCTCAATATCAATATAACAGCCTGTTCATTCCCTGACAGCAACTGGCCAGGAATCCATAATAACAGCTATTCATTTTGAGATGCTTTTCAACCACCCCTGTGTCTTCATCATAGTCTTCCTTACAGGTTACTCATGCATCATGGATGCACAAGGAGCAAACAAAACAGAGAAAAAGTATATTAATTTGCAATTCTCAGAACAGGCACCACCTGCCAAAGCTTTTCAGGTTGGGAATACCCATTTCTCCTCAATGTGGATATGAGGTGGCCAGGCCTCGAAGCAAGAGGTGCTCCTGTCCTCACTGCAGCACAGTGCTTGTGCTGAATACCGCAAATTGCCATTCCCCCAATGTTCAGAATTAAAACAAGCTTCCCATATAACTATCCACACTGCCATCTAGTGCAAAAGATGTTATTTCCCCAGTACTCTGCTATCAATACAAGCTCAGACAGCAAGGAAAAAAATCTGTGTATTTTCAATCTCTTTTCGATAAGCCAGTGGGAATAAAAATGAAAGGAAACAAAGCACCAGATATTTCAAAAGTCTGCATTTGCACTGAGAATGCCATGAACAAAAAGTGGTATTAAACATGTGGCTTTAAAGGAGTTAATAGGAACAAAAACTATGAGGTAACAGGGTAGAAAGAACATGAAAACAAGATATATTCACCCAACAGGCAAGCTGTGGAAGTGCTTGCCACAGGAAGCTGAAGTTGCTAAGAGTCTACATGTATTTAAAACAAAAACAAGCACCAATGATGGTCAAAAAAAAAAAAAAAAAAAAAAGGCAATGAATTTGTCCACCAATAGCTATTAAGAAGCCAAAGAAATCACCTCTTGCTTGGGAAAGCTCTGAACCACAAATTGCTGGAGGCCAAGTATATTCTGAGAATATATTAATATGTGCTTGACCTATTCATATATTCTTCCCTGTGTATTCTTTTCTGGCCACTGTCAGAACATACTGAACTCTGTGGACCTGACCTGATCCAATACAGACACACTTACACACATGAAAAATGATACTGAGGGGACACAAAACTGAGGTCCAAGCTTCTTCCACTTGTAGTATTAGTGGTTTAAAATAACTCTTCTTTAAATATTTTAATACCATCTTTTTGGGGGCAAATGCATGCTAAGTTCAGTAACTCTGAAGAGAGCCTAAGCAGAGTCTGCATTTCTCCTAAAGCTTTCCAGACAGCTGGTTCATCAGCTGTTTGGGTTTGTTTTTTTTTTTTCTTTTTTAACTCCCCAATCAACACTTGGCATTTCTAAATAATTCGGAATTACACTTCAAAGGAGGTACAAGTTCTGCCTCCCATCTCCATAGACACATGCCAAAACTTTTCCAGAATTGCTAACTCCATTTCAAAGGCATGGAAATACTCAGGTAGCTCCCCATCAGGTTACGCCAGTGTCCACAGACAGAACTTGTTTTGGGGGGAAGAGCCTAGTTAATCTGCAAGTGGTTAAGAAATACATCTATATGTGCCTAATACAGAGTGCACAGTCCTTCGGAGAAGCCTAACAAATCCAGGCACTACAAGCTGAGTAGGAGACAAGGGTTCTTTTCACACTCACAGCAGGTTCCATGGAAAATATGTTCGTCTCAGGTAGACGAGAGGAAAGTCTACTCGCCTCCCTAATTAGCACCGTCTATTTATACGTGCACAGGGCATGTTATGAAAAGCAGCACCTGCCCAGGAGGCCGCCCCGCTGAGCGGAGGGAGGCGAGAACACCCTGCGGGGCTCACGCAGATGCAGAGATGGACAGGGCCAGCGCCGTCCTCCAGAACCACGGCTCTTGACGAGCAGCACAGGCACTGCCTGCCAGGCGCTCCCGTCTCGCTGCCTACGGAGGCTCCGGGAGGCCTTGGGAGATGGATGGGGCTTCTCCTTGCTCTCCTTGCGTGGTGCCGTGCATCGTGGGTGGGATCGTGTCCAGCGGCACTCTTCCTCTGGAGCAACCCTACCGCGTGCAGAGCCCGGGAGGAGGCCCGAGCCTCTGGAGCTGCTTCCTGTCCCAAGTATTCCGGAATTCAGAAAAGCAGAGCCTTCAACACGTGTGAGGCCGTTCACGCACATCACAGCGAGCAGAGCAGGAGGTGTGGGGATGCTCGAGCTCGCACCCTGGAGCGGGATGCTCCTTCCCAAGGCTCGTTGCATCCTCCTCTCTAACGCCAGGGCAGGGGGAACACCTGGATTGAGCAGCTCGTGCCAACAAGCTCATGCAAACGGGCCAGGCGCGCCTGCCGCTCGGCCTGGCCCCCGCCGTTCCTGCCCTGGGAGATGGGGAGGCCAGCAGGAGACTCTGCTATCACTGAGCCATTCCTTCAAATCCTTCACACTAATTCCCTTGCATGTGATACCAAAGCCAAAGCAGGATGACTTGCACAACGTTAGCACTGTACAACAGCAGTGGATTTTTTTTACAGCGCAGTTCAGGACAGATCAAGCACAACGCTATTCCCATGTGAGTCAAAACCTTGGTAGGGACCTCATGTTGGACAATCAATTCCCAAGGGCTATCTTTCTTGGGGCTGTAATTCCACCCTGCATGACAGACACCCTGGGAAGCTTCCCACCATTCCTCTGCTTCAACACCTTCAGTGTGAAGCAAACGGTGCTTCTGAATCCCTACAGCCACGTTTCTGAACTCGTTTCCATTCTAAAAACACAGGTTGTGTTTTTACACGTCAGCGCCAGGATGCAATAAAAAAACTGATGGAAAACCAAAAAACAGATTTACAGACACTGCTAGGATGCAACATTTAACCTTCTCTTTACTCAAAACTTGAACACAAACGCATATAGAGTTTAATAAGAAACTAACACAGACAAGGAGATTTATCTGGGATCAGTCATTGCTGTTGTCCAAATATTGCCAGAGATAACTCTTTATTAAGGATAGGGTGTGCAGTAAACACAGCATTAACAGAAGAAACCACGAGTTTCACCCCACCCAAGCACAGTTAAGCAGCTCAAGTATCTTTCCCGTGCAGACAATCACAGTTCAGTCTCATTTTCCCATGATCACTGTGTGCATGAAGTCTTCTGTTTCTTTCATACACTATATACACCTGGGGACAGGCTTATAAAGGTTTATGAAAACACCCTCTAGCATAAAGTAGAATACTAGGGGAAAACCACTAAATGTAGGGGGGGGGAAAAAAAAAAAAAAAAAAAAAAAAAAAAAAAAAAAAAAAAAACCCCTACCAGAGATCCAGAGATTCAGAATCCTGAGATTTCCCCAAATTTCTGGGATATGCCGCTTCAGCGGCACTTGCCTTGCATGGAATGAAGTGCCTCCCCTACAAAACAGCCTGGCCATTACGGTTTAGCACATAACAGTCTGTGCTTGAACTGCAATCATTATTCTCCAGGATTTATGGCTCAAGGAAGGGAGCAGATTCAAGAATCGAAAGGCAAGCGACACAGCAGCTTCAAGTTCGCAGCTGCCTTGCTCGGTCTAGGAAGGAGTGGCAATTCCTCGCAGTATATTCATGATCTTTCCAGTTTCTTACAAGAAAGGGCATTTTTCAGCATGAAGTGGAAAAATTATTTTTCAGTGCCTTGCAGCAAACAAAAATGCTATTTCCCATTATCTTCTCAGAATATAGCAACTGGAAGAAAGCTGAGATAGGGCAATATTTGGAGAGATGCTCAGGCTCGCCAAGGTTGCTGGCTTTTGAGGACCTTTGATCCATTCTCACTCCCATGTGGCATCCATAAAGTTAACAGCCTTTTAAAGTTAGTTATGCACAAGATGACAAAATAGAGAGTGTAGCGTACACTTAATGGACACTACAGGTTGCATCTGTACTAAGCAGAAGTTCCCTCTGTAGAAACAAACTTCTCCATATGGGCAGACATAAACCCATGGTGCTATGGAGCTATTATGGGGCTCACTGCAACCCCGAAACCTCCACACCACCATTCCAGAGAATAAACGGGTCAAGAAGCAAAGGCATACCAACAGTGGTTTACAAAAACAAACAAAAAAAAAGTTGTTTTTTTTTTTTCCAAACAGAACTGCATATTTTCACATGTGTAAGAATATTGGAGTCCAGAGCAAAAGGCTCCCTTCTCTCCAAAAGAGGGCAGAAAGGGCTCAGATTTAAGGTACATTAATAGTTATTAGTACCCCACATAGAAATATTTCAAAAATCTCTGCAGGAATTGTTACTTTATTCCTTAAGGACGTAAGGAAACAAAAAGAGGCTGGAGACATCCAAGACAAACTGTAGTTCAAGATAGACAACCTGTACTAGTTGCTTTACTTAAACAAAAGAATGAACCCCTTATCTTGGGCATGTTTTATGTCTTCGCCTTGTGTCTATGGATTAAAACATGAACTACTACTGCATCTTAAAATTAAGCTGAATAATTTTACTTTGTTGTCCATTGCATAAACATTAAACTTAAGAAGGAAAAAAAGAAAAGAAATACCATGCAACACTGGTGGTTTGCTCTGAAATTCTGAAACACAAGGCAGCGAGTGTTGAAAGGGAAAGTAATTAAAATAAATGACTGTTACCATGCACTTCTGTTCCTTTCCCTAAACAGGTTCTGGCTCTCGAGACACTTTCTCAATGGGTTCATTTCATTAACACAGCAGCAATTTTTCTTTTGTCAGGTTAGCCCATTGTTAAGTCGCCAGTCACATTTAGCATGGCTCACTGTCCTTTCCTCTTCCACTCCCTGTCCATGGCACAACTCTACAGCTTTGATCTGGAATGGGAAACTTCTCCAGCCAAGAATCAATGCCTCTCTCCTCTTTCTTTTTTTTTTTTTCCTTTTTTTTTTTTTTTTTTTTTTTTTTTTCTTTTTTTTTTTTTTTTTTCTCTTTTTGTTTTTTTTCCCAGATAGATCATCTCCTCCTTTAGTTTGCCACACAGACACATGGGGACTCATGCTAAGGTTGGAGAAAGGGTGTTGCAAATATCAGGAATAAGCAGCTGTGGGAGAGGAAAGAAGAGAAGCAATTTGTTTGGTG
>VZSV01000156.1:1172890-1183878 GCA_013398735.1 Nothocercus julius
GCACTTACACCCATCTTCTCTTTGCATGCTTTTTTTGTTGTCTTTTTTTTAATGTGCTCCTGCCTATATATTCATTAATCGCATAAGAAAAGCACACGCATCAGGAGATTAAGTTGTCTGAATAACAACTGCTGCAGGCATCTTGCGTCTATCTTAAGTGAAATATCTTCACCATTATCCCTGGAGAGCCTTGTCAGAAGTGCCTGGCCCAAGAACCAGAAATTCTGCAGTTAGATATTTAGGCATCCCCTGACGATCTGCACAAGAGGGAAGAGGAAACTCCATCTATGAAGCTCTTCACAGACAGAATAAAGCTCACAGTATTCCTCTGTAAGTGAGATCTGGAGCATCTGTCACGTGATATATGCAGAATTTTGAAACAAGCAAACAAAAACCAAAACAAACACTACCGATCTCAAAAGTCCTTATTCAAGTCTTTGCACACTTAACACTTAAATTCTTTTGCATGTTCAAAAACCAATTCCATGCAGAAGGGTTAGCAATTCAGCTAATGCTGGACCAGTATTAGGCAGGCAGAAACTCCTCTCCTGAGAGACAAGCCTGATTATGAAAGAAGTGAGGGGACTTCCTCAAGGCAGCAGCAGAAAGCCACTTTTCCTCTCTGAAGTAAGTAAAAGGTAAATTTACCTTTTTTTGGACCACAATCCATTACCCATGCATACCCCAAGTTCTCTGTACAAAAATTCTTTGAGCTTCTGGGCACTTTTCTTCTACATCCTTAAATAAAAAATGCTTATTTCCAATACACTTCAAGCATTACTGGTATTGTGAGCTAATTTAGACACCTGGCATGGGACAGAACTTCCGCTTTTCTATAAAGAAAATCTTCTTGCATTGTCCAAAAGGAGGTTCACCTTTTAGCCCTCCCCCCTAAAAAAAGGAAAATCACTGATCTTTTATTCTTACGCCTTTTCAATTAAAAGCCAAACCTAGTTAGCCAACCTGAACAAGCCACATTATTATGCATTTAAATCTATGCTTACCTGCTTTATCTGATCTCAGCTACATTTAAAAGCAACTTTAAAAGCACCTTACAGCACACAGACAAAAGTCTATGTGCACACACACACAAAATGAGATGCATACTTCTCCTGCCAAACTTGCACTGAACAAGCCAAACTCCTCCCTGAGTAGAAATTCCATCAATTACAACAACTCTGAAAGGCATGACTCCCGGCTTCTACATTTCTTTTTAAAATGTCAAGAATCCTGCAGTAATAATATATATATATATATTTTTCTTTCAAGACAGATGAAGGTCACTCCT
Source organism: Nothocercus julius (assembly GCA_013398735.1). Taxonomy (NCBI): domain Eukaryota; kingdom Metazoa; phylum Chordata; class Aves; order Tinamiformes; family Tinamidae; genus Nothocercus; species Nothocercus julius. The sequence continues at coordinate 1,174,179 of VZSV01000156.1, forward strand.
TAGTGTTTTTACTGCAAAAAAATTGGAGCGAAATGAAAGGATGCTGTCAACCTGAAGTGATGCAGCAGAGAAATAAATCTGAGACAGCAGTGCTGCTCGCAAATGCGGAGTATCTTGCCAGAAATCAGCTTCCCTCTTTGCCTACATTTTCATTTTTTATTTCGGCCACAACAAGCATAATACCTCCTTTCTTGAGGGCAGATTTAAGAGGAGATTTCTTACAACCTTTTCAAATTTGGCACATTTACCATTTCGATCATGGACACTTTCCAGCTTCAGAAGTGTACTGCCAGAAATACAATCAAAATGCATTTTCCACCCACTTTTTTTTCCCTTTTTTTGCTCCTCTTGTCCTGGCTCTAGGTGACGCTAATGGCAGAGCAAGAGACATCACAGCAGGAGAGGCTACTAGGGAGCAGAGTCTCGGACCCAAGCTCCTGATCACTTTCAAAATATCAATTTTAAGGATCGCATTTGAGGGCGCCCCACAAATAACACCCTAAAGCTCTAGCTGCAGCATTCCAGCTATAAAGCTCTTAAGCACCGTGCCTAGTTCTGACTACCATGCTCGGCACCTGGTTCCTGTCTAGATCTTCGAGACCACCCATGGGAAGCAATACCATGCATCTACTCCCTTGCATCCTTCTTCATCATTTATTCCCGCTGTGGAGGCATCACTGCTGTAAGCAGCTGAGGATCTTCGTCCGCTACCACTGCAAGCGAACGCACCAGCAAGTGATGTCAGAACACCCGAGGGCCATGGCAAAGCAGGCAGAGAAAGTGGGAAAGAGTAAACCCACTAAGGTTGCTTGTGATTGCATCCCCAAAAACCCTTCAAGCTCCATGCCAAGGTGGTGACTCCTGAGAAGAGGTACTTATTGCAAAACCATTGAAAAACCTGCAGGGGTATGATACATTATACTCGAGTTCTGTGCCATTCACGTGTCCCCTTAAAGTGAAGTTCTCCAGACACCTCACCTTCCCACATTACTTTTCCTATAGGTGTACTACTTTCAGGAATATAGTTTGTATGTCTAGAGCAATATAAACCAACTATTATAAACAAAAATCCATGTTTTCTAACTTGGTATTCCAGGTGCACAAAAAATTCTGGACTAAAACGTAGGAAGGTGCAGAACCTTGAAAAACACCTTAGAAACATACAAGATGAAGTAGTATTTATTTCCCACTTCAAAGCAAAGCTCAACACTAAAAGCAGATCATGTTTCAGGTGCTTCAAGTGTGCACGGAGACAACACATAGCTAACTGCCTATTCAATTATTTTGTAATTAGCAGGAGGCACCACCATTCTGCTCAAGGAACACAGATCACCCGGCAACTTTTGTGCCCCTTGTAACCACACGCGTTTATCCCCCATGCAACTTATCTGCACGGATGCAGCACTGCCACCCCAGCACATTCAGTGCCGAAGGAAGGAGAAAATGGGCAGGAGAGCCCAGGAAAACCCCCAGGGCTAAATATACATATATATGGCAGATGGGCAACATGTCTTGGTACACCACATTGCATAGAAACTGTGCAAGAGCAGCCAATAAAGCGCATCAGCCCTCCTACTTGAAGCAAGTTTTGCAAAAAAAAATATCTTTACTCTCCCAGCTGACAAATAGGGAGGGCCTTGGTATCCTGTCAATCTGTTAAATGATCTCACCACTTTCTGTCACCAAGGAGCCCTCTGAGTGGGTAACAGCACTATCATCATGGTAATTCACTGAAATTAACATGCAATTAATTGTCATTCAAATCCCTTTGAAATTAGGGAATTGAAACAAGGTGTGAGGGGAAAAAAAAAAAAAAAAAAGGCAAGAAAATAATTAAAGTTTGTCCTTTATGATGTACTTATGTCTTGCTACAAAATACACGTCCTGCAGCTGAGTAAGAGGAACAGACATTTGTACTGAAGCAGGTTTCGTAATCAGCATTAATCCCACCCAAAGCTTCAGCTGGTTAGGTGGCAACAAGCTACAGATTTCAACAGGGAAACAACCGGTGAATCTCGCAACTGATCAAACCTGAAAAGATGCTGCTGAAATTTGTCCCACCCAAACAAGTTTTTTATGTCTTTTTTGTACCCGGAGCAGAGAGAATGGCAAGAACAGGAGCTTTCTTCTCCCTACGAAAGAGCAGGTTGGGACTTGTCACTGTCAAGGTGCTTGGTGTTGCACCTGGGTAGGGATGGGAGCGACCACACACGCTTCTTGCATTTTGTGGTGTTTCCTTCTCTTATAATCTCATCACAATAATGTCCAGAAAAGAGCTCTCCTAAACAGCAGGAAATTTCAAATTATGCTCCCCTGCCAAAATATTTATGATTCAGAGAAAAATTACACCACCAGAACCATTTTCAACTCTCCAGAAATTTCTGTATGGAAGAAAATTTTAAAGCCAGAATGGCTGAAGCCTGTTCTGCCACATAAGAACATACCACAGCTTCATATTGGAGGGAAGAAAGTCAGGAAGTGTTTTACAATGATGTTAAATACCCAATTGTTTATGTTTCTTCTTAAACAGAATCAAAGGTGTCATCATCTTCTATCATTACAGAATTTTTAGATGCCAGTATTATGATGTCTGAATACACCGCGACATCTAAGCTACAGGAAAATATTCCTCTTCAAGCAATCTCAGTGAATTATCAGAGCCCAATCTGATGACCTGGGAAGAGGAAACTTTCTGCTCCTTTCCAAGAAGCTTTCAATGTATCAAGCAAAATTCATGACTTTAGTTATCAAAATAGTCTCCTTCAAGTTGATGCTTTCATTTAAATCCCAAACCCTAATGCCCCTTTAACATAAATTATTTTATATTAGCACTGAAGGAGTCAGAGAATTACAAAATCAATAAGAACTCCTAACTTCAACATTTTAATCATTAATAGCCACTGTATTTGATTTACCCCACGACTTTCATCAATTTTGAAGAACAAGTTATTCTTAAATGTAAGAAGTCTCCAGCAATCCTCTGTCAAACATGTTAGTCCTCTCCCACATAACTTTTACTGCCTCTAGATTTGAAACTACACAAGCAGTTTAACTACTTCATTAGTTACTTATTTAATTAATTCTTTACCTTAAAAGGCAATAATGATACAGAGAGCTAAATTAATACACAGCAATTCTCCACAGAAAAGAGGAAAACATTATAAACATCTGTAGAATTCATGAAAATCAAGTACATTTGTACTTTTTACTATCCTTAACACTTTCACAAAGAAAAGAAAAAAAAAGCTAGGGAGGTTTGTAATGCTTCTAATGAAGGATATTTATGCATACACAGAAGGAAAAGAGAATTAAATTATGCCATACTTGACGCAATATTTGTTTGTCACATATAGTACATTCCCGCTTACCACAGTAGAACAATAATCTGGGAGAAGATCCCACTGAAGGAATTACAGCACACAAAGAATCTTCTAGGTTGCACATTTGTTGGGAAAACTAAGTATTTTGATAGTTCTCCTGGCTCTTTATTTATTTATTTTAATTTCCTGTGTGTTGAGCAGCTTATTGTTCCTTTGTTCAGCTACAGGGAAAGAACTGTTTATTTTACAGCACAGTTTTATATGCGAATTATGTTCTGTAGACTCTACTCATCATAAATGTCAGGAGAAAAAAAAATTGACAAATTTAAGGCTGTGGAGATTTTTAAAGCTTTAAAGAAGTGCTGAAATAAAAGCACTCACTGTATTTTCTTTAAAAATGTGCCAAATCATGTACATATATTTTTTAATCTAATACAACATTTACGTTCCATTTTCCATTTCTGAATATTTATGACAATTAAAAGAGCCTTGCCTTCTGCATACAGATTTTATGTTTGCTTATCTCTCCCAAAAGTAAAACTTGTTTCTAGGCTGTGGAAACATTTCAGTCAGAATTAGTGGTGTTATAAAAGCTTTCACACTCACACAAATCAAAATTCAGGACCAAATTCAGAACTGAAAATGAAGAGACATTTCACTACCAACATGGGGGGGGGGAAGAAACAAACAAACAAACAAACGAAAAGCACTTAAATCAGCCAGCTGTTGCACTAACAACTTCAAATAAAGAAATTGTGGAGCTTATTCTACCCTTTATCAATAATGCATGGCTGCGCACAGACAATTTATAGCTGTTTTCCATCACTGGGTACTGTGTAGTACTAAATTAAGTCTACAAAACTCAAGGACAGTCCACCCACACAGCTACTGTAAGCTAGCCAGGCCACTTTGAATAAAGATTTTAAAGGCATAAAGTGAGTTTTATTAGCACGCTAAGCCACACTTCTTGGTGGACCAAGCATCTCCTTTAAAAAAGTAGAACATTTAACAGAAAACATGAGTTGCTTTTGTACCTCACATGTAGAGAAATAAAAAAATACATATATGCAATATCTAGAAACTCTGAATTTATTAAAATTAAAAACCTGAAGCAGGAAAATAAATTGTTTTCTGTATTAGAAATTGACTGTCTCAGAAAATCCAAAGACAAACTAGTCAAGTTCTAACAACAAAAGAGCCAAGAAAGGTAAAACCAGTTTTGAGCACTTTTGTTTACATTTAGAGAGCTCCAAAGATTAATACATTTTTAAAAGAAAAATTCTTCTCAAGTGTTATAAATCAGAAAAGCAAATACAACACTTTTATTAATATGAAGACCTTGATTACTGGATCTCCTTGATTAAAGAGACTGAGGTTTCCTCAATAACATCTCTGGCACCAGTAAGAAGTGAGCCCTAACAGCCCTGGTTAATCTTGTGATGGCATGTCACGATTTGGTTCCTTCCAGCCAGTCTTCAATACCACGGCAGCCCCAGCACTTAAGTATATAATATTAAGCACGTCTCAGGTTAGACAGGCTGGAACGTGGATGGCAGCACCACCAGGAGGTGGGTTGTGGTCATGGTGCAAACTTCTGATGTTCCTTCTACATCCAGCATTGCCCAGAATCAGCCTAACCAGCACTGGCAAATACGCCATTAGGTATGCTTTCCTCAAAAACATATCCCCCTTGCAGATGTGCAGATACAAGGACCTCATGGACCACTGAAGCCCACTGATTACTCTTGCAGGGTGAGGGGCGGAAATTCCGACTGAACCAGTCTAGTGAGCTCAGGGAATACAGAACGTGATGAGCCAGGCTTGACTAAATCTTCTCGCTTTAACACTGTGCAGAAGCAGAACCAGCATGCTCTGTCCTACAGGCAGGAGCTGCTGTACAGGATGGAGCAGCTCATCCTGGAGACCATCTCTAGGCGTGTGAAGGAAAAGAAGGTGATCAGGAGCAGCCAGCATGGATTCACCAAGGGGAAGTCACGTTTAATCAGTCAGACAGACTTCTACAATGGGATGACTGGATGGATGGATGAGGAGAGAGCAGTGGATGTTGTCTACCTGGACTCAACAAGGCCTTTGACACTCTCCCACAACATCCTCATAGGGAAGCTCAGGAAGTGTGGGTTAAATGAATGGACAGTGGGGTGGATCAAAAGCTGGCTGGGTGGCAGAGCTCAGAGGGTCGTGATAAACAGTCAAATGTCATTTCAAATGGCATCTGTCAAACTTGGCCGAGTCCAAGAATTGATAGACAAAAAAAAGAAAGATCTTTAAGAGAAGCACTAGCTTTCAGAGCTTCCTTTAATCTTCATTGCCCCAACTTTGATCTTGATGAAGCCAGTGAATTTTGCCCTAACTCACAGATACTAGTAGTCACATCTAACACAAGGAGTAGAGATTTCATATTAGCACGATTTGTCATTCCCGTATTATTGTCCCCCTTCAGCGAAAGAAATCACATCTTACCTTAAAACATCATAACAAACACGTTGGTCTTTTACTTGCTTTCAGTTCAGCATTTCAGCATTTGACAACACATTCAGGAACGTCAAACTCATCCTACACAAAAGAGATGGAAATAAATTACTCATTACTTATATTGCCCAATATATTGTGTGCTTAAGAACTGCAAATGACAGGTAAAACCATCCGGCCAATCATGAAGTTACCAATAATGACAAATAGGAAAGGTTGAGTAACAATCTTTTGGTCACAGCTTGCAACAATTATGTCACCCTTCACTGTTTTCTCAGCTTAGATCCTCTTTGTTCAAACAACAGTCTGTGTGTATGCACAGAAAAAAGGCCTTGGCATGCCAGGATACATCAGCCATGCCAATTACTGAAATGCAATAGTAAATGTTTAAGGAATTGCAACTTGAGCTACTACCTTTGGCTGGGAAATGCAATAGAAGCCCCACGTGAGCTAAGAAATGGTACTATGTAATCCAGGATGTCTACAGACATGAAAGATTTACATAAGCTTTTCATAGACTGCACAGAGACACCCAGTTTGTCTCATCTCCCTAGAAAAAGGACTTTTAGCTCTGATCTTGCAAGGGCTTGCACATACTCTTACCCTTATTGAGAAAAGGTACTCCAAAATGCAGTTCAGTTCATACCTGAATAGTATGTAATGTGAAGTATGCAAGACAACTCTTTTTCCTTTCTTCTACAAGAAGTCACCTAAGATGTTCCCTCACCAAGGTTTGGACACTTTCTGTTTCTTTTTTCCTCGATTTCAGATGACTTGCAATGTGTAATTTCTCAGATTAATACACATCCCCCAAAACACAGGCTCCCGTACAGAGACAGACACAGACAGAGATGTCCAAGGCCCAGGCTGGTCCTTGCACCTATAAATCCTGCCTCAAAACCACTTTGCAGATACATCCTACAAGCCTGAGGCCTTGCTAAAGACCCATCCTATGCAGATGCCAATGTAGATGTACACAGAGCCCTCGTTAGGACATCTGATAGGTACTGGAGGGATTCAAGTTATCTACCACAGCTGTTCAGAAGAGTTTTGAAGGCTATTTTCACTTAATTACACCCAGGTTTTAATTGCTTACCTAAACTTTTAATATAGGAACACAAGACAATTAATTGGCTCAACCTGTAAACCTACATAGGTGTGGACTTAAGGGAAAACAAAGGAGTCACAAGGAGCAAGAATTAAAGGATTATTATAAATGAGCAGACTGGTGCTCAAGCAGTGTTACAGATCAATGCTACAAACACAAGTTTTCCAATTCTACACTGTTTATAAATCTCTCAAACAGTCTAATGGTAACTGACTTCACATGGTTAAATAATCTGCATTTGAAGGGAAATAATAGGTCTGTCTGAGAGAGCAGAAGGAGATCCCACAGGAAAAGCTATCTGGGAGATCCTACACTTTACCAAGATAAACCAAAACTGCATAATTTATCATGAAAGAAACCCAGCAAGGAAGCATTGCCTTGCTAGTAAAGGTCAGTAGCCACACCTGTAAAGACATGGGCCAGAATTAAAATAGTTTCCAGTGCTCTGCAATGACACATAGCAAGAGGAAGCCCACCCCTTCCTGTCCAGTGCTTCCCCAGTATGGTTAAATATATTCAAGTGCTTGTGTAAAATATCAATTTTGTTTACACTGCACATTAGCTATGCCCAATATCCAAGAAGCACCTTCCTTGCAACTCAATGGGAGTACATTACGAGACTCTTTAAAGTATTTCCATTTATGCCATGCATTAGGAGACTGGATATAATAGAACATAAATCGCATCCTTGGAGCCATATATTCCTTGGCAATGTAAACTCCCACAACTGCTGCATTCTTATGGAAAGTTCAAAAGCAGTTTGCCATAGGAACATTGACCTAACACTTCAAGACTTCATCCTTCATCTTCAAGACACCTGGATAGCAGCCATGCACCGAGGACGATGCTTCAAAGGCACAAACTCCTACTATCACATCAAAAGCGCTGTGTCCACATGATACACATCAAGATTCTTCACGGTTCATTCTGTCCCAAAAGAATCCATCTTTGCCTGTCCTCCCATTGCCAGTATAAACTTTTCATCTGGTAGTCTGGGTAATTCAACTAGAATGATATTTATCCCCATGCTGGAGTCAGATCAATCTCCAGTACGTTGAGTTTGATGGCCATCGCAACTGTGCAACACCAAACAACGGCTAAGATGTGTCTCAAGAACCAAGCTGAACAAGTAACAGCAACCTCCTATGACAGAATTTCTTTCATTGAAAAGGGATGAACAAAAGTAAGAAATCTTTTGGGGGCTAGAACATATCACACAAATCACAGCCTTCCATAAACAGATGAAAAGAATGCTTCGGTTTTGCTTTTTACCCCAAACAAATCACTACATGCACTATCTCACTCCTACATATCCAAGCCCAACCAAAACAGAAAAAGTTACACAGCACAGCCATTTTTCAAAACACCTAATAGTGGATGACATTCCGACAGAGAGAACTTAAACATGTATATTTATAGATATTTATATATGTGGAAAATATTGCAAATAAAATCTGAACACGCGTAAGACATGTATATATCTGGTAACAAAAAGCTGCATTTCTTCCTTACTTCTGTCTTACAAATGGCAAAAGTCAATTCCAGACAAAAAAAAAAAGAAAAAGACAAGAAAAGCTCAGTAATTACTTAGTGATTAGCATAGTTGGGTTCTAAGTAGAAGCAAAGCAAAGCAGAAAAACAAACACATAGTAAAAGAGTTAAGCAGAGAGGTTACCTATACAAAGGGAAGCAAATCTGCTGATAAACTTGTCACTTCACATGAGGTTTTAACCTCTGTAATATTTTACATTTAAACAAAGACTGATGTGTAGCAGGCATTTGTTAAATCTCTGAAGGTAAGGCTTTGCTAACTTTTCATTGAAAGTACTTCCTTCATATAAGTATTCGTCTGACAAGCTCTCCACAGATCTTTAACAAGACTATTCCATCTTATCCTCTTTCCCATTTTAATATTGTTCAACACCTCCTCCCACACATACCGCCAACACATGCACCTCCCTTTAACAGATAACAGCCAGATTCACTTATCTAAAGAGGAATTTATTATGTTGGTCTGAAAAAACACCAGCCCCCTCAGCTGCAAGGACATGCCTGGATAACATACTAAGATATGTCTCAGATGTTGCATCAAACACTTCAAAGTCAATTAAAGATTAATGGCATAGCATCAGAAAGGTTATTAAACTCTTGTTGGGAAATACATATATATATATTTGAAAGTACTATTCCTAGTGGCAAGAACAGTGCTTCTTAATCGATATATGCTGGGTAGTTTTGGACAGAGAGCCATTAAGGAGCCAAAAACAATACTCAATCCTAGTACATTTTACATGAGGCCTCCTAATTGCTAAAGGAAATTGCTTAGGCTACATCTGCATGGCACAATGCACTGTGCTAATTAACCCTGAAGAGACAAGGATTAATCCGGGCAGAGCGCCATGGTAACATGGCTACTGTGCTAGCCTGGGAATCTCCCCACAGCAGTGATCTGTGCCATTAAGTCACTCCTCACAGCATCACAGAGTGGTTGAGGTTGGAAGGGGCCTCCAGAGCTCATCTAGCCCAAGCCCTGCTCCGGCAGGGACACCCAGGGCACGGGGCACAAGGTCTGGCACCCGCACAGCAAAGCAGCTCTTCCTCACATGGAGATGGAACTGCCTGGGTTTCAGCTTGTACCTGTTACCCCTTGTCCTGCCAGCGGCCACCACTGAGAAGAGTTTGGCCTCATCTTCTCTAAATTCTCCCCTCAGGTATTTATACGCATTGATCAGATCCCAAACAGCTTCTGTCACCAGAAAGAAGACTCCTACAAGACAGGTGA
>VZSV01000156.1:1183963-1197885 GCA_013398735.1 Nothocercus julius
AGTAACAATCATGGAAATTCTTACCAAGCAGCAAAATAGCCTACTGGTATCCAGAGGTAATAATATAATCTTATGATGTTCACATGAGGAACAGAGAGGATGGGAGGGTGTTTTTGACCCCAACACAGAAGCCACAGTTCAGCTTCTCAGATGGGAAAACTGCGAGGATCATGTCCGTAAAGCCTGCTAGCCCTTCAGCAGCAGCAATCCAGCCCCAAATTTAATTACTCATCTTGGTCTCAAAATGGAGTAAGCAGAGATGCTTGTACGTGCTGGTGTAAACGTTCACGACTAATTTCGGAACAGCAGATAACAGAGCCACCAAAGTTGTTAGCACATGGAGAAAAGTTAAATTGGTGCCGAAGTAACTGGGTAATTTTCCTTTTGACACTCCAGCGATAAACCAAGCCTTGGGCTAACTTCCAGAACCACCTTATCTGCTGTAGCTGATGCCACCTCTTGGTACAGGGACCAGCTCTTCACGTACTGCAAGTGGACTTTGAGCTTCTTGTGACTTGATAAAGCACACACCATAAGGAACAGTGTACTCAGCCGCAGCTTGAGCCACCTGCCCCAGTGCAGACTGGTGTTTGTGCAGCTAGAGAGCGCGAGGAAATGGGGATGTGGGGATATGTATCACAGCCTGCATCAGAACATAGCCCGTCACATCACACGAAATGGAAGGACAAGAAAGGGTCATTTACTGTGTCCCTAAGCAGGCAAAAGTCAAGGAAAAGCACTTTTCTGGACAGCATCCCCTATGCTGTCCCTCTTCCCTCCAACCCCTCTTCCTATTCACATTAAAAAAAAAAAAAAAGGATATTTCCAAGAGAATCCTATTAGCCTGGGACTTCAATGACGGCCCCTCTCAAGCAACAGATCTCCTGCAAAGCTCAGCGCCATGAATTAATGCATGAGTTACTTTAGCGAGGAGGACTCATGTTGCTGGCGAATGGGATACGTGAGCTCAGCTATAGCCCGGCTGGCTGCTCGTGTTTCAGCCCCCTTGCACAGGCACACGTCGCACGACGAGGAAAGGACGGACTCACCTTGGCCCAGGGTTTGCAGCAGAACATTCACAAACCTTCTCATCCCGTGGGGAAGGGAGTTGGTTTCAACAAACACACAGTTTCCCTTGACAAATTACAGACTCAGCTGCTCGTCTAGGAAAGTGCATTGCATTGACATTGAGAAACCACCTTCTTTAAGCAACACCAAAGCCCTTCTGAGCCCTCCTGGCTTGTATCACAGCAGGCAAGAAATTACTTGGACTAGTCTGCGAAGTCCAACACACCTCACAAATCCTACTGGCTTGCACGCTGCATACTCACTAAATGACTAGAATTTTAACAGCAATTGTTATGTAGGTGTTAAGTAGGTGAAACTCCTCTGATGGATGCTTAAAGAACACCCAGTGCTACTTTTATCTGGTTTGCAGGGAAGTAACTCCTCATGGACTCCACTGCCCTCCGAAGGCCCTCAGGTCTACAGGGTAAGGAAGTCAAGTCATCAGGACACAACCATTTTTTTTCTCTCCCTCCACCGTCTCCTTTTCTGCAGACAGTGATGGACTTTACAAGGCCAATGTACTTGAGATATTGGTTGTTGGGAAAAAAAAAAATGGATGGAGGAGCAGATGTCAAGTGATGTATTAGCATAAAGAATTACCACCAAGTGGTTCCAGCAGAAAACTAGGAAGACCTTCAGCTCCACATCACATCACCTTCAACCTTTCTCAGTAGGCCACTTATATGCGGCATTACTTGTTCACATTAACACATCATTAAGCACCTCTGACAAGCAAACAAAACACAGGATGAATAGCAGTTGCTTCCTTAAAGAGAGAAGGAATTAGGGAAGAGCAGGGGCTATTCTTTTGTCTTGCAGTGAATAGGACTGGGAAGGTGGGGTAATGAAAGTGTGGGAGGCCACAAAAAACTTATTTGCCCCATTCCTATCAGATGGCCTCTCACTCACCATGGGGACACATGCAGTGGAGAGCAGGCTCCCATTCCTTAAGCCACTTGCTTGAAGCCTCCGATCTCCAGCTACATCTGGGAAACTTGGAGGAGGAAGGGCGAGCAGTCTGCCAGCTTATAAAAGGCAAACATTTCATTAAGCTCCTAACCTACAAAATTAAGCTGACAATGTAGAGCTGCTTGCCATTATATTTAGGAACAGCAGTTCAGAAACACTAATAACCGTGATGTGCCCTAAAAATGGTTTATGGATTTCAACTGACATGATGAACCATCATAAAAAAAACTCTATCCCTCTTTTCTGAGCTGTCTCTCAGGAAAAGACAGCACTCCCCAGCTGTGAAGCATTGCACCCTTCATGCATTAGTGCAGCTCTGGCTGCACAACAGAAGTTGCTTATGCAGTTAGCCTGATCTGGAAATTCGTATCTTGGGGAATCCACATTTTTCAGACATACATCTTCATATCCAAGCCTGGACACTTAAGCTCATCCTTTCTTCAGGGCAAGCAACACCCTAAAGGCTTCAAGTTGTCAAGGGAAAGAGAATGGATTCACGTCTTTCCTTGGCCTAGATTTGCAGGCAAACCTTGGGCCACACCATCCAGCCTCTGCAGCTCAGGCTTTCTACAACCATGGTGCGTAGATTTTTTTTTTTTCTTTTCTTTGGCATTTTTCAAATGGATCTCCTCACCATCTCACTGGCAAGATCCCACTTCATATTTTCCCTATAGGGATAGCTATGGTAGACTGACCTCCATACTGGAGAGCTGCTTGGGAAAGTCCCTCTCAACCCAACACAAACATCTCATCCATCACGGCTCCAAGAGACATCCAATATTGATGAGGCCAAGCTGAGCCTCTATCACACGTCCAGCCTAAAGCAATGAAGGCTCACAGAATTAATGAACACCAAGCTGCCTTCTGATATCACATGTTCTGCTCCTTGCTGCAGCACTTTCAAGATGAGGGGCACTTTCAAAGGTGTGAACATGGTCAGACATCACTGATGGCCGTTGCAATGTTAATGCTGTTTCTCTTGCCCACCCCCAAAGGCCAGCTGTCTCATCCGATGTTCTGAATCAATGACTTGACCACAAGAAAAGTTAAGAAAATTCAACTCATGTTGATTTTACTTGCTCAGGGGCAAGCTTATCCAGATCCACTGCATCTACATACGCCTTCAGGAGGACCATGCAGTAGACAAGGAGTGTCTCACCTTCTCAGGGTGGTAGACAACTAACCAGTGTCTCTAAGGGGGTAGGAAGGACCACAAGCACAGTGCCTCCAAAAAGAGGTTTTTCTCCAGGGTCCCACATCTAGCTCTTCTGAAAGTTGCTTCTGAAAGTTTCATTTCAAGCCTGCCCATCCTGACACTTCAACCTCCAGAAACAGAGCAGCGGCGTAGCTGGACTCCAGTCCTTGCATGAGCCAAAGAGCAAGGGGAAGATGAACTGGCCGACCAGCATGTTCTGGTCAGCTGAAAGTATTCTCATCACAGCTAGTGCATTTGGCCACGGATGATGAGGCTTTCCTGGAAAAAAGGCACGCACAAGCAGAAATTCACCTATCCTTTCCACCAAAAAATATTTTGGGAGACAGTCAGTACAATGACAGTCCTGTACTCTGCATTTTCAGGCTCCAGCTCGTGAACTTTAAAGCTGCTGTAGCCTAACAGTTAACTTGATCCACCAACAAACTAGAATGGGGGAAAATACATGGAAACTGTGTGATCTTCATCATACGTTTCCCCTGAACAGGCAAAGGAATAATACAAAATAGCAAAAATCTTCTCTGCAACCCAAAGCAGTCCGAAATGCACGAAAACTTGATGCTTTTCACTTCATCTGTGAGCAGAAAGATGGGGAGGGAGAGGACAGGGTGGAAAAGCACAGGAAAAGCAGTGCAAAGCTTTGCAACACTGAGTTACTGTGTGGCTGCGCTGGCGGGTACTCGGGGTCATAGTGGAAGGAAAAGAATAAAAATTTAAAAATTGCTAACAATAGTTGTCACTCTGTGGCTTCTGACCAAGACTTGGATTTGCGCCCGAGTCCCCAAATTGTCATGGCATTCCGTATATAATTTCTCCCACAGAAATAGATACTTTTGAAGAAATTTCACACACACATGCATTCACATAGTGCTTCTGAAGCATTAAATATTGCCATTCAGAAACAGAGCACAGCTTTAAGCCACAAGTACTACCCCATTTAGATACACTTTAAAAAGTTTTTTAGCTCGTAATACTGAAACCTACTCAGCAACACAAAACTGATCAGATTTCACTATTGCACACACACACAAAAAGAAAGGAACAGACTAAACTTACAAGTCTGGTCGTCCACCGTTTCTCTAGCACCAGGGACATGGCTTAACTGCAGTGCCTGAAACAGTAACTTGACCTCTCTGGGAAGGTGGGCGGTATTATACAAGCTGAAACATTAGAAACATGCATAATTACGCTGGGTTTTTGCCACACATTCTTTCATCCGTGAACAAGTACGAGTGGAAAAGTCACACTGACACTCCAGGCTTAGACTATGTCCAAGCCATCAATTAAGAAGATTTTCCTGAGGCCTCGTGATAATTAAATTTGGGGGAGGCAGGAGAGCTTTTCCTTGTGCGCGTATTAGAAATGCACAAAGCCAGCGCTGTGGGCTCGGGGCTGACGCTGCAGCGGGCTAGACGTGGGATTTCCAGCTTCCTTGTCCACCTGCACTGCTAGGAGCAGGAGCAGGGTGGGCGAAGGAGGAGGAGATGCTGTGGTGGCCTCATCTGCACCAGCAACATGAGCTGTTACGGTGATCGCACGGAAAGGAAGCAAAGAACAACAACAAAAAATGTCCTAAACAAGGTTTTTTCACATGTGCCTCAAAAATGAAAACTGGCCAATGTCACTTCTTAAGAAAACACTTGCAGAATTTGCTGGGAATGTTATTTGTTTCAAGACTGCTTTTGAACACAGTGGTTTATTCAGAGGTTAAACATGGCACATGTTTTTTAAATGCTCCTTAAAAAAATGGGATCATTTTATTCTGGAAATTCTCACCATGTTACACGCAGTCTAAAACCTGTCAAAGGGTGACAGAACAACTCTCGTAGGCCTTACCTAGACTCTCTCTCTAAAATATCTCTGAGCTGCAAGATCAAAGTGCCTTAAAGTCAAACAAAAGTAGTTTGTGGTTGAAAAAGAAGAAATGAAAGTTAATGGGCATCTTCAGCACAGAAACGACTACAGAGCAAGGAACTTAAGTCTACATTAAATATCCTGTCTGGGACCACCTAATTACCACTACGTGAGGGCAGGCATCTTTGCAGGCTTTTCGGCATTTTTGTTCTGCAAGTAAATACCAGAGAAGGGAAAAGTCAATACTACAGGATTTAAGATTTTCAAATTGAAAAGTGGTTTGATAACAATCTTCCTCCAGTCATTCTGCTCGGAAAGAGCAGACAGAGCCCGAGAGCCAATTCGGGCTCGTCAATTAAGCTCCTTCCCTGGCTTTGTTCGGAGGGCCTAGACAAATAACAGCTTATCCACGGACAGACCTGGGGGCCTTTCGCAAATATTTCGTATTCCAGTGCAAGCTTAGGCACATTACATAAACATCTGGAGCACCCACTAAAAATGCGAGCGCCTCCCCCTCAGCCCTGCAGCGTCTTCATGACACCGTTTCATAAACTCCCTGACAGAAAGGAGGCAATATTATAGAGGGCTTCCATCCAAAAAGAGTGTTGTCATCTATAGCCTGTCTGTACACCAGAGATCGGGGGGGAGGGAAGCATCCAGGCGCATAAATAACTTTTGCCATTCTTTAACAGTGCTTAACTTTTGAGGGGAATAAAGTGCCTTGTATAATTAATAAGAGGCAGGAATTGTTTCCAGATGGGCTGGACGCTGGGCTGCTTTGGAGGGAGCATCACTCGGTTCATCTTCCCCCTGGAGCATCTGGGAGAGCCCCGAACGAGGCGAGTTCGCGACCGCATCGATCCACCCCGGCGTCCTCTGCCAGCTCAGCAGAGCACGGGCACAGAGAAAAGCACCAATACTGCAGGAAACGAGCCCAAAGCGAGAGCTCAGAGCTGCGAGAGCACCCGGAGCCTCCAGCAACACAGAGCAGCAGCAAAGAATGAGCTGCAATTCACACTTTACTCCAGGGAATAATAATTGCTCGGTGTAAAAATCCACACACACTTTAAAAAATAAAAAAAAAAAAAATTAAAAAATACACCACAATGCGTATGTTAAACATGAAAGAAACCATCCTCAAGGGCTGGATGCTCCGAGATCGCATTTCAAAGCAAGCCAATATTGTTCTGATAATCTTCCGGGAACACCAGCAGGGATATTCTGCTGCAGGGCGATTAGCGCAGGAATTCGGGTCTCACCACCGTGACCTTCCACAGAAACCTCAAGGGTTTCCAGCCCCCGTGCACTCTGCAAGGGAAGGGACAGCAAGGGGTGCAAGGGAAGGAATGAGTATCCACATACAGCCAAAAAAATATCCTTCACAAAGCTCTAAAGGAGAAGTTGCTCTTGTAAAGGAGGCTACGGGAATTCCACCCTTGCTACACAGTGGGAAAGATATACATAAATAACATATGAATGATATACTGCCACTTCCTATCCCCAAATACCTGCACCCTGTGGAAACGGCAGAGAGTGCTTTTTTGGAGCAGTGGGGAATGAAAAGCATCAAGACAAAAGAGAGGTTATTTCTTGCTCTGACAGACTGAAGTGCTCAGCAGAGAGGGAGTTTGTTTATTTGGTTTATTCAGCCTCAGCACAATCCTCAGTGAGGTTGGATGTGCACAAGCCAACTGGGAATACAGTGGCAGCAACGCTAATTCCTGCTATTCCTACCCAGAATTACATCTTTCCTGCCCCATGTCGCTGGGTGAGAGATGAATTTGGGCCACTTTAGGGTAAGAGAAGCGCTCGGCAAGGGAGCAATGCACAGGTGAAGATGCTGCTGTGACTTCCCTCATCTGCCCAGGCACTGGGCTCCAAGAAACTAAATTACACCACGGACAATGTCTGGTAGAAATAGCCTCAGGGCGGTCAACTACAAGCCATGAAAAGAGATTCCTAGATTATTTTTTTTTTCCTTTTTTCCTAGCTGTTCTTAACCCTCAGCAACTTGAGAGCAGTGAAAGAGGACACCAGCTAGCAAGAAAGTTGCTAATTAATTGCCCCATCTTTCCCCTCGCTCCAGCACCACAGAGCTGCTAGCTGCAAAGTGCCGGCTGGGGTAAGGACACGGAGCTGACAGCATGAGCAAAAAAGTGGCCCGATTCCTTCTGAAAAACGTCAAAGCAGAAAATCATGTCATGAGATCATTCTCCCTTTCAGCAGCAGGAGTATGTGAAAGGAAAGCAGTCCTATTCTTGGCTATGTTATTTAAGGCAGGTTAGTTTTCTGAGCACCGACTTCTGCCGCACGGCGATTTCGATTAGGTGCCAGCATGCCAAGGCATACGTGCTCCACAGAGATCATTTTACACGAGGAGCAGTCCTCACATCACCTCTTGGATGAAGAGCACCTCCTGGGTGAATAAATTTCCCTGAAATTACCCTGGAAAAAAAAAAAAAAAAAAAACAACAACTTTCACCATTTCACCATACCTTTCCTGATCCACTCCTGTGATGCCACTCATTCTGACCAGAAGAAAGCATGGAGCTGTTTAATTGTGGACTGGCTGGTGCATTTCTGAAGCACAGCAAGTCACCTCCCTTTTTCAGTTGTGTTTCAGCTCAACCTTCTTGTTTTCTCCCTCTATCTGCTCCTACGACGCCCCAAGGCCCCGCAGGACATCAGCCCGTGCAAAGGATGCACAGGCTGAACGCTCAGCAGATGTGCAGCCTTGTTCTAGCACCAATTTTTCATTCCTGTCCCTGTCCTGGGACTGCTTTTCTTCCCACCTGCCAGATTCAGCTTCATTTCCCACTGGGGGGAAAAAAAAAATAAAAAAAAAAAGAAAAAAAAAGAAAAAATTACACTTTTTGGCATAACTGCAGAACACAAACTTCCCTGAAATACGAGAAGCAAGAATGTTTCACTCAGTGTGGATCTGCAGACACCTGCAGCCCAGTCTCAGGTGTGCATCTTGGAGCCAGCAGCAAAAAGAATGGAAATGTCACAGACCAGACGCTTTTTCCGCACCCCTTTAAACCCATCAGATACTGCTCCAGGCAAACAATGGGAATATTGCCTTTTTTAGCAGAAACCCTCCCCTGTGAGATACGCAGTGGCAGGTTATGCAGTTCGGACAGGCTGCGGCTCCAGCCACAGCTTGGGTATGTGAGCTGGAAATCCAGGTGCCGCGGAGATGCAGGGAGGCAGCATGAGGAGCCCGAGCGCCCAGCGTGGCCACGCGGGAACTACGGAGCGTTTCATGACGACGTTATCAGATGCGAGGAACAGGGCAGGGAATGAAGTGTGCACAGGCAAAGTCCCCTCTTCCCTACTACACCCTGTCCTTCCTTCTTAAGAGCAATAAACCCACGGGCCTTCTCTGAAGTCCTCCCATAGCAAACACCCTGTGCACGTTCCTGCCTCTCACATCCCCGTGCACATCCCTCCTCGGCACCACACTGCGGGATGACTCAGTTCGTTACTGATTAACTGGAAGTCTTTTCCACGCGCCTCTGCCCCGCTCCCTGCCCAGGCACCCCCACATGATCCCCGGTTTCTTCTGACTTTGCCCTGGAGTGCATTGACAAAGAACCAACCCCCAAAAGCACAGAGTTCGCCCAGTACCAGCGATTCTATTCCCCCTTTCCCAGGGCCTGCAAGGACGTCAACAGCTGCTTGCAAAGACACCAACTCCTCTTGCAACACAAGCCTCTCACACCTTGCAACAGGGAAGCCCTTTGCATCCCCTGGGGCTCTTCCAGCAGGGAGACAGGATTCCACCCCAGACCTCAGAACACAGCCAGACTACCTGGGTTTTAAGGGCTGTATGCAAAGACGCTCTAAAAGACACTCTCCTCCCCCTCTGTATGCAGATCCTGCCTCTCCTGGTCTTACCTCCAAATGCCAACGGTCCATCAAAGCTGCAGCATGAGAGCAGTCATGCCAGCACCACTGTAACTCAGGAAAAAGGCAGGGAACTTGCACGAAGCACCGGCAGTCCTTGTAAATACGTGACAATATTTACGTTTGCATCAAACACGTGGTTTGGATAAAAAAAAAAAAAAGCTAATTCCTCCTATCCATGCTCTGATCCTCTGACAAATCACTTCCTGCTACAAGCTGGGGTGGCACAGAGGACTTTGGACACCTACCAGCTGTCACAGCCGAGCGGCGCTTCAGCACCGAGTCCCCCCAGCCACGGAGCAGGGAAGAGCGGACGGGAAGACCAAGGCTGAGCACCAGCCGAGGCACTCGTTCACATCCGTGATTTTTATTATTATTTCCTTTAATAGTAAGTCTCTTGATAGCGCAATGCTTTCAACATCCTCCCTCAGCTGCTCTACTAGTATCAACATATTCACGTCTTCCCCTGTTTCCACTTGGTAATTCAAAAGAAATGATGCTGGAGGGGAAGCTGGTTAGAAGCGTAACTTGCTACATAGTTCTGGCAAGATTAACTCCTAATTAAAAAAAAAAAAAATAATAATTCAATGTGTTGACAGAAGCAATCCACACAGTTTCTTCCTCATTCCAACTGATGTATTTTGTTACTCTGCTTTCAGAAATCCATTCTACAACATTGCTTTTAAGTGGAACCAACCATAATACACCAGCCAAAAATAAGTGACATACTACTCCTTGAGATCCCTTGATTTTATGAAGAAGTTTTCACCAAACAATCTGCATAAAGCCAAACTGTGGGAATTTGTACTGGTTACAGCCTTGTTACTGTTCCATTATTTCTCACTAAAACAAGCTCTGGTAGCCTGTTGACTCTCAGATAAGCCACCAGACCTGCCAAACAAAGCCCAGCTGGATCAGTGTTGTTGGACTTATCAGCCAAAAGAATCCACTTGATGAAACTCCCATCTGGAGTTTTGATCTAATTAACACTAGTTCCAGATTAAAGTTATTCCTCTATTGTGATGCAAATAATGTACAACCCGCAGACACAGAGAGGTCATTAAACTTGAATTAGGAGGCATAAGTACAAAAGAAGCTCAGAGGGATGTCGGAGAGGACCTCAGCAAAGTAACTTCAGCATCCTGGGTGATGCACAGAAAAAAAAAATAGAGCATGCATTATGGCTATACGTTACCCGCAGCGCAAGGAGCCCTGCAACAACCCGCCCTCAATTAGCAGGTCAGCAATGGAGGGAAACCAGACGAAGAGCACAAAGCCATCTGCAAATCTGGCCAGAACAAGTGTATTCACAGCCAAGAAAATAGAGAAGTCCCTGCAGAAAGCAGGAGTCGCTGCACGGGGAGATTGCAAAGAGGGCAAGTTCCCAACCCACACGATGCATCTGCAAACAACTAAGATTGGGCTCAGCTGATAAAGGCACCTGTAACTTATCAGAGCTTTGGCACATCGTGATCTCTCGCCACTACCTGCTTTTCCTCTGTTCCCACGAGGACAACAAAACTGTACGTTTTTAAACACAGAGATAAAATTCAGGCAGTCTCCCGTACACCCTGCCAGGAAAAGTTTCTCCTTTGCAATCTGTCATTGAGTAGTATGTATATATTTTCATAGATACGCATATGTTTCCCTTCCATCACTGAGGCCTGAACTTGGCACAAAGATTGCCCAGGATTTTATTTATTAATATCCAAAGTAGAACATCATGAAAAATGACATTGCTGTCATGGCAGCAGCCCATAAAGTTGCAGGAGTTCCCCACTGCTACTGTGTTACAGTAAGAAGCTGCAATGACTTTTTTTCTTTTAATTAGCTGAATTACGGAAAAAGAAAAAAGGAACTGCACAGTAAATTCATCACTTCTGCTGCTGGAACAGCTGCTTGAGACAAAGTCCAAAACTAGGAGAAATCTAATGACAAGCTGAAAATGCAACTGAAGAGTGGAGTGTCAAGGCAGAAGCTTTTACTTGTGTTAGATTAGAGGTAAAAATCCCAATCCACTTTTTTTTTTTTTTTCCCCCCTCAACTCCCTTTTCTGCCTGGTCTTAGGGCTTTTGGATGAGACAGGGGGCACCCAGGGCACAGAGGAAGCGGAGAAGCAGAGGAAGGGAACAAGCAGAGCCCGCACTGGATACCGGAGTTACGGGAAATGAAAGGAGCCGGTGCCGCTGGGACAGGGGAATAGCAAAAGCACGAGAAGAGCCGAGACACGAGAGGTTTCACAGGCGCCTGGGAAGCCGCTCAAGGCCACAGGGCGAATGCTGCCAAGAGCCGCGACACATTTCTTAGGCTGCACTCAAACTGCCCCAAATGGCTCCAAGAGTTTGGGGAGAAAATAGTTGTCCCAAACACCCCATCCTTCCCTGAGCTCCTTCCATCAGCGCGGGGCCCGTCAGCAGCACCACCGGACCAGGATGGATGAGCACGGAAGGGGCGATGAGCTCACGCACGGATGGGAAAGCCCAGCGCCAATTCCCTCGAGATGCACATTGAGCACGGTGCAATATACACTGCAGGTTCTCCCAGTACGAATTCTCCACAATCATCACAAAATTTGTTTCACTTTTTCTCAGGACGCAGTGCAGATGACAGGTCACGGGGCCAGGACGTCCACCTGCTGTGGGCTGGTGCCCCTCATGGGTGCCAGGTCAAACCAGGATGGAGGGAAGTACCACACCATAAGTCTTCATGGCAAGCCACAACTGCTGCTTTAACTATTTTAATGATTTTACCCTGAGAAGAAAAGGAAGTTTTCCACTCTAAAGTTTTCCTTTGCATGCTTAGCCAGACAAAAAAAGCTTCAGAAAGTGAGCATTAATTTTCATTTTGCAACAGCATGCACGCAGATCTGTTTCCAACACAGAGCATCATCTTGACCACCTACTCTGGCTCCTTCTCACAGGCCTCTGTTATTCTGCGTTTTAAAATAAAGGTTAAAAGATTATTTCAAAAAGCAGAGAATAAACACCCGGTGTTTATTGCTTCTGATGAACGATGCAGACACAAAGGTCATGTTTTCAAGAAGCTCCCACACTCACACACCTGTAGGAACCTATAGGTTCCTGCCTATAGGAACGTATGGCCAGGGTGTCATCGCACCTTTGTGGCTTCGCAGTTTGGCGTTGCCATCAATGCAATTCGATGTTCTGGCAGCTCAGCTCAGTCAAAGTCACTTTGGCTACTTTTAATATACACAAGGGTTGTCGTCCAAGAGAAAACAGAAGTGCCAGCACTGTATTAGTCTCCTAGTTATACTCAATTTTAATTATTTTTGTTGTTGTTATTCTGCTATTTTTACCATCTTCGATTATGAGTACAACTGAGTGTTACTCAAAGTGCCTTGAAAAGCAGACGACTCTTTTGCTCAAAGAATCACTGAGGGAGTTTTATTAAGGTGCAAGGAGCTTCAACACAGAGTTTATGAAGACTGGATTTATAGACAGGAAGGTCTTAAGTACCTGCCTACTTAAATGCTTTCCTTCACAGTGCAAAAAGAACAGTAGCACAGGCCAGTCAAGCACTCCTTTTGGTTAGGAGACTCTCAGCACCAGCAAGTATGGCCGTAACTTGCCTTGCAGTAATGCAGTATTAAACCATTCAATTAACAGCTGATTTTAAATCCACCAGTAACAAAGTAACTCGTACATCATCACTTTTTTTTTTGTTTTGTTTTTTTTTTTTCTCCACTGGAGTAGTTGCAGGGATCTTATTTCCTGTGTTCACTAAAGGCATCCCTGGCCCACTTTTATGATGCAAATTAGGAAGCTGCCTGGAGGAAAGGGGAGAGCTGGGGTGAAAAGCTCCTTTAATTGAAATTACAATGAGACTTTTTCCTTCCCCTCGCAGTACCCGTGGAGGCTCCAGCACCAATTTGGGGATTCTTCTCTTCCTCACATGCACCCCCGTCCTCCCCCAGGAGCTCTGGGCAGCACTTGTGCCACTTCTGGGACCCCCCAAAAAGCCGGGAACCATCCAGAACCAGCAGCAATTGCACCAAATGGCTCTTGGTACTTGCAGGGGTAATTCACTGCACATCTGTGAGGGTGTTATCTATAGGGAAAACAGAAAAAAAAAGAAAAAGGAGAGGGGGGGAAAAAAAAAAAAAAAAAGAGAGAAAACCCACGGTATGAAGTTGTAACAGCCTCCAAAACAAAACATGGGCCCAAATCCCGCACGAGGAATGGCTCAGGAATGCGAGCTATGCGGGCAGGGGGGGTGCTGGACAGCCGGGGGGGACAGCGGCAGGCGGGAGGCAGCCTGTGCCTCCCTGCAGCCCCGCACGCAGCGCGCACACACTCGCATGCACGTATGCACACGCGTGCACACGCGTGCACACACACAGCAGCGTGAGCACTGAGCACGGGGAGCCAGGGATGCAGCACGGGTACGACGGGAGACGCACCAGGAGTCGGCCAGGGAGGGCAGGAGCAGCTCAGCTGCTGGCTGAACCCGCTCTGCGGCTGCAAACCCCAAACCTGCCCATCTTGTCCCTGGTTTGAGGCTGCAACCCCACGAACTGCCCATCTTGTCCCTGGTTTGAGGCTGCAACCCCACGAACTGCCCATCTTGTCCCACTCACCTTGCACTTGGCGCATGCAAAACTTCACGCGCAACAACTGCAAGCCCCCTTTTTTAATTAGTTGCTGACATCAAAAACGAACCGGCATTAAGACTAAAACACAAGCCAGTCAGGCACTTAACCCCTGCTGAGCCAGTGGGCTGAGCATCAGCCCTTCAGCCTCTGCTCTGGGTCTCCCAGGTGGCTACAGGCGATGCAAGTGCCAGACACAAAACAGACCCGACGCTCCCAAGTTTATATCTGCCAAGAATATAGCTCCTTATGATAGCATGAAGAATGTACCCAGTCACCTGCTATTTTTAATATTCTGGA
>VZSV01000156.1:1206237-1246347 GCA_013398735.1 Nothocercus julius
GAAAGAGTGTAGGTCCTTCAGCCCCCCCCCCAACACTGCACCCCCAGACAGTGCAAAACTTGCAGACGCCCCAAAAATGCAGCAGGTACCGCGGCTGAGGTGGTGCCCCCCGCACAGGAGGCTGCGGGCAGCAGATTTCGCCTGTTCCCCCGCCTGTTTCCATCTCCACCACCCTGTCATGGGGACCCATCTGAGCCCAGGGCGCGAGTGAGGGACCCACCAGAGCCCGACCCTGCTTGAGGCCTGGGGCACAACTCGTATGAGTGACTATTGCAATAGTTGCAATGTATTTTTTCCGGGTTTTCCTGGGAGATGCTCTCCTATGAGATTCTGTAATTTTCCTACGACCCTATGATTTTTCCGGACGCTTTTCTGCACGCACGATGTCAGAAGCTCGTGGATGCAGGACAGTGCAAGTTGTCTCAATGAACAGGTTCCAGAATATTGCAAGGGAGGTGTTCAGGAAATTTGAAAAATCTCACTATTTGCCTTTTCCTGTGGACCACAATCAGCTAATGGCAGACAAAAAAAAAAAAAAAAGTAGCTTTTTCTTGTTCTATAAAAAAGCCAATATATTTAGTGATATTTCCATCCAAATCGTTTCCAGTATTTCTTCTCAAATCTCCAAAGCCATTAAAACATAAGACTGCATTGTGCCTTGCATTTTTGTAAGAAAAGCTGCTATGGGGTTTTCACAGGCCAGTGGGTCTCAAGCCACTAGACTTTTTTTTTTTTTTTTTTAAAGAAAAAAAAAAACAGAAAGTATTAGAAAATTTTTACACATTTCAATTCAACAATGCATGTATTCAGGAATATTTCCAGCCTGAGTTTGTGATCAGATCCTACAGTTCTTTTAGACACTAATTTTTCCTGACTCTGCTGTTTCCATCCAGAGGCTATTTTTTATGGCTGAGTTACCAACCCAAGAAAAAAAAGGGGGATTGATGAAAGAAACAACTGAGACAATGCTGAATACTGCTTACTGTTACTTATATTAACAAGAAAAAGAAAGAAGGAAAGAAAGAGTGAAAGAGAGAGAAAGAAGGAGAGAAAGAAAAATAGGGGGTGAAAATGAAGTACACCCATGGCAGGAAAGAGTTCCTTAGCATTGGTTTTTCATCAAAACAGTTGGGTCAGGACTGTGTTGTACTAGAAACTGTGCAAACAGAATAAAAGCACTTCAGAGTAGGGCAATGACCAGAGCAAGCAGATAGGGCTCCCTCTGCTTCTGCCGCCTAATCCTTTCTTTCAGGAGCTGCCAGATCTTGACAGTTTGCACAAGCAAAACTAAACATGGGCTGTTGGGTCACCTGCGTGAGAGCAGCTGGGGAGGATGCTCAGCGTGGTGGTGCAGGTGATGCTGCAATTGCACGCGCCAGGTCTCAGCTCACCCTCCTGCTCCTTGGGGTTTTTCTGGCGCTATAGAGAGCTTAGGAAATCTGCTAACCGGGAGCCCTAAGGGGGATATGAGGGGAGAGATTGAACACAGACCCCTCCGCCGGGGCAAAACCCACTGGGACCCATTCAGGAGATGGGATGGGGACGGCTGTGCACGGGCATTGCCGAGCGGGGCCAACGGGCTGGTGGGGAGGGTGGACGTGCCGCCTGGATTTGGGAGGTAAATAAAGCTAATGCTTGAGGAGGGAAAACACATTGCTGCTTTTTTGTTTTTGCCTTTTTTTTCTCTCTTTTTTTTTTTTTTCCCATGGGCTGGATCCGGTCTTGGTTCGTGCATGAGTGCGCAGGAATGCAACTCCAGAAATCATTTACCAGATGAAAGGCAGCACTTGCCTTTCCCCTTAGCTTAAAGGAGCGGTGTCAAGGCACAAAACCTCCCCGCGCTCAAACACGATAGAGGGAAAGTCTCCTGAATTTTGCCTTGTAGATATCATCTACCCTTTATCGCTGAAATACTGGCAGAATACTTCCTAGAGCTCCCAGACCCCTTTTTTTTTTATTATTATTATTTTTTTTTTAGCTCGGAGCTGGCTGGAAAGGCCACTGAAGATTAAGTTGAATCAACAGTGCTGTGCGCTTGCATTAGCAAACTCACTCTGTGCAGAAAGCCCCGACATCTGCTGCGAGCTGCCTTGCTTTACAGGACACAGCAGGCCAGGAAACGTCTTGCAGGCTCCAGACCTGCAGGAAAAGACAAGGGCAGCTACCACACTGTGCCACGGGAGCAAAACCAGGGAGAAAAAACTGCGCCAGCTTCTTGTTCTCTCAAAAAAAACCCCTGGAGGTAGGCTGAGCTACGGCGTATTTGCCACTGGGAATGGCAGAATCAGGAAATTAATGAGCCTAATATTATTTTCCTTAAAATATGAAAGGAATTTTCCCTTCCCCAGTGAGTTCTCATCTCTCGTTTTCGCATCCCCCTGGGATGGAGCCTGCTAGGCCTTCCAGGGCCACCCTGTGTCTTGCATATGAGGCAGCTGGTATTTTACTTATGCTTTTTGTATGCTACACCACTCTCACCACCAACATGGGAGGAATCCAACAGAACTTGTCTCATACACCCAGTCATATTTGCTGGACCCTGGACAGAGCCTTATGGGCTAAAATTTTCCCATTAAAGTGCCTCCTTCACCAGAATCCTGGACTTCTTTTATGCAGACAGACTCATTTATGTTGTATAAATGGTAGCTTGGTCTCAGTGTAGATGGTGATTCAGGACCATTTTCCATTTTTAACATGGAATGTGGATTCTCCCCTTCCTGGACTCAGTACCTCAGCATTTGTACCCACTCTGTGAGCTGCTCAGTGAGGAGATGCTTTTATTTTCATGGAGCGGGCGAGTCAAGCCGAAGCAGAAGCTCTCAAGCCTTCCTAACCCCTCATGGGGACAGGAAGGGTCAAGAAGCGCCAAAGCTTCCAACAACCACCCTGGTTTTCCCTTCCACGCGGGGAGGATCCCATTAAAGGAGTGGTATGTTGAGATGCCTTACAGCCGCTTACAACACGCTGGACATTTTGTCTTTACTTGGAAGCACTGCTAGTTAATCCTCTGCTGTAAACTCCTAATGACACGGGATTCACCTTGGCCAGCCTCCTGCCTCTGACAGTGGCTAAAAGCAGATGCCTGGGGAAGACAACCACATCGCGAGTGCAAAAAGTCACTTCCATCACCGCTCTCCTGGGAAGCTGCAGTCCTAACCTGAGCCTCATCTTCACGACTTAGGTAAGTCTTGATGTGCCATTCTTCTATGGATTTGTCCAACTGCTTTTTGAACCTGTTTGTATTTTGGGGGATGTAAACCATGTTGTGGCAAGGAGTGCCAGAGTTTGGTCCAGACTTTTGTTCTAGTGCCCCTCTGTGGGTATTAAAGCTGCCACCCCACCACTTTTGTAATTCCAATATTGTACAGGTGATCATTCCACATTCACAATCCCTGCACAACTCCCAAGTTACTTTCACTTTGTCCTCCTGAAGACTCCCATTTCCAGGATAGCACTTTAATTTTGGCCGTGTAAGCACTGGTCATGCTGGGCCCACAGACCCAATGCATTGGTCCCAGGACACCTGGATCCCGCACTGCAATTCCCAATTACGGAGCCGAGTCTGTCTCCTTCAAAGGAGCGACAGAACGCACAGTGTGACCCTTTTTTTCTCTCCAGCTCCTGAAGGAACCTAGAAAAACTGAGGCAGACAGTGCTAAAATGCAACATGAGAAGGAAACTTTTACCATAAAAAAATCTAGGCGTTTCCTTACTCTAGTTTTATCATTTTTATATTTTCAGGCTTGTGCAGTCACTTTTTGCCCGAGAGCCTCCTTTGGAGCGCAGCAGCTCCCAGTTTGGCGCGGAGTGTCCCATACAACCTAGAAAGTGAGATGTGTTCAGCACTTTAACCTGCCCTTCATTCCATCCCCATTGTGCCGCTGCCTTTGTTCCCCGCAGCGCGTTAGGTTTTTAATCTTCTGCTCTCTGATCACTTATTTCTTTCTTTATGGATGGATTTCTCTCACTCAGCTGCAGCCTTTGTCCCGGGCTGCCACAGGCCTTGGGGGCAACCGGATTTCTCTGCAGCCTGCGCTGAATATCACTTTTTACGTAGCCACGGAGGACTGCTTTTATTCTCCTTAGCCTGCCCGCGATGCAACAATTTCACTCGTCTCCTGAATTTAACCAGTGCTTGAAGACTGTGACATAAGCAGGGCTCTCAGACATCTTTCAGACCCTGCTGGTTTGATGTTATTCTTCCAACACTAAAAGTCACCAGCGTGAAGTTAAGAGTGAAGATGGCATTGCTCCAGGATGATCAGAAATCCAAGAAATCTACCTTTGAGGTAGCTTAACCTCTCTCTTTCTCTTTTTTTTTTTTTTTTCCTTTTATTATCAGCTGGGGAAAAAAAGGTCACCCCAAAGACTTGGCTTTGAATCCAGGATTTTATGCCTTAAATCAGCCTTTTAGAAACACTTTAAACCTTTCCTGACACCTGAAAAGAGGTTGATCGTTTGATCATCAAAGAGGCTGATCTGAAACAAAGACATAAAGACATTCTGTGTGCTTGCTCCCTTTCTTCATTGTTTATATATAAAGTCCTCAAACACTTGTTTGCTTGAGGTTTTAAGATAGCTTTCTTGCACTTGTAGGTCTTAGATGTATCAGCATTGCTACGTTTGCTTTCTCTGTTTTTCCTGGGGATCCCTTCTGGGAGCTGAGAAATTCATGTAGGCATTCGCTTTTGAAAAACTATAAATCACCAATCCTTTAAATAGGAGATCCTCCCTTTCAGTTGCTTTGCAGGTGTTCGTTAAACAAAGCAAAACATAATCCTCCTGCAATCTACGTGAAATTCCTTCCCCTACAGTTATTAGAGCTTCTTTTCTTTGTAAATAGGAATTCAACGATCCTACTAGGCTTCCAGTATTTGTTTAGCAATATCCCATGAATTCAGGCAAACAGGCAAAAAACTAATTCCTGTAAAAAAAAAAAAGTAGTTTAAAAGATGGTTTCTTTATGACCATTTCCACTGAGAAGGAAATAACTGGAGTATTTTTGTAGCAACCAGGAGTAAATCTCTAGTTGTGTCCTGGCCATGACTGCACAGGCCTTTGAAGTTCATTTAAACTGAAGTAAAGAAAAAAAAAGTAGAATTCATCTTTAATTTTTTTTTCCCTAAAAGCTTTTTTAAAGCTTTTTTTTTTTTTTTCTTTTTTTTGTTCAGAGTGAAAAGGAGTAGCTTGCTTAAGACATGCAATCAGTCAAAACAAAATGTTACAAGTTTGAGGGCTTTCTGTACTAATCTTCTAGAACTAATATTGAGGGGATCTGCAGCGACCTGTTTTGATCAGCTACATACCTAAATTTGATTTTTTTTTTCAGAATTTCCTTTCCACTGAATGACCACATAATTTGCAAAATTTTAGCGAGTTAACTTTTTAACTCATGAACACTTGGCAAACATTCATTATTTCAATAAAGTCTGCTTCATTTAAACTAGACCCTCACTGAGCACTTAAGTAGTTGTTGACGAGTATTCATGTCACAGTGTTTTTCCAGTGCCAGATTTTGCTGCCTTTCCCAATACTTATCAAGCCTTACTGTGGGTATGTATTGCCTTTACTTGTGCAATCAAGAAGTACTTTTTCCACCTGGGCCCCTTTTCCTTTCTGTGCACTGATTAGACCGGAGCATTACCCAACCGGGAACAACTTATCAAGACTGTTGATTATTTTTTAACCACTCCATCAGTTTAAAGGATGGTTAAAACATAGACAGCTGAGCAACTCTGAAAGCCGCCCGGCTCCCAGATTCTGCACTAATTGCAGTACTTGGTGAACGCTCTTTTTAGCTATCTTTGCCTTCTGGAAGGAAGTGGCCCCGTAGTGCAGGCGGACACAGCTGACCATTAATGCGCTTCATTTTCATAGCAAGCATTGCCTGAGAGGTTGTAACACCTTGCAGATTCCTGTCTGGCTTTATTACAAGTTATCCACTGTGCTTTAATCTCCCTTCCTGAAATATCTGAGAGGCCGATGCTCTGAATGGCCCAAAGAAGTGAAAAAAGAAAAAGAGAGACAGAAAACAGGAGCTAGAAGGTTTGGTTTTATTTTTCCAAGTATTCAGATAAGTGCAAAACCTAACAGAGAAGTGTCCAACCTTCAGAGAGAGAGGTCGTAAAATCCGCCCCTGTTATTTTTAAGTGACAAAACTGTATTTCTCTTCACCTGGCACAAGTGTGTGGCTATAGCTACTCACCATCATGCCTGCTTGGTCCAATGCCTGTGGAAGCATCGGAAGTGTGAACTTCTACACAGCACAAAATGTGCGCTCCCTTTGAGGTCTGAATTTGAGGAAAAATCTCTTGACTGTGAGGGTGACAGCACTGGGGCAGGTTGCCCAGAGAGCTGGTGGGGTCTCCTTCTCTGGAGATGCTCAAAACCCACCTGGACACGATGCTGGGCAAGGTGCTGACCCTGCTTGCGCAGCAGGTTGAACCAGATGATTTCCAGAGGTCCCTTCCCACCTCAGTCACTCTATGATTCCGTGATCCTCTCTCTTAAATACCACAATGATAGAGACAAGATTTTATCCAAAAACAAACCTAACCCTTCTAGATCCAGGATTTATTGCCAAATGACTCCACACAGAAACTCCTGATGAAGTTTTGTTTCCTATTGGCCTCTACAGAGGTACAAGGAATGACATATGGTACTGCTGAACTTCCTGTGAAAGTCACTTTATTGCAAATTATGGCAAAAACTGCGAATTTACATTTCACATAGCTCAACAGAAATATACAAACCATGATTCATTTGTGAAAAAGACAACTTGTGCTATGAATTGAGGGCTGGGCTTGTCATCTGAGGGATTGGTCTGCTCACAAAACCTAAGTGAAGGGTATTTAAGGGTATTTTAGCATGTAGAGTTTCTGGAGTATTGTTTCAATTCTAGGACAACAAATTGCACAGGCCATCACAATACAAAGCAGTTATTTTTAGACAGCATATTAGCACGCCTGCGGCCTTTTTTTTTTTTTTTTTTTTGGGTCTTTTCTTATTGTTTACCTGAGGTTTCTGTTATTTAGCTGTGAAGGATAAGCATCTCATAAACAACAAAGCTGGATTATTGCATTAATGGATGACAATATTCTTCTGACCTTCTCCCAGAACATTATCCCATAATGGCATTATTAAAGGGCCAGGTTTTGACAGGCACAGATTTAACAGCAACAGGGCTTTTGGAAATTAATAATCTTTTTAACTTAATTCTGTTGCAAAGCAGCTTTATAAAGAAAAGCCACTCCATGAAGTCATCCTTTATTTTAAGCTTTCTATACCTTTGCTTGTGGACTTGAATGCTTTCATTGCAAAATCATACAGTACTTATTCCTGATTACTGCATTTAAGAAGAGTGTCAATGAGAAGGGAAATATTTTCTTACACTCCAAGGCCTGTTTTTAATACAGATGAATAAGTATAGAATTTATTTAATCTATTCAACATCTCATCTCATTTTAATCATCTTTGTGGATCTTCCACAAAACACTTTGAAAATCTGACTAGCTTGGTCGTCAACAGAAGTGCTGGGAAAACTATTGCCAAGTGGTAAGGCTGCAAATGGCCACAAAAGTCAAAATGTTTCCACTAAAAGCACCAGCCTCCATCTCCCTTGTGCTTACAAAGAGGCCATGCATTCAGAATTTACAATTTCACAGTAATTTCCTATAACAACATACAAATGAGACAGTTTCACTGTTGCATTTAACTTTACTTTCATTATTATTTTTGCCAAATGTGGTTGTTTATGTTAGTTATCACTGAATCATCATTTCCTAACCCAGAAAAGCTGGAGGGAAGGAAGCACCGTGGAGGGATCTTTTCACAGAACTTCGTTTCAAAACATAAATATTATGTAGGCATTGTGGTTGCAACAAAAATTTTGGCTTTGTCATGACCTCACTGAACGACCTATGAAGTATTAATATCCTCCTCTGCCTGTCTATCTGCCTCTTTCAACACCTTCATCTACAAAAAGGTATTAATGATATGTCCTTTCCTTAGAGAAGTGCTGCAAAGATGATTTAATAAAATGTTTGTTCAGGTCTCAGAAGATACCAAGCACTGACATTAAAAATGATATGCTAATTTCTCTTATTATGATATGCTAATTTCTCTTCACTAAAGCTTGAATGCTTTGTATGGCATGCTGTGTGCTGCTGTATTAAGTTTTACATTAGTATATATATGAGCATTGTACAATAAAAGAATCACTTACAGCTTAGCTCTATCCTTCTAAACTATTGCTTGATATTTCTGTTAAACATAGCAACTGATTATTAAGAAATCCAACAGCATGTCAAGTAGTCTTTGCAAAAGGGGGAAAAAGAAAAAAAGAAAAGCTTAAGACTATTCTCCAAAATGAAAGACTGTAGCTGAGGAAATTGCTCTTTCCTAGAGCTTCATATCAGCAAAGACTGAGCTGGGGCCTAAGTCCCCTCCATGAAAACAATAGTTAAGTGTGCGATAAACTTGCAGAACGTGCTCCAGTGGCAAAAGGAAAATGTGTAAATGCTGTCATGGAAAAGGAACATAAATAGACACCATTTGTTGGCTTCCATTATTATTTGCCATACTACTTGGATTCACATGATACTTGAGCCAAAACTAACAAAGTCCTGTCTGATCGTGGTGACTCAGCTGATCACTTCAATGATCATCATTAGGCGACTATTTTAGAGAAAATGAAAAAGCTGTAAAATACCCCTCTTCTTTCCCAAGCCCTCATGAGATACATTTGATATAGACTCATCCCCCAGTTTGGGGAGATTCTATATACATATTTCTCGCATGCTGGCCAGAAAGTGCATATGCCATCTCGTGGCGATCCCCAGTTTCACGGATGTCGAATCCCCCATCATTTTTGGCCTGTAGCCTGAAGCTCTTCGTTGGCTGAAGCAGACAGTCCTTAGGCGCTCTGTGAAGTCTGGGCCTCACATTTTCTAAAGCTTTGGTTACGAAAAGAGTCCCTGCAATGAAAGGGATCCCTAAATAACAGTTTGCAAATAAATAAATAAATAAATAAATAAATAAAAAATCCTCTAAACAAACAAACTGCAAGAAATAGCCTTCTGGAAAGGAGCAGCTGACAGGCCATTGATGGAAAATGGTATGTTACGTTAGCATATTCCTTCTTCCACTCCCACCCCACACTAGGCACAGTGGTTTGGTGAATAAACAAATGTTTAAGTAAAAAAACCTAGTCTTCTGTCTCAGTCAGAGGACTAAAACAAATTTTGTTATCTGGAAGTGAAAGGGTTACTCTGACTTCTTGCTGGCTCACGTCAGAGTGCCATGCATTCAAAATAAACATACATGTTCTGCTTCCATTCTGGATTCTGAAGGAATGGCACGATGCTTACTATCTCCTTCTATCCAGGCAAAGGAAGTCTCCTCTATGGATGTATCAAAATGACACCAATACCCAACCTCATGACAGAGCATCGTGAGAAACACAGTTAATACTATGTTCAGCTCCAGTGGAAGTCAACAGACTTTTCACCAAATATGAATGGCATTACATATTATTTTTTTTTATAAATCTGTATAGCAAAACCTGCTGGTAAAACTGTTTTTTTTTTTTTTTTTTTCCCCCTGTGGAGATACAACAGACAGCCCTGCCCTAAATGTACCTTGTACTGTGGACTTTCACTACAGGTTTGTACAGCTCTGGGATCTTCCTCTCAATCATGGGTCTAAGGCTCTCCTTTAGCTTCCCATAATTCTTCCTGAGTTCTTGCTGATATTCCCGCTGGTCAGCAGCAATAAGGCGCTTGTTTTTCTCCACTGCTTCACCACACCTAGACCAAAGGGAAAAAAAAAGACATATATCATCTAACTCTGTTGAACTTGTTAACTTCCTATTGGATAATCCGAAGGGCTCCTCTTGGCTAGGCATTCCTCTGATAACTTATCAGGTGCAGAATGATAATAAGTAGTAGGAAACCTCTGTCTTTTCTAGGTAGAGGAACCACGGTGACAGTTGTGCAATATTAGAAATGTGCAAAGAAGCTAATAAAAACAAAACTTAAAGACAGCAGAATACTGAAATACCTTCCTGCTGACTGTAAACAGATGCAGCTAAAAAAGCAGTCAGCAGGGACTAACTGTATCCTTTGCACAAGGTTCATATTTATTTAACCCAGACTTCAATAACTGGGCTTCCTTTGGACTAAAGAGTCAAAGTCTCTTGCTATGAGAGTATTCCTGTTAAGATTTACAAGCATATGTCAAAGCAAAGACTGTATATCTCATACCAGTGTGTCTGGTTGACAGAGATGGGCAAATACTTTCTCACAGAATCACTATATAAAAAATGTTATTAATAAAATCAAGACAATTTGAAATGCTTGTTTTCCGCCAAGTTTCAAGGATAAAAAAGGGAACAGCTTAATTTCTATGTAACTCATTTGAAGTGTTAAAATTCAGTTTGTTGGCTTTGTTCTCACTTGGGATGCAGACCCTATGCACAAGCATCTGACCATGAAACAGATAACAAGTCTGGACTGACTGTCGGTGGCTTTAGAGTCCAGGATTCGT
This sequence comes from Nothocercus julius, assembly GCA_013398735.1. NCBI lineage: Eukaryota > Metazoa > Chordata > Aves > Tinamiformes > Tinamidae > Nothocercus > Nothocercus julius. The sequence goes on from VZSV01000156.1 coordinate 1,216,783, forward strand.
GGATCCAGGATAGCTTGCATAATTAATTACCCAGTCGTATTATTGTTGTATCATCACAGACACTATTGATGCAATTCAGCAACCCAATCTGGTTTTACTGACCTCATTATAAACTCTTTGAAGCACAACCTCAGCTTGTTGTGATGTCGATAAAGTTTGGGGTCCGCTGGAATTTCCGCCAGGAACACTTGGGCTACCTCTAGTGGTCCCTTATAGAAGTAACAGTAAAATGTCAGAAAAACACCTCTCCTGCTTATATGAAAACAGACCACATGTTTAGTTAAAGTGTTTATTATTTCAGAAGTAGAATTGAAAAAAAAAACAGCAAACCAAAAACAAAGTCACCGTAACAGAATGTTTTTTACTCATTCCCCCCCCTATCTTTCCTTTGACAGATTTTTTTCCCATCATATTTTATCCTCTCCATCTTACGTTTCTCCTCCAACTCTCACAGAGAAGAGAAAGGATAATTTTTACCCAGCAGAGGAAAAGAGCTGGGATAGCTCTGCTGCCAAATCTGGTTACACGAGAGAAACACAGCTCCTGAATACGGAGATACGCAACTGGGCAAAAGTTAGATAAGCCCATAGCAGAAAGAGAACACTCCTTTTAAAATTACCACACTGTGTTACTTCAGTCTGGAGACTTCGGCTGATGAAGAAACCGGAGAAACAGAATTTATAGTGTTTCAGGAAGAAACTAAGCTCTGTGACAATGTGAGGATGCCGAGTTTTTCCTCTCACTTTTGTTTTCATTCTGAGTTTAGCTGAGTTATTTTATTGTCTGTCTTTGTTATCTGGCATATATGTATTATTGTATCTCATCTTTTTCTCATTCACATATTTATTTGCACAAATGCCTGTCCCAGTAGAAAAGAGTTCTCCAAGGGGTGGACAGGAACACAGCACACCCTTCTGTGGCAAAAGAGTCAAGCTGTGACAATTTATATTATTTGTTAGGCTATAACCTTAAACCCACACCTCAGCTGAGCTCAGTGAAGCTACCAGGTCAGCAGTGAGAAGTATTCGGCAGGTCTTGCATCAGCTGTAGTAGCAGCATCGCAGAAACAGAGTATCTCAGCATTTTAGCATTTCTGCTTTCAGTCAGGGCTTGGAAAGCTTGCAGAAAGGCAAGAAACAAGGAGAATAAACAATCCATGCTCCCCAAATGTCAGAAAAGGAAGTCATATCCAGTGGACTAAACAGTAAGCGATGAAGTTTTAAATGCACAGTGCAACTAAATGCGTCAGATTAGACAAACTTTTCCAGTGTGAGAGATGAGCAGTGAAAAGAAAACACAGTAAGGTAACTGTGCTGAAACTCTGTCACCTGGCTGGTTTGGATTCCTTACCTGATTTACAGTGGCTCCAACTGACCCCTGCAAAACCATCTGGAGCATTTTGACATCCGGTGGCTCTTGGTTGGTGGCTGCAGTTAGTTCTTGTGTTTTTTTCTGCATATCTTCAATAGCAACTTCAATCGGGGTTAAAATAAACTAATCAAAACAAAGGAAGAGATGCCTCATTATCTGAATCACGTGCACAGTCAAGCTGTCCTAAAGCTGGCAATACCACCATCACCGTCCCATGCCACAAGCTGGACTTGTGAAAATCAGGAAGAACATTCCATCACGTAGTCAACCTGGTGGATATTAAGTCTGATCCAAAACCACCTCTTTTCTGGTGCACCAATGGGATATGGATCAGAATCTCCATTTGCCTGTATTCATTATTCTAAGTTACTGAGTTCTTATCTGAAATGGTTTTGCACTTCCTGCTGTTATGAAGCTTCTATGTCTCTTCACCGGTTCTGAACGTGATTTAGTTCTTTCACTGTTCTTTATCAGCTGCAAGTACAGCCATAAATACATCACCATGCATTTCCTGCAGAGCACAACAACTGAGAGATTAAAAGAAGGATATATATTCTCCATCCTCTTTTCTCCACAGAAAATACGCATCTTCTGTTTGTCTACCCATCCTATGCCATTTCTATTTATGGATGCAAAATGTCTGCGAAATTCAGCCTGCTCTTTTCTGCCAAGTATTGAATTTGAAAATGTTCCCATCCAGAGACAGCCCCTGATAACTGAGATCTGTCCTCAGAACCCAATTACCTCTTCTTTCTGGATGACATTGATTCTGGTTTTGATGTAGGGGAAAGCGTGCATAGTGGTTAGGATGGTGTTCCTCTTGTACTGCTCGCTCAGCTCTCCCCTAGGACGCCCATCCATGGTGAAAGGTGTAGTGTACATGAACCGGTTGAGGTTGAAATTCTTCTCAAAATAGGTTATCCTGTCTTTCATCTCATATTCATCAAAATAGGGCTCCACGAAAGTAATTTGTATGTATGCCTGAGAAGAGAGGGAAGAATCATTACAGTACTTTACAGTCAACAAGTGCAAAAGGAATGGCATATATGAAATATCCCATGGTTAAGCAAACAGCCACAAATCATTCTGAGCTCCAGCTTCTCTCCAAAGCTGACAAAATTTACCTCTGGAGAAACAGAGTCCCAGGGTACAGCTCAAGCCTAAGACCAGTGCCCCGACAGGAACCAGAGATCAGAACTTTTATTTTCCGTACTCTGTGACTGGTTATCAAACTAAACCTTTCACATGGGCTTGTGTGGGCACGCAGATAGAGCTGAGTTTTCCCTCGTGCCTTAGTGTTCAAGTATAACAAAGGGTGTCCTCCCTTCCTCTTCTGTGATGAAGCCCTCAATTCTGCCAGCTTTCCATACCTTGTTGGGGTCCAGCTTGCGTTTATCTACAGGAGCAGAGTCTTTTATCACTTCCACAGCATCCTCTCCAAAACACTGTCCATAAAATCCCTGGAAAGGTCACAGAACTGTCACAGAGTGTTTTCACTAATCTTCAATACAGTGCTAATAATCTATGTAATAACCTCTAGGAGAAAGAAGTAACTATGGCAGTTTATGTAATCTATAGAGTAAGGATGCTTCTTCATGAACCACGGCTTCCAAAGGGAAGGCATGGTCCTGACAACGCTTAGGGCGAGTTGTTAAGTAAAAAGCAGAGCCACAGCTAAATATATGAAGGGGGGATATCTCAAATCCAAGAAAATGCTCAGGAAAAAAAAAAAAAAAAAAAAGCCTGCTCTAATCAAATCATTCAACATTTACAGTCTTCCCCGTGAGACATATGCCTTCAAGATATCAAGAAGGGACCACTCTTCATTCTGCTGTAGAAAGCGCTGCAACAGGAGTGCATATATATATAAAGATAATAAAATATGTTTGTAAGTCAGTTCATGACTGATTTTTATACAGTAAGAGTACTATAAGCACTGTGTGGCTCTTTGGAAAGTATAACACAACACAGGAGATTATATTAATACATTATTTTTCTTCTTTACCTCTAATCTGTGAGAAATCTCAGGAAGTTTGGTAATTGCAGGCTCCTTGTAAACAAATTCTTGTTCATCTAAGTCTCCAAATTTGGATCCATAGAAACCAACACGGAAGTAAGTTCCAAACATTCGCTTTTGACCCTAATTGATAGAAAGAAGGCAATTTACTGTACTACTTTTTCTTCCAAGTCAAAATGATTTGGTTATATGTCTTTTGTTTGTTTCCTCCCCCCAATTAATATATAAGAAAGCCCACTAATCTTTTATTTCCCCATATTTTGGAGACAAATTTTATTCTACGTTATATTTGTGCTGAGGTATTAAAACCTCATTGAAAAACGTTTATGAAGATATTTAAGAAGAAAAAACTTAGCAGTTAAATGGACATTTTGATGAAATTTGAAGTTAAGACTTAATATGATTATGAAATTACTTTTAGAGACCAAAAGAATGTATTTTTGTTATTATTTTAATTCCACTGTATACACTTCCACAAAATTTGAATTTTGCAACGGTGAGTCCATAAATGAAAAAAATTCAAACCAATTGACTTTATGGAGACAGAGAAATAAAGAAGCAGTATGAGGGCTGAGAAGACAGACTTTCTCTTTCTTCCAATTTCAAAATTAAAAACAGCAGTTAATTGATAAGATTTTTTAAGTAGATTGAGCCAGTCAAGCATGCTCTTAGTTTGAATTTGACATCTTCAGTTGTTTTCCTTTCTGTAACTCAAATAACATTCATCTTTTTTTTTTTTTTCCTTGTAAGGAGGACATAGCCTTCTCCTGACAGTACATTTTTAACTGATTCATTAGCTTTTTTTTACACTGCAGAGTACCCTTCACAGGTAGGCCAAAAGAAGTAGAAACTTAGATTAGAATAAGGAAATGAATCTATTTTATATGTACAGCTCTACCAGTCAGGAACAATCAGTGCAATGTGCCTTGCTAGCAGGGCCTTTCCTTGTACCTTATTAATAATGCTGTCAAAAGCCTTCTGTAGCTTGCTGTGTGTCAAGGTAAGCTTCCTGAAGTCCCGATGTGCTTCCAGGATGGGGATGACAATTTTGTAAACCTCATTCACAGTTTCATACAAACCTCCCTTGTAGAAAAAGAAGAAGAGGAATGGAAATAAGTATTTGTACACCACAAAAGGAAACTGGGTCTCCATTAATGGTGTGACTGAAAAGGGGACTTATGAGAGCTCTTTTTTTTATAAAAAAAAAAAAAACAGCTTTCTACAAGCAGTAATAACAAGTGGGTAGTTCTGAGCAGCAAATCACAAACTGGACCTGTTTTGGATCCCAAGTATGTTGGGTTCTCAGCACCAAGCTCATGTGTAAACAATTTAATTCTGTCATGCACATGATTTCTAGACAGAGGCCAGAAGTCATTCCCGTCTTTTGCCGTGTGCATGGAAACAAGCCACGGATCCGAGCCAGGTTGCTCCTGGCATAGCTCCCTGGTATCTGCCAGTGCCTTTGGTCCTCACTCACCGTGCTGAAGAGCTCTGCTGCTTGTTCCAGCAGCCCTACCAGGCCGCTCTCGGAGAAGTACCTCCCGGAGCAAATACCATCTTCGTCTGGGGACAAAACATCATCCGAAACAGCAGACTCCTCTAGCACGTTGGATGAAATGTTCTGAAATAAATCAAAGCAGACAAATCAGAAACGTAGACCAATGGGCTACAGCTAAAAGCCCGGCAGATTCAGTTGCAGCATATTTACGTGACAGGAAGAAGAATGAAACCGTGGAGAGTGCAGCCAGAGGATACACAACTAAATTCCATCTAGAAGCTAATACAACGCTGTAAATCTTCACAGATGGCAGATCAGTTCTGCTATAAGAATCCTAAACTTTCTTTCTCGCTTCGCTTTCAAAAGACAGATTCCTGGGGGTCACTAGCTCACCTCCCTCTGGAGTGATCTCCATGAAGCTGCAACTCATTGAATTTCCTGTGCTGCAGTGCCCAGTAGCAATCATGTTCTTTTAGTTTCCAAGACAGGAAACTGCAAGCTGCACCTTGATGAGACCTTCTGGTAATTTTTTCTTTTTTTTTTTCAGAAGAATGCTAAAATTGTTGACTTAACTTGTGCAAGTAAGGGAGAACTCTCTTCTTAAAACTACAATAATTGAATGTTGCTTCTTGTCTCAGACTCCACACCCTGATCCTGCAGACATTATTTAATTTCTCATTAAGGTTGCCGATATTATTGTTTGTTTAAATAAAAATATACCAGTTAGTCCCTCTTTGAGATTCTTGGTCATTAAATAACATGTTTACAATTCTTCAGGATCTACTTGGATAAATGACCAGTGCATGGTAGGATCAACATTAGAAATTTTATAATACAAAGAAATACATGGAAATGCACATTAATGTATGTGTGCATGCAATATGGAACTAGCACCTGTAACTTTCAACAGAAAATCAGCAGTGCTAAGCTTTGATTTGCTAGTAATTTAAAGGTGTTAAATTAGGGTAGTTGTGGCTCACTTTAGCAAAAAGTGACAATGGCAATCTGTCTGAGTGAAGGATAAATGCCTGCTGGCAAGCTGATTTCTTTGTAAAGATATCTTTATAAAGTGGCAGAGGCATCAAGGGCTGTTACTAGTGACTGGATTTTGCATAAAGAATTGGCATTGGACATCACTAGCACCACAGGACTTTTCCCCATGGATTATGTGGATATATTTATTTCTCGGTGGGTGAAACTTACCTAAACAGGCTGCCGTCAGTGTCTAGTCTGCTCATCCTGTTAGCCCTACTGAAAGGGTCAGCGAGCCCACAAAGCCCAGGACAGCATAACCGGGAGTTAAGAAAATGCCAGACCTGCAGCCAGAGGGGAAACTAGAGCATATTTTAGCTTATCCATGCCACTTTACTCTTCTGGTAAACTTCTGGGGCAGCTCATCCAACTGATGTTACAGCTTGATTTCTTTTTTTTTGTTTTTTTTTTNCAGAAGCCATTAAGAATGTACAGAATGATATGCAGCCTTTGATGCTTGCTTTTTTTATTGTTGTTGTGGAAATAGGAAAAGAGTCCAGACTAGTAATTTACCTGTGAAAAGAAGCCAAGAAAAATGCAGATACCTATTTATCTACCCTTTGGCTTTAAAGCTGCAATAACTTTCAACTCAGAAACATATTTCCATACCTAATAGTCCACAGAATATTCTAGCAGGAAAGTAGCTCCATGATGTATTTCTGGGGCTTGCATGATCTTTTGCAAACAGTATATATCTCATCTACTTTTTACCTTTATCTACCTTCCATAGGGAAGAATTCTGTAAGTCTCTTGTATTGAAAAGGCTGATGAGCAATACACAAGTTACTGTATATGTCATCTGCCATTGTTATGGAAACTATATGTTATGGAACATATATATGGAACTTTCTTTTAAGGAAAATAAACACAACTAGTGTAAACTCAAGAGACTTGATAGTGATCCCTGGCCCCTATTACCATGTCTAAGCTAAATGGCAATTTAGATTCTGGAAGCAGCACAGTTGAATTAGCCTAGTGCTAGGCCTAGGCCAGTAAGCCCTATGCCTCAATAGATAGGCATGTGCCAAGTCCTTGTGTGTGATAACATAAAGCGGTTTTTAAACTCAATCTATATGTGGTTCATACTCAGTTTGAGTCCTCCTTATCAACTGTAAAAGGCATTTAGTGTAAACATGAACTGCACTCAAAGGGATTTTCACTGAAACTCTTTCCTATATCCAGGGTTTTATGACTGCACAGTGGGAAACATGTACAGTTTTGTCTAGTATATGGAACGGTTATCACTCTTCTGCCAATGATTTTTCTGGATGCTTGCAGAGTTACTGCAGGATATGGAGGTCAAATGATTTAACCCTTTGCTGTCTCACTTTACACGTCTGTAAAAAGTGGTTAATACTTTTCCTCATCCAGCATAACACTTACTGCACGTATTAACATCAGCCTCAATTCAGCAACTGACTGTATTTCACCAACATTAGATTATGTCTGAGCTGAGAAAGTTCCTTCATAGCAAAACGAAGAACTGGACACAGATTCAGTGAGTGAGATTTGGAATTCCAAATAAAACCTCACAGTTTGGGTAGTTTTATGGTCTCTTCGAACAAAACCATCGTAAAAAAAGTCATCACAGGTGCTACAAAATGCAAACCTGCTTTTAAAGAACGGAAGGACAGCTCATTATTGTTGAGGAAACTGAAGTTCATAATTATGCTGTCAGATGTAGAGTTTTGTAAATGGGCTTTGGTCATTAATTCATTTCATTATCTCTCCTGTGGAGTTATCATTCATTTGCTAAACATGAATTTACACAAGCATTTTCATGAAAAAGACCTACTTGCCTAAGAGGCTATTAAGCATAAGGTTTTGCTTGTCTCATGCCTTAACTTGGGTTCTCTAAAGTGTCTGAAAATGTATCCATTCACAAAAATCTGCAAAATCTGAGAGAAATGAAAGGAGGAATTGCGTTAGGTTTGAGTGTGTCAGTCTACATACATGCTGGGAGCAGCATGACGCATGGCAAGTGAAGACATCCAGCTATATCTAGTGATATTAAGTAAGCAGTGGGAGAAAAGGAGAATATAGAAGCTTTGAGTGTAAGCCAGAATTTAAGAAGCACACAAAACTGGTAAGGGATGAAAAATAGCAGAAGTATAAATCCATGGCCAGAAGTTTAGCCAGTATGAGGTTTATAGGTAGTGCAAGAGCAAAGGCATTCTAGCACTAACGTTAGTCCATTAGCTGATGGCTATGCTGGAAATGTCAATGCTAATGGCCAGCATAATAATCCCAATGCAAAATGCCAAATGGTTCAATAATATTCACATTTACTATTCTGGGGAGAAATAAGAGATGATGTGGTTATACCAAAGGATGACTAAGATAGCAGCTACTAATGTTAGCCACCTAAAAATCATCTAGACTATAAAAATGCCCATTTACTGCTTGAGTGAGCTAAGCAAAAGGCTTTTCAGATAGTTAGGACTGAGTTCCCATATGTTTTGGAAAACTGGGTAGGTCCAGAGGAGGAAATGTGCTTTGTGGAGCTCGTTTTTAAAAAAGCAAACAAGATAAGCAGGTAGTGGTAGCTTTACCAGTCTGAGATCCTAGGCAAACAGTGGAAAAAATGATGCAAGATTTTATTAATGAAAAAATAAAAGATACTGTGGTTAAACTGAATCAACACCAGAATACAGAATTCTGATACTTTTAATGAGATTATAGTCTCAGAAAAGTGAGAGTGCAAACAAAAGATGTCTACACAACATTTGAGTTAGTACTGCACAACATTTCTAATAATTAATGAGAATGATTCAAAACCATTGCAGCAAATATTATATGACTGATAAATGTGTCCACAGGTCTGAGAAGGTAATTACAAATGAGGAATCATCGACATATGGGAATATTTTCAGGAACTAAGCCTTTTCTAGTTTTTATGGCTGTATTGGAGCAAACTGATAAAATCACTAATTTCATGTGAAATCACTTCATGGGAGGATCACCAATACCACATGCTCTGATAAAGCAGTGTATGAAAAAATATCTAAAATTCAAAATGTTGCTCTGACAGCAAAGAATGAAGCTTTTATTTGCAGGACATAGAAAAGTACCCTGAAAACAAACCCAAGAGATCACCTAAGTACTGAGCACGGCACAGAAAAAGACTCGGTGGAGTCCTTGGAGATACAAACTGAGACAGACCTGGGTTTGGGAGCTTATGGACATTTTTATTTGACTTTGGAGTGCTACCTATAAATCAGTATGTTTTCGTTGTCCATCATTCAAAAAGAAGCTGGTTAGTAACCAGAGGACAGTCAAAGCACTGGAGAACACAACTAAAAGAATTGAGCAGTTAGCTTATCAGAAAGAATGTTGAAAATTATGTCTCTTGGGGTTGATAAGTGAAAACGCCAGGAAAAAAATATGCGATAACAGAGGATTTCTGTTTAACAAACAAGAGATTACAGTACCAAAGACTGGAAATTGAACCAGGAGATAGACAGGAAGCAATGCATCAGCAGTCAGCTAAATACATCATTGCCACAACTGACACTGATGACGGTTCTTCATCGCTCTAAGTTTTCCTCCCAGCACGTGCGCTTCTCCTATGCCTATCACAGGAAAGAAGCCAAAACAGACCATCCCAGCCTTATGCTACCAGGCCTTCTCACCTGAAAGGTGACGCTGCCCACTGGGAGATAGTTATGGTCTTCAAGCATGCTGAGGTATTCCGCCACGAGCGCGGCGGCGTGAACCAGACACATGGCTGCCTCCGTGTAGCTCTTCCTCTTGGTGTGCTTCTCTGCCATGTTCTGCAGCCACGTCAGCCTCAAGTCAGGCGACGTCTGGTACCCCTTGGCAATTCTAGCAGAGACAGGGATCACAGAATCACAGGATGCTTAAGGTTGGAAGGGACCTTTGGAGACCATCTAGTCCACCCCCCCTGCACACGCAGGGTCACCTACAGCATGTTGACTGACTCTTTAAAATTACTCTTTAATTAAAATTAATTAAAATTCATTTAAAAATTACTTTTAATTAAAAAAAAAAGAGAAAGACCTTACTTATTCTCCACCTAGGGTGGAGCAGATGGAGATATCTCTATTTCTAACACACAGCAAAAGAAACAGACTGGCAGGTGTGGCCAGGACACAGAGGGCTATGAAGGGAGTAAAACTGATGTGTTTATGGATCCCTGAATGCCATGCTTATTGAAATCCCTCCAGACACCTCCCAATGCCCCCACAAGAAACCTCTCTTTGCCCTATAACCTTGGCCCCTAGAGGGAGATTTGCCATGCTAAAGCATGAATGCACTCCAGTAAGATAGCTAGAATCATTCTGCATAGCTTGCCCCCAACGCACAGTTCTGACGCCCACTTCATTGCAGGATTCCCTCTGTAGCAATTCTAAATAGATTCACCTGTACATGAGATCCATGAGCATCTCCGGATCTTCCTGAAATGCCCTCATTTTCACCGTGTCTGACAGGATGCTGTTCAGATTGCACAGCAGCTCCTCGACCTGGAGTTAAACAAACAGCAATGAGCAGTTCTCAGATGTTTATTTTTTCCTCTGTGAGAAATCTACTGGCATCTGCACCAGCTAACATGTTATTTTCTCTTGGTCCCTCTTGACCAGGGAAATATCAGAATGCCAGATTGCTACTAGGTGTGTTTTCCCAACTTTGCTTAATGCAGCAAACGGGGGTGGCTGACACAGCAAATCACATTCACAAAAAGCTGGAATTATTTGATCTGTTTATTTTTGGAAGGGGGGAAAAAAACATACACAGAAAAAACTAAGTACTAATGGAGTTCACCTTTTAGCTGGTATCAAAGCAAGAGATTTTTAAAGTCTTCACTACAAGCTGCATTTCTACATAGCAACTAACACTTGTCTGAAATATTTTAGAATTATTGGTGTTGCTGCTACCTTATAAATCGAAAAAGTTCCTATGACGTTGCTTTTCTGCAAATATAAAGAATCAAACCCCATCTTGCAGAACTCATCCAGGGCACCGTTCCTACTGGGTGCTGGGGCAATGTTGTGCATAAAACTAAGAGCTGATTCTCATCCGACATGATTCCAGTGGAGTTTCTTAAAATATTTTGCTATGTGCTCCACTTCTCCCTCACTTATTGCTCCATAAGATAAAAGCTTAGGCAACACCTGCTTCCTTATTTTCCCTGCTTTGGAAGGGACTAGCTCCAACATATTCCTATGTGAAAACTACTGCAAAAAGTGGTGGATGGCACAAAAGATTAACCTGGACAGGAAATGGAGTTGACTGCATATCCACATCTTCCTCTGCATAGGCCAGAATGGTTCGCAAGGATCGCCGAAGGAATTCCTCATTAAATTCGGGTGATTTGCCAACCAAAGAGGCTAGTGACATGGTCACCTGCATCTTCACTCTTGCAAAATTCTGAAAAAAAAAATAAAGTAAGATAAAAGGAGAGAGAATGACAACTGCATTGCACCATGCATATTTGCTCACGTTTACTAAATAAACTCAAATTCCTCCTGCCACACTGAGTGGGTTAAACTCACTGCTCAGGGGAGTGATCTCTGGCACACCGGTCAGTCCAGGTCCACCTGGTTAAGGCAGAAGTGTCCAGTTCTGACACGTCTGTGTTTCCTGGCAAGAACGTGTCTTTGAACACATGCACTTGAGTGAGACAAGGCCAGTCACGATACCCCTCTCCTTCCATCCTCTGCACAGACCAGCAGGTCTGTAGGTAGGAGGAAGCAGGACTGGGAAAACATTCTGGAAACAAGTCTGCAAAGCATAAGGCCCCTGGGGCCTCAAGGCAAATTCTCCCCTGCAAATCCAACACTTTCACATATTCAAAGTTTTTAAAGCTGCAACCTGGGGAAAAATGCTATGCAAGAACAGATAATCTCCCAAATTTACATGAGTGTCCTAACATGCTAGGACATGGTGAATCTGCATGCATAACATACATACCTAGCTCCATATGTGTGGGCAGAATCGCGGTCTAGTTTAAAGGTATCTGAGACCAAACATCAAATGAAAAAAATCTCAGTAATACCAACATCCAGCAGTTCTATTGAAGCCTCAGTTGCATCAGAATAAGACTGCTTGGTATGACACACAAAATTTAAGTAATTCTGATAAAGAACTGAAAAAAGCTGGAGACAAATGAAGACTTTGGGTTGTGCATGGTAAAGTCCTTGCTCTCAGACCTCCACCACTGTTTCATTTAAAGATGGATTTACAGATGATGCCAAAAAGCATTAGGTTTTCCTAAACAAAATTCTGAACAACAGTGCTATTACAACTACTCCGCCCCTACACTTAAGGCACTCCTTCATGTTCAAATGTGCAAAATAGCACAACACTTCACATATTGCTTTATCTGCTGATATTCTCTTTTTTTTTTTTCTTTTTTTTTTTGTTATCACCCTTCCAGTTTGAGCTTCAAATCTTCACAATAAAAGGTGGTAGAAGGCATATGGCTATTAGCAGTATCTTACACTGGTAGAGCTGAAGCTGTATCTCATGAGCAGGTAAAGCGTGGCACAGGCTTGAGTCCGTGTAATATCCATGCTGCTGCTGCAGTGATGAAGGACTCTTTGGCACAGGTCAGCACACTGCTCCACCTCCTCTTCGAACAGGAAATCTCCAAACTAGGAGAGACAGAGCAGACTCATTATTGTCATTTCTGGCTATTATAATATCAGGAGCTTAGTGGACAAAATACCGTGCTTCAGACAAAGGTTGAATTTAACATTCTTTTGATTTGTACCTGTGATTTTTGTGTCCCTTCAGATTTCATTTTCAAGCTTTTCTACAAGTAGTATGATTTTAAAATAAGGACAAAAAGAGCAATTTCTTTAAAAAAAAAAAAAAAAAAAAAAAAAAAAAAAAAAAAAAAAAAAAAGTTGCACGGAGCCAGGAGCTTTCAAAAGCATCAAATATTGCAAAATTCTTACAAGCATGAAAAGAGTTACTGGTCCCAGAGCATATGATGATTGATGAAACATGCAACTATTCCCTTAAGCATAAGGAGCAGTTGCTACTTTTTCAAATTAATGTCCTACCATCCACTTGCCCTCCAGCATGTTCTTCCTTTCACAATGTACCATCAAACTCCCACAGCCCAGCTTACACGCCAGGCCCTCTTTTTAAGTGTTTCCACAATATACCCAGCAGACAGTTAACCCAGAGAACAGAATACCTGCCTGGAGGAGCTGTTGCTGCCAACACCACAGAGGCACTGGCACCATATGTACACAGATAGGGCTGATAAAGGTGTGTGAGCAGAGGAACACAGGATATTACATTTGTAGGCCCATTTTTCAGCCTTTCCCACTGCATTATCTCACTGTTATATGTCTAATCTTTATAATGTGCCATAGGGTTCTATCGTTTTTATTTGTTTGCAATATAAGACTTATTTACCTATGGTGTAATAGAAGTAATTTGGATGATTGCTTCATAAAATATAGAACTGACTCAGCTTAACTAGAATGTCTATTTCAATAAGGGTAATGATCGCTTCACAAAATGCATGATTTAATTGTGAGTTAGCTTTCAAAGATAAGGCACAATGAGAAACATAATTATGAATTTTATAACTACTCAGATACCTATTCTGTCATTAGGCTTTGTCAGACAATCTAAATTTAAGTACGCACAGTCCATTAACTGGACAGCAGTGTACTGTTTGCTATTTGCATTTTAGAGTAATTCAGAGGAAAAACATTTATGGATTTTTCCATCTGCCTTATAAGTGGAAATACTTTTTTTGGGGAGAGGGGAGCAGGGGAGAATGACTCCTTAACAGATTTCAGGCAGTCCTCATGAAGCAACTAACCCTTTATGACATGTATTCTAAAAATATTTGGTCAAATTCTATATTCATGTGAGTTTTGAAAATTATTTTCCACGAGTGAAAGTGAGATTACGATGAAGTTTTAGTTCTCAGAAAAAGAAAATACTTGTCAATATCTTAAAATTTTATTAGAATTTTAGGATCTATCTTGGAATTAGAAACCTAGAACAATCCCCTTGTCTTAATTAGTCTTAGTTTTGACTACTCTTCCACCTGACTGATTAGAAACTGGTCCTGATGATATAATAATTTAATTCTGACTTTATGGCAACTGACTGACCCATGATGTTAGCATTTCTAAAAATTAAAAGTGGAATGCATACTAAATACATCTTTTTATTAGCAAATCCTGTTTTTCACAATCAATAGCTAGGACTACAAGGTTATTCTGATTCGATTACTCCATTTTTTTTGTTGTTATTGACAGAAGAGTCCTACAATAACTGCAGAAGTCCCTGGACAATCACGAATATCCCTAGAGACAGGTATTTGCAGATGCCAATCACACTTAATGAATGACACATCACAGCTGTAAAGAGGATGGACACACCTCCACCCTGACGTTAGCATCCTGACTGGAAGCATGAAAGCAAAGCCTATCAACAGCTTACCTTAGCAATGAGAGCTCTGAGGGTACCAAAGCAATGCGTCAGGTACGTTGTGCTCTGATCACAGCCAAGAGAGTTTACCAGGACCTTCAGAACTCCTCCCAGAAGACTGTCCCTGCACTCTGCTGCAAAGCTGGCCTGCACGTGGAGGAGAAAACCAACAACAACGGCATGAAGCAACTCACGGACGGGCAAAGCAGGAATCAGAGTCCTCCTCTCTGCAAGGGTCTCACAAGGTCAAATAACATCAGGTTGGATATCACAACTTTTTTCAATTGTTGGAATCTGCTACAAAGAAAATTCAAATCACTTCTGCAGAGATCAGGAAGATAGAAAGGAGCAACTGTTTTTTGATTTCAAAAGACCCTCCAATGCATTTTTAAGTTGGGCAACCTTCTTCAGTGACACCGGAAGCTCAGTCCAGCTTCTGGTCACTACTGCATGTGCCTTGGATAAGGAAATGATTCTATGGCAGGTGAACATCTGCCCTCCCCATTCCCTCATAGTCTGACTTCTTGGACAAGTTGGATAGGTAGGCTGGTGTGCTATACTCCAACACACAGCCGGAGCAGCAGAGGGACTAAGAACACTGAGGGAGGTTGCAAAAATGTGCCCACTGACATGAAACTCTACTAGCTATATGCTTTTCTAGTAGCAGGTCTTCAAAAGCAAAGTTTTCCCTCACTATATTTGAAAAGGAATGAGGCTCAGGCAGAAATACTCCCACATGTGTGGAGTCTCTTTCCTAAACCAGGAGGCCAAGTCTCGGCCTGGAGACTTCTACTGCATATTCTACTTCTACTGCCACAATTGGACTGGCAAAACTTTGCTGCAAGTTAAGGCACAGTTTCTTTCTTCTTCTCTCTTCAAGACTATATGAGTCTATAGGAGATCTTTAATTAAAACAATTTCTTCTGCCTAGGCAAGCAAAGGAGAAATGATTCTTTCTTCTACTAGCTTCTGGACTGGTAGAAAGCCAAATCTGAAGTTTCTCACCTGGATGATATTCTCCTGCATATCGAGAATAATCAGATTAGCTTCAGTTGCCAAGTTTCCACTGATCAGAGCTTCTTGATCTAGCTCAGCTTTTGTCCTGGAAATAAAGACTCTCTAGTTAAAGTACACAGTGAGTACCACAGGAGCTAGATGACCTATTAAACAAAGGCAACCAAGGCATAATACAAATGATAGCAATCTGAATAATGCCAAAGGAGCAAGTAATGAAAATAGGCTTCAAGGTCCTGCAAGGAGAGCTGTTATCTTAGGTCACAAGTTCCCAAGAGGAGGCCCAACAGCTAGACCTCGGAGTAGGTCAAATTGATAGAAGTGCTTCCATAATAGCCATCTAGAAAATAGTTCATTCATCCTTGGTATCAGTTCCGAAATTAATACATTGCCTGCAGCAGGACACCAAAACCCAAAACAGAGTAAGGAAGCAACTTTTTTAACACTACCTGAGAAAAACAGAATAAATGAGCAGGCTTTGGCAAAGCTGACATTGTTTCAATGACCTAGCAGCAGCGCTAGGTAAAAATGTTGGTTACTGAGACTGTTGACAGACAAGACAACAGACTCAAAAGCCTCAGGGTCAGTGAAGTGGTGTCCCAGGAGAGGGCTGGAGCAAACAACAGAACCCTTTGAACAACTTCCAGCAACCACTCAGCCTTGCACGCTCGCCGTGCTGATTAGATTCTCTCTGACACCTTAGCTGAAAACCATGACACCAATCTCAATCCCAAAGTTGCACTCATTCAACCAAAATTTACATATCAAGTGGTTTTACTGAACGATTGCAAAGAGACACTGTAGAGTGTCGCCTGATGACTGGTTTACTTTGGCTCACTTCATTTAAACCGGTTGGGGGAAGCAAGTGGCTTTCAAGGCAAAATAATAAAGTTCGCACAGGATCTTCACGTCTTCCAGCTGGGTACAGAGGACATGGCTATTATCTTTTAAATTTCATGTAAATTTGAAAATATGAATCTTTGTGTTCAAAAGATGCCATGTGGCAACAACACAGCTGCCTAGCAAAGGATGATTCACTCATGTTAAAATCAGAATATAGTCAGTTCTGAGTTCACATTAAAACATGGTGAAGCACATTCTCAGTGCTCACAACAGTTATACAGGCAAGCGGCCACCCACTGGTCCTTTTCGACAAGATTCTAGCACACAGAAAAATGACATATCTCCTTTAGGGAAAAAGAAAAATTCCATGCATGCAGAAACTTGACATAATTCAACAATATGAAAATGTTACTAGTAACACAAATCATTTCTGAAAATATAACTTTCCGTAATTCTGGACACTGACTTGTCTATTATACAGTGCTGATAAGGTGATTTATGCTGACACCCTATTATTTATGACCTGCACCTGAAAACTGTTCAGTATGGAGCCATTTCATCTGTTCTTCTTGCAAATAACTCTTCTCAAGTTTAACACTGTTAAATTAAGCAGTGTTAATTTTCTCAGGCAAACCCAGCTCAACTGATTTAGTGAGGTAAAACTTATGTCACTATACTGTACACAGTGCAACACCAAAATAAATGTAGCAGACCTCAGCATAGAATTTTATATGACATGTATCAAGGACTACTGATTCCCATTCTGATAATCAAAAGGAAAAGTGTGTAGATAACTATGTAAACATCTCATTCAAGTATTTATGATCTCTTTTTTGCATCATAGCAGCAGCCAGATACCTCTGCCGCACAAACATGTTTTATTTATTTCATCAACAGAAGAGGAAAAGGACTGAAACTGCTGATTTCACAATAAAACTACTTTGGAAGAAAGAAAAAAAATATAAAAAAACACAAACAGCTTGGTTCTAATGAAGGCAATTTATGTTTATTAACTGACTTACTTATCTTGCCTCTCATTTGCCTGTCGCCAGTGAGTCTGCTCTTTTCTCCACCGCAGGTTTTCATTTAGCCCCGCTGATCTGTCATTCCCTGGAAGTGCAACATATGTCAGCAAGATTAAAGCAAAGAGGGACAACTGAAGCCCGACAGCTCGTCCACAGAAGGGGCCGCATTTCTGCAGCAGTCTATTCTAAGCAGACCTCAAACCATTCGGCACCACGGCCTCAGGCTGCTAGGACAGGGCCCCATCATTAATTCATCTAGGACTTTTAAAACATTACCCTGGTTATAGATGTCTTCAAAGATCAAAAAAAAAAAAAAAAAAAAGTAAATCCGTTTAATAAATGAAACAGACTTATTGGTATCAGTGTTTCTTTCTTACTAATATTTCGACATGTTTGACATGATTGCATGACTTTTGATGGGAAACTAACGTAGTTTATTTAGAAAGCTTTAAAATTTCTAAGGTGGCCTCACAGTCTTCATTTGAAAATTGTTCAGTCCTAACTACAGCATTGGCAATCGAAATCTAATGAAATCTAATGATGTTTTTATCCACAGCAAAACCAAAAAAAGGCCTACAAGGGAAGGACTGGGACAAAAATAAAGGGGCAGGAATGGGCATAAAAGGCAACAAGGATATTTATATCTGTAACCTCTTGGGATCCTCTCAAAAGCCATGGGAAAGAGTGGGAGGAAGTACCGGCTGGTATTCTGCAGCGTTTCATCATTTCTCCTCTGGCTCCTTCACCTCTCAGCAAAGCCTCTTCTAACCGGGCCTTAACATCTCTTGACTTTTGCAGTGCCTGAGTGCTGACTTTATCCGAGCTCTGTTTGCCCTGAAAGCGAAGGCAAAGCAATTAGCAGCAGAGCTTGCACCTTTGAACGTGAGCCCAAATTACACCAGCAGAACCAGAGACAGTGAGAGAGGTCTGGAGAGCAGGCAAAAAAAGCTGTGACTATGACTGGCTAATATAAAAAAGATTAATTAAAGGTTGCATATGCAGAAAGAGGCGATACATGTACTGCTAACAAAGATGTACCTCAGTGCTACAGAAAGAGAAACTGAAACACAAAGTTATTCGACCTGTTTCAGACAGGTTGTGATGTTCAAAATCTTAACCACAGGACCACCTACCACCCCCTCACTTTGAAAGTGGTAGAGTGTAAAGAGAACAACTATTTATCTCCCTTCACAGGCAGAAAATACTGGTAAATTAAACATATATGTAGATTCCTAGAATACCTAAAATAAATAGTTCCTCATATCCTCAAGAAAAGGAAGAATAATAAAATTTTAAAGCAACCTTGTGGGACTTCCTCAAACACATTTTGGATGCATTTTGCTTGGAGGGTAAACTCAGTTATTTTGTTTATTTTTGTATTTATTTTAGCTAATTTAACTCTGGCAAAAAACGAACTTCACCAGGACAGCCAGGGAGAAATAATAAAAAAAAAAAAAAACAGTCCAACAAAGTCAGGCCATCTTTCACTTACCTTGTACTCAAAGCATGAGACACAAATGAAGAGGAGGTCTAAAATCCTGTTCAGTTGCATGGATGGGAGGTCTGCAATCCATTTCTGTATGAGGTTCTGATCAGCGTTTTTCATGATCCAGAGGAAACAGATCAAAAGGTTGCGAGAAGTATCAGGACCTAATGCAGCATTCTGTTTGTAGGGCTGGGAGCAGATAAGGAAAATGTCAGTCGTAAGAAGAAGGGGAAGGCCACTCAAATTAGGGAGTATTTTTTAAATTTCAGAGTAGTCAAATCCCAGGATTTGACTTAAGTAAGTTAAACCCTTCTAGGCTAGGCTATACTGATTTTTTTTTTTTTTTTTGTGCAATTAGTGACATCAAGGCCAGAAAGTGAGGAAGCACCACAAAAGCTTTCTTGGACAAATGTACATACATCAATTTCCCTAGAAATTAATGTAGGGACAGATTCTGTAACTGTTTGTTTCCCTCTTGTCATGCAGTTGTGCCAGCCAATAAGTAGAAGACAAAAACAAATAAAAGGAAAAAAAATAGAGAAAAAAAAAGGAGGATTCTGAGTCATGAATCCATGGATTCAGGTGATACTGAGACTGGTAGGCAGCTGGGGAGTGAGAGTGGCATTTCCTGATCTGGAAATATGTCTAGGCAGGGTGTGGATAGGCAAATGGGCAAAAAATGATGAAGGAGAAGCTAAATGACTGGAAGAGATCAGTAGGAGACAACACCGGGTATATGAGACATTCTTGTGGGGGTTGGAGGAACTGAGAAAGCAATTTATTGTGACTCTAGTTGTTAGTCAGAAGAGAAGGTAAAAAGACAAAAGCAGATCCAAGGAAGGAGCCACACAAAGCACTGGACATACCAGGGATATGAGAGACATCCCAGAACTCCTGACGTTGAACTGGTTCCCTGCAATGGCAAGGGCCACGTTTTGATTGATGGCACCTGCAGACTCTTGTTCTTCTTCTGGATTGCTTGTGCGCCCCTTTCCACCTCGGATATCTGAAACTAGATTTGAAATATCTCAGTGGATCTCCAGGGAAGAATCCAACTCCTGTTGCACCCTTGTGTTTCACTGTCCTCTGTTCTGTCACCAAGCAAAACAACAAGCACGTCCATCCCCAAGACTTACGGTCTGGCTGATGCACCAGGGTGCAAAAGAGGAACGGTATTAGCATGACACATTGCAGCTATCTTCAAAGACTGACAAGTTATTCAAATAAACAATGGAAAAAAGCAGATGAGTCCAATATGCTCTAGTTTTTTGTTTGTTTGCTTGCTTTTCAGAAAATCTTCTTTAAAAGCAAAGTCTTGTTCCTAAGTTTAAAGCCACTCCAGTGCGTCATCAGGCTTGGATTGAGCCATCCAGCTCCACTCTATTCCAGAGGAGTAAGAGGATCAAAAATTAAGTAATGCATTGGCTTGGGGATGCTAATGTCTGACACAGCCAGTATTGCCTGCTGGTTTAAAGGACAAACTTAGTTTCAGGCCTCTGTCTGCTTCTGTTCTGCACTGGTTCTTAACATCAGCCTCAGTAGATAAATGCATCCACACACAAGCATTACGAAAACCTCATCTGATTCCCAGTGTCCACCTTGGGATTTGGAGGACCCAGCTTTCAGAGAAGGTGAGTGACCAGCCAAACTCAGTGTATTCAGAACTAATGACAGACATCCAAATAGAAAGGCAATAAAAACTAGCGATACTAGTACACTTGGCTTTCCTCACTCTCTGGTTTTCATCTGTGGAATAGGGACAGGATTCAAGATTACAGGAGTGTAGAGAGATCTGATTAATCAATACATAAAATAAATGCTTTCATACTCTTAAATTGTAGGTACAAGGTTCATTCAGAGTATTTTAATCCTGATGAAAATATCTATATGCAAATATATGCTTTGCATCTATATGCAAAACATTCTGAGAACTAGTGGAGGTATATGGAAGTACATGGATGGAAGTATATTCTTCAAAGATTGCACCTTTCTTGCAGAACCCTTAATTTCTTTATGAAACTGAAAGGTAGGTTTCAAATAGTACAGATCTGCTATCTCACAAAAAAAAAAAAAAAAAAGCAGCCAATTGCTATTTTTAGCAATTCTTGAGAACATATGCTAGGAAATAGCTTAAAAAATAGTGTTTTAAAAGGTTTATAAATTAGGACAAAATTTATAGCTATGAAAGAAAAATATATTTCCTGTGTGCCAATTACATCATTTGCCTGAGATTAATTTAAGCATCATGATAATAGCACTGAAGAGCAATAGAAAAAGTTGGAAAGAAAAATATCTAATTTAAATGTGATGCAATACATTGTCATTATATTCTTGTTTCCATACTGTATTCCAAATTTATTTATATCTTAATATTTCTTGCAGACCTTGCAAACTTCACAGTATTTATAGGCAGCAGGGTTTGTAGACACACCACTGGTCTATCATTTGCTAATAAAGTAAGCACACAGAAGTTTTTCCTGTCTGTAAAAATCCAGTTTACTTCCAAGTAAAGAAATGTTCACCCCTGCAACACTGTAGATAATTTGTGCTCTTAGGAAAATGTATTTTATGTTAGATAGAAGGATTAATTTGACAAGTCACTCTAAGGAGCTGAAAAAGAAAGGTCTTACTTGTAAAATCATGGAGTTGTGACAGTGAATCCAAAATAATCCCAACTAAAGGGAGGTAGAGAGCTGCAATTTTAATCTTCACCTCTTTTTTGGAGCAACGTGGGTCTAGGTCATGGGAACTCAGCAGGCTGAGGACAGCACTAACAGCTTTTCTTTGCACCTTGCTAATCCTGTTATTAACACAAAAACAAGCATGAGCTCCATTAGTGGGACATGCACATATTATTTATAAATCAAAGATACAATATACGCATGGAACGCTGTGAATGAAAAACTAATACACCAATATTCATTAGATAACCTCTTCCATTCTGAACAGAGAACAAGGTTCCTTGCAAAACACAGATTTTTTATATTTCCAATTAGCTCACCACAGATCAAAGAGCATCCAAACTTTTCAAGTATCCCCAAAAAAATAAGC
The DNA here is from genome assembly GCA_013398735.1 of Nothocercus julius. Classification (NCBI taxonomy): domain Eukaryota; kingdom Metazoa; phylum Chordata; class Aves; order Tinamiformes; family Tinamidae; genus Nothocercus; species Nothocercus julius. The sequence goes on from VZSV01000156.1 coordinate 1,238,541, forward strand.
GTGTAGAAGATACATGCTTAGAGAAGAATCAGACTTGGTCAAAGCTTAGGCAAACAGACTACAGGAAAGTAATCACTGTATTACTGGTTGGTTACAGAGAGACTCATGTGTAGTTTTCCATAGGATGAATATTGGCATTTGAGTTTATCCGTTGAAAAGCTGAACATTGCCAGTTTCTCCTAAAATGTTCTATATCTGTTTATAATTTTATTTTACTTTTAAAACAGAGCATTTTTTTTTTTTCATTCTGTACTACCTGAACAGATGGTGAACATCATTCTTTTGTGTCCCTTTGTTCAAAATCAGTTTACTCCAGATGGCAATGTGACCGACTTGTTACTCAAGTGAGAATTTCTGCAAAGGATGTCCAGTTATTTCCATAGAGGACCACACACGATTATTTGCTTAGAGAGGTAGAACCAAAGAGGCTTTGTAGGAGCCCATCCATTCTGAGTCAAAGGCTGAAAATATTCTTTCTAATAGCTCCAACCAACACTTCCACAAGGCTTTTGGTGCATTCAACTGCACTCAGTGTGGGCACCTACCCTTCACCATCCGCATCCAGCGCTGCCGCCAATTCAGTGAAGAGTAACCCTGTCAAAAAGTGTTGCTGACGATACTCGGCTGAAAGGTCAAACATGCTAGCAATTTTCTGGTCTTGGAAGCTAGAGCAGGAGCTAGAATTCTGCAAATACATATATATATATATGTATATTAGTATTGAAAGATAACCAAAATGAAAGCCCCTTAAAGAGGTTGACATGACAGCCTATGCAACTAATGAACCATCTGATGAACACAGCACAGACTTTAAAAGCAGGTCAGTTATTTGGGAAAAACTATCTGAATGGGAAATAAATAAATATATACATACAGCACTAACAGCTTTTCCAACTAGGGCATTTTCCAACATGTTTCTTGCCAGAACGCAATCTCATCCATTCAGTTCTGTGGAAGCATCTCATTTAACATTTTTCAAGGTGTAAAATTCTCACCTCATACCTTTTAGTTCAAACAGGGTACAAAACCAGAACTTGCTCCAGGTTTGGGAAACTTTACTTGCTTTTACTATTGCGGAGCAAATCTTAGGCTGTTTTTCCTGGAGTGAGAAATCCCTCCGGAGGAGGGAGGACTTTGGGTCTCAAAGACTTTGCACGGTGTCCACTGGCATCCACTGGTCTAGTAGGGAAGTAAGGTCAGGTGTGAAGGAGGTGTGAACAGTGTTTCCCTTCACCCTGGAAATCCTTGGCTGAACTTGCTGGCAGCTGGCATAATTTAGAGCAGCCTTCAAAGTGCTGTAACTTATGCCTTTGACTGATATACAGCCAGTCCAGGAATGGAAAGTTGCTGCTATATTTGTGCTGTGAACTTTTTAGCTCCTCCAATCATAGGTCTTTGCCACAGGTCACTTGCAATGTTTTTGTGCCCCGATCAGATGAGCATAACTCTTAGACTTTACTTTGCAGTGCAGCTGCAGGACTTTATGAGTCCAAAAATTGCTTTTAATTTATATTGTTCAATATTTTGTTCAATACTGTCTCTCAGTATTTCTGTCAGTCATCTGGGAATGGTCCCAGAAAGCAAAAGCATGAAGTAGCAGTACACTACACTATGACAACTTTATGCCAGCATATTGGGTCAAACAAAACTCACACCTCTAAGCAGCCCCAAATTTTGGGTGTACACACTTAAACACACCACCATTTAGACCTCAAATAGACAGACACTGTCTGTGCTCTGTTTGTGCCTGTGGGAAAACACTAGGGTGTAGAGCTCCTACTTAAGTGAATTAAGAGAATGTATTTGGCCTTGCCCCAAGAATTCCAAGAGATTTATTCAAAGACCATATTTCTTTCTGAAAATCTAACTCTAGTTGGGCAGTGCTGCTGCAGACGGAGCAGAATTACTACAGTGGTGGTCAGCTACTGTATTAAATCACGTAAGGGCCACAAAAGTACTACTGATTTGTGTAGGTGGTACTTCACAGGTTACTCTTAAAGCAGAGAAAGCTATGATGAATTCCAGTTCAGCATTTTTTTTTGTTGCTTTGCTGTGTTTCCTATAAGCAGAGTAATCACATTTCTAGATCTCTGGCATCCAAGATCAGCATTAAAAAAAAAAAAGAAAAAAAAGTGAAAACCCTGATTCTGGGATTTTCAAGCTCGGTTTTTAAAAAGTCAGTAAAACCTTAAAGAAAAAGATATTTACTGATATTGAGTTGTTAAGGCATTAGATGTGTTAGTCTAAACATGCAGCTAGCTCTTTGGTAATGACACCTTAAAAGTTGGCTTTGGGTCCACTTCTCCTCCCCTCCAGGGCTGTTGCAAATACGAGGTGCTGACTGACACACTTCAGCCTAGCACTTGACTTCAGGAAGACCTCGCTCATGTGGAAACAGGCAGCCTACCATCTGTTATTGGGGAGTCTGCTCTATAATCAAAGTAAGGCACAATCTAGGAGAATTTAGGGCAGACAAGCACAAGACCAGGTACAACAGTGCATGGCGCATCAGATGGGTTTCTCCACTGAACATTTTTGTGAATTCTGTGGACAGGATGATGGTAGGAAGCCCTGACACTGAAGAAGTCTAGAGATGTGTGATAACTGAGGATTTGCCATAACGATATCCATATCCTATCAGGTTTCAACTTGTGTATTTCCAATTTTGTTGTAGTTAATTGGCATTCTTCTGCCCTTTTCCTACGGCATTGAACTTGGTCAGCCCTGCCCAAATGTGACTGATTAACTGAAGTAACTGAATACAGAACAATAACAGTCTTTCCCTATGTATGTGCTTCACATGGAAGTCATGCAAGCATGTCTGGTGGATGCCTACCTGGGAGGAAAGGGAGGGCGAAGGGGATGCTGGAGCAGAAGGTGAGGTCATGAAGAAGAGATTCAGGTTGAGGTAATGTTCATGGCTGCAGAGGATTCTCAGGAACTCCAGTCTCATGGAAATCAATGTAGAGAGTGAATTGAGCTTGTTTGAGAGCTAGAAAAGCAAACCAAAAAATATTAGCACTTCACACAAGTATCATGCGTTATTTAAGGGATCACCCACTGAAACACTCTGCATCCTGAAACAGCAGTATGCAGTTTAGTAGGAATATCCTAGTAGTCCAGCATGCAATAAAATGATCACTGGTTCCCCATACTAATTTTCATTAGCTGCTTTTATTGGTAGTGTTTTCCCCCTTCATCCCTGGGTGATCTCCTAAGAGTTATCAACTGCATCTTCCCTCTCAAGGGAAAAAACATATTTTGCATTTTTGAGTAATATCAAAGTTTGCTTAAAAGCAATCGAACTTTGCAGAATCCATGGCAAACTTATCAAAAGACCTAATAGGTAGCACGCCGCACAGATGGCCTTGTCACTTCCATGTAGAATTACAGGAAACCAGGCTGGCAGGGACCTTGCATTCTCCCTTCCACCACCCACTGAAGGTTGGTCTTGTTTTGACAGAGAAGCTTCAATAGGTATTTTGGGTCTTAAGATGGATTGGGTCTTAAGATGGAACTTTACCCCTCAAATACACAACAATATACTAACAACCCAGAAATGTCATTTATCTTTAATACTGAGAGGACTGGAAAACAAGGAGACGGATCCTTTTTATTGAACCCCCAATGCAAATATTGCCCAGTCACAGCAATACACTGGAAGTGCCAGATAAAAGGAACTACTAAAACTAATAGGGAGGATAACCAGGAACAGCACGATGATGTTGTGTGCAGTTTTTAACTTGTGATCTGCAGATGCTAGGCTGTAAAAGAAGAGACCTACACCCATGGATGCTTGCAGTTGTGCAAGCATATGACATTTCTGAAAGAGTCTTAACCTCAACATTTTCCTGCAGACCACAAATCAAAAGAGATTTGAAGTCTCTATATACGCAACAGGAAGTAGAAAATTTACCACGGTCTTGCACTCTTTAGTTCAAAGGATATTCATGAATAAATGGCAAACAGAACAGAACACAAAACTGCTCTTAAGCCAAGTACAATCACAACCATACATGATGCCTACCTGGTTACAGTAGTGTTTGATGAGATTAAACACAAATCCTCGGTCCATTAGGGAAAGAAGATCATACAAGAAAAATGCTAGGCTGATATTTATTTTTTCTGCTTGCTCAGTTTCCTTTATTATAAAAGAGAAAGAAAAATGATATGCAGTTACAATGTATAGAACTCTTGCAAAGACAGAAAACTTCTCAGAATCATTTTAAAATGATGTGTGTGACAGACCTCAGAAACATATCGTGCAATAGGCTAGACAAGATTGTTTCTCTTTCGTAATTTACTTTATCTTGTTAAAATTACTCAGAATCACTCCTACAAATTATTTCTACAGTAGTTGCTTATACAAAAGTATATCACAGCAAGTGATACATACCGTACATACAGTAGGAATGAGGGTACCAAGAACGAGAAATAAAAGGAATGAGCCATATATGGGCTGCAGTTTGATGCCCTGGCACTGCTGCTGCAAGAGGGTATTCCCACATTTCCTGTCCTTAGGAGAGACTGTTCCCTGCTATACCCTGTCTTTCTTTTGCACTGCTGTGTAGTGATGTGGTGAAACAGGCTGGGAACATGGTCTTTATAAAAACGAACTGCTTGCCAGGGATGCTGAAGACTATCCTAGGTGAAGGCACCTACAGCTCTTATTTATGGCATATGGGAGACTACAATCTCAGCTTTAGACTTGAGACCCTTCTGAAGGTGAAGTGGGGCTAAATATGGCTGAGTGCAACACAGGGAGACCAGCAAGGAGCCACGGTGGTTATTTCATGCATTTACCTTCTGAGGTTTGACTAGAAGTGCAGCAATCTCTGAGGTAACCACACTAACTATAGTGGTAATATCATCCTTGAAACGATCAGAGAATCGAGTTCTTCGTGGGTTGTCTTGCTTCTCTATGTTATGGACATACTGAGCCATGCTCTTTATCTGTAAAAAAATAGGGAAAAAAAAATCAAAAACCAAAAAATAGCCAAACGTGAAAAAAATCTGTTGTTTTAAGTTAGGCTTCGGGAATTAGGCTCCCTACTTGGTTTTCCCTGAATGTAACAACTCCCATCTTCTCAGAACCGTTGTGACAAATCCTGTGTTTAGGATTTATGTCTTTTTTTACATCTACAGAGCCTAAGACACAAATGCATACAGATAGAGATCCCTGTGCATGCTCCCTCAGCTGGCTCTACTCTTAGCACTTAAAGTGAGGATCACCATTAACTGTCCCCTTTTTCAGCAGTTCTGAAAATCTGCTGTTTGCAGCTTTTGCCCTTCATGATTACAGACAGGGACTGACACTTTTGGAATGAATTCCTTGGCCTCCTGCTGGATGGTTTATAGACTGCCCATGGAAACTTTTAAGTCAAAACAATTTCCAGTGACATCAGTCATCTCAGGGCTCTGAAGCTGTGACAGTAGCCTGTGAGAAGACAACAAAAGGTATTTACAGAAAACAGAGGAAAGGTTTAGTTTAGACTTGGTCTTTTGGCATTCTGCCCGCTATGGGACACTCTGCATGCAATTTATGCAAGACTCTGTCTGCCTTCACAGGCTGCCCCTTGGTGAACTTGGAGAGTTGTCCTGGTGCTCCTCTGTTACCAGGGGCTTACAGCAACCTCCCCACAAAACCAGTTGCATGATAAATTACAATAAATAATAATAAATAATGATGAATTACAATAAATAAATTACAAATCTTACCAATAGCTCAAAGAAGAACCAGGCATACTTGAAGACAGATTCTCTCACCATGCCTGTGCTGACCACCATCTGCAGGGCCAGCTCCTCATGGAAATGCTAGAACATAAACACAATGTGCTGGGAAAAGGCTTCTCACCCAAGTCCCTTAGTTTCAACCTCCTCCAAACACCTGTATCTTCAAAGTGGGCTCAAATACAGCCCAGGTAGGGGTGAGTGTGGTTGAACCCTGGAAAATTAGCGACTGGATGGGGATGCATTGACACCCCTACAGGGTTAAAGGTATGAACCACTTTTGTGTGGTTCTGTAATCCTGGACACACAAACTGGGAAATGCTCATGTTCTATCCTCAACCTGTGGGTCGTGAGCATGAGAGGGAACCATTCAGTTCCTCTATCATACCGGGATTATGAGCATTTCCATTCAGCGCATTTGTGCTCCTGGCAGAAGACAGAAGTGAGAGAAGGACACTGTAATAACTACAGCAGGGCTTTTGCAGAAATTGGTGCTAGGTAGTAATACTTTGCAGTTATCAATGCCACACACAAGATACAGTTCTGAAAGGATTATCTACTCAATACAGTACTTTCTATGCTCTTAAAAAGCTTCCTGGGAATGCATACTCAGAAAAAGAAAGAATGCCTGGGTTCTAAAAGCTACAAAAAGCGGAAAAGTAGAACATTTTTGAAAGAAAAAAAACAGAGAAGGCAAACATTTCTGAAAGCAGTTTTCTGTAACATGTAGAGGCAGGTACCCAAAGATAAAGAGCCATACCAAAAGACACAGGCATTAACACCTTGAAAAAGAGAGCAGAGGGAGAATTCCGGCAGGCCGCTACTTGTTGAAATCTGTCGTGCAAAAGGAATTAGACTCTGGAGCAGAGGCAGAAACACTTAGGAAAGATTAACCCCCTAATTCAGAACGCCATCACAAATCCCTCCTTCAGTAAAACTGGTTGTTTTGCTCTTTCTCTCGCCTGCCTCCTGTAGGAGTGCTGATTACCAGGGTTATCAAAGGAGCCTTCAGGCTTGGTTATGCCAGTGTAGGTTACCTTTCTGCCGGATGGTCTCGAGCTTGCACAAGCATTTTGAGTGTCTTTTGTTCCTTCAATGTAGAAAGACATCCGACTGGAACTGTGATCCGCAGGCTGGAGCAAATGGCAGAAAGAAACACAAAGAGATGTCAATTAACAGAGTGGAAATCAGCAGAGGTGTTTTTTGGTTGGCGTGTACACTCATTCACATAAATATTTATCCTTTCATTCTCTTACCCAACACTCTGCCCAAGAGTGAAAAATACCAGAATTAGGAAAGCACAAGGGAATGAAAACTTATGCCAACACTGCCACCATGTGACCACTTTCAGCACTGCAACTCTCTTTCCGAAGCTTTAAAAATACTCCTTTTAAGGTTAACTATTATTTAAGTTTATTCAGTGGCTTTGCAATTGAAATTAAATAGCGTCTGGGAGTCTTCCTTCCATTAAAAGTAATGCCAGTTTAAAAGGCAGTGAAATGGCAGTAGTCAGCCATGCATTGTAAATTGCTACATTTATCAACGTGGTGAAACTGTAATATCAAACCTTTTACTTTTGGATTCATTTGAAAAAAAATAAAGACACCTTGAGCTCTGCTTTTTTTTTTTTTTTTAGATATAGTACATGAGAATAAAATTCATAAAGCTATTAAATGTAAGTCTACATTATTAAAAATTGCTATGGATGAATAAGTTTATCCATATAAACAAATCAAATAAATTGGCAAAGCCTATAAATCTTACTAGTTCTGCTGGTTTAATTTGCTAAAGATAAGCTCTCATTCCCTTAAGTTGGAGATGTACATGGTTATTAAATAGAGAAAAGACCTCAAAAACTTGTTCGTACGGAGGGAAAGGAAATGGGATGGGAAAAGGAAAGGGAAGGGGAAAAGGAAGGAAGGGAAAAGGGAAGGGAAAGGGGGGAGGGAAAGGGAGAAGGAAAGGGGAGAGGGAAAGGGGGAGGTGGAGGCAAAGGGAAAAGGAAAGGGGGAAGGAAATGGAAAGGGAAAGCGAAAGGGAAAAGTGGAAGGGAAAGGGCAAACGGGAAGGGAAACGG
>VZSV01000156.1:1247680-1286171 GCA_013398735.1 Nothocercus julius
AGGGAAAGGGAAAGGGAAAGGGAAAGGGAAAGGGAAAGAAATGCTGCAGGCCAGTGCAAGATGCCAAGCAGGATAGCAAAATCCTGCTTCTCAGGCACTGCTGTCCTCTCCTATATTGCGATCTGTTGAATATGTTCTCCTGAAGGAGAAAGGCAGGGAAAACTTGTGCTTCATACAGTGGTAACTCTGGAGAGATTCAGTTGCAAAGTCTGCATGTGGCATTTGTACTTTAGCCAGTATCAATTAATGATGCTGCCAGCATATACCATAGCCATTCCTTCCTTTGCCATGAAACAATTTTGCATGAAGCAGAGGCTCTATGATGTGGGAAAAAAAGGGTTAAGCATAACCGGGATAAATTATTAGTGGATTTTAGGAATGGCAATTCACTTTCAAGGAGTTTTTTAACCCTTTTAGAAAAGGAATATTTTCTTAGTACATTTGATAGCATTTCTTGTACTCTAACTCAATGGGAGCTGAATTGACTCTCCTGGACACTCGAGGATCTAATATGAACAGAATCTAAACCACAGGGAGACAAGCAATATAAGGGACCTAGAAGAAACAAATCCTTTTGTGGAACATCTGAATTACAAGCAGAGAGTCCTTATCTCTTACTGACTGCACTGATGCCAGATATCAGGATCTAGCAAGGGCATTTAAAACATGCACATGCCAAAGCATATACACAGCAAATGCTTCTGGTGCGATGTGTTTACATGAGGCAAATCCAACAACAGATTTAGATTCTTAGCCAGGTACGGGGCCATAAACTTCTTCAAGTATTTGAATTCTCCTACCTTGGATGACATGATATTTTTGACCTCCTCATCAGGGGCAGTCTGGGTCACAGTAATGTCCGGATTGCTGCAGCTTATCACCCGGCTCTGCAGGAGTTTATTCCCAACGGACACGGCGGAAGTGCGGCCAAATGTGTAATAGCGAGACTCCGTCGAAACAGCACTACTCCCTGCACCTGCCCACGGGGAGACGTTCCGGCTCAGATTAAAGGATACATTACCGAGACGCACATCACATCCAGCACAGCTGGCTCGGTGCTGCTGCAGCAACACGGAGCTCCTGAAGCTCTCACTGGCTGCTTCCTTAAAAATTGTCATAGGCACTGAATAGTTTCAATGCCTATGACATTTCAGCTCTTTTTCATTTGTTATTAATTAAGAGAAGACTCACATGCCCAAACAGAAAACTCCAACATTACTTCAAGGAAGACGGAGAAGGTGGGACAGCTACAGGCAGGAATTTCATTAAGTGTTTACCTAGTTTCCAACTTTCCCATGGACAATATTTTTCCAGTATAAGTTATTTTCAAGTGTAGACAAACTCATAGATTTCTGCAAATCCTAATACTAACCTAAATGTTCTTCAAGGAAACATATGGAATATTTGAAAGAGGGAAAAGCCTTCCCAACAACAGTTAGCACAGCTACAGCATAGGTGCTTGGTGGTAACTCCTCTACGGCAGGATCATATAAATTCTTAGACTAAGTACCTGTAAAATCTCCTTAGGGTTTAAGACTACTGGATCCAACAGGATTTCATTCTCCAATGGCTTCCCTAAAGCAATGAAGAAATTGGCAGGGCTTGGTCCTATGTCACTTGGGGATAGGTTACTTCGCAAAGAAAATTTGCTGATGTGCAGACCCATGAGAAATCAACATCTTAAGACCATTTTAATTTCTAGAAGAAATCTCTCTTAAGAGATCCTGCTTCAAAAGATGTCTCACTTTCATTTCCATAGAACTACAATATTCTACATAACTACAGGTCCCTTCACCTGCACTGTGAGAACTTTACATCTTAAGAGCCATGAGACAGAGATTATAGGAGAAAGTTTTTGTTCTTCTGCACTTAGACCCCTGGCAAGAAAACTGATGCATCTAAAATAAGTGCTGTGCAGGAAAAGTGTGCAGTTTGGGGCTCAGAAGTTGTGCATTGTTGTTTTGTAGGACAATTCCCTAAGCCCTCTCCTCAGAGCACTATGCTGAGTAGCTATACGAGGGTCTAAAGCCATCTCCTCTAGTCTTAGAGAGTACTGGGGGAAAAAAGTCTTTTGCAACCATTATCCTGACATTACCTAGTTTGGGTACTTCTCTTTGAGGGTCTGGCAGGCGAAATATATAGTAGACATAAGATGCCAGGAGGCAGTTCCTCCCATGCTGATCTTTGCTCAGGTCTTTGCTGTTGTGGAGGCTGTTCACTATCGCAACCACAGACTCGAAGGCAAACTGTGAGAAGTTGGCTGCGAAACAAAACAGAAGAATTAGCCTCAATGCTGAACGTGCCCAGGGCACTCCTTGTACCAACACAAACTAACTCATACACGCTTTTACTCAGTCCTTAACAAATTCACAGCTCTAGACAGGAACTGTTAGACTGGACCAAACCCAAGGTAAGCCAATCTGCCTCTTCAGTACTTGGCTTTTGACCCTGTCACTCGATGATAGTTCACTAGGAGCTACAGAAAAACAGGACCCAGCTGTTACTGGCCACTTCCTTCAAGTCTTTTCTATAAAACATCTGCTTGAAGGATACTAATATATAGGACATTTGCCCAGCTGACAGAGTAAATAAAAGCTTGGAGGCTTTTCTGCAAACATTATAGTAGATGGCAAGTATGGTTTACCATAATGAGCTAAGAAATAACTATCCCATATAGCATTACTACTCCTGAGTACGCCCTGCTTCCAGAGTTAACAGACGTGATGGGCAGCTGGCACCTTTGGTAACTGTGAAAAACTTGTCTGTATGACCTCTGTGTTTCTGTGCTCATCCAGATCTGCCTGAAGATGCATCGTATGCTCTTTGTGAAGAGGATACTGTGCAGTCAGCAACGTCAGTTCCAGAATAAGCAATTTTGCCTGTGTTTCCTTGCCAGGCAGGTAATTCCTAATCCAAGTTAAACTTCTACCCCATTTCTGACTTATATATCCAGACAAACAAACTACCAGAATTTAACGTATATCCAACCTGAGTCTGATAAGAGGAAAAATGGAAGAACTCAGTTAAGTTTGATTTATTGTGCAGCAAAACTGAATCTTCAGAAGCTCATTTTTTTTTCTGAAATAGACTATCCTAAATACCAAATCTGAGCCTGGAAATGTAGCAGACGTATCTCTAGTGTGCTTCTCTAGTTTGCTAGTACAGTAGATTTACCTATGATTAAAATATGGAAAATACCTGTCTGGCCAGCTATGACCATGGGCTGCACCGCCAGTTGAAAAAGTTTATCTAGTACCAAATGCAAAAACAAGACTAGAGGTTCAAGGCGGGAGGAATTCAACCAGATAATGCTGAGTTTCAATTCATGTTCCAGTGCAGCCTCTGTAATCTTCTGGTCCATTACTCGAATGGGGAAGGTCACTTGGCTCTCCAGAGAGTGGCACAGAGTGAAGAACTTCTCCAGGTGATTGTCCTGCAAATACAGTGCACTCACTTTTGACAGAGTTGATACACTGCTAATCACTGCTAACCTGATTCTCCCATCTGATGGGAAGGAAGAACATTTTGTCCTTCTTGCATTACAGTGGTGGCTAACTCTGGAAATCAGTTTTTAAAGCACCTGCCACACATTCTGTCTGCTTGTGTTTGCCTGATTCTGGTTAGATCCGATTAAAGCAGAAAAGTAAAAGGCCTCAGTAAACTGACTGCTTCATTTCAGGAAAGCACAGTTCTTTCTCATAAAACTCTGCCATGTCATAGGTCTATAGCCTCTCTGCTAAGAGTCTTAGGCACCAGCTATACACAGTTATTTGCTTATCAGCATGCCCCACTTATATCTAAAAAGCATGTTGCAAAGGGATGACAGACCTGCTCTACACAGGGTCTCCAGCTGCTTGGATGTGGTTCTCAAGGCTAACCAAAAGGATGATAAATAGGAGATGCAGTAAATCATGAGGGTCAAAATAAAACTAGGGCAACAATAAGAAGGGGAAAGCACCAATTACCATCACTTTTAAATGACTAGAATCTTATGTTTCTCAGCCATCACTAAGTTTCTTTTCCACTCCATGTGTCGTTGATGACTAAACTGCTTAAAGCGTTTTGGGAGTGTAACCTGTTTCTGCTGGAGGGGAGATGCCCCGTTGCACTGCAGAGTGTTGTCTGAACTAGCCTTGCAGGAGAGAACATGCAGACTGCAGAAAATGGCACTTTGCCGTGCCAATATCCTTCAAACACAGCCCAAGCAGATCTCTGTGGAGCTGAGAGGGCACCAGACTCCCTATTGCCTGAGGTGACCTGCTGCTGAGAACATCCACGGGTTCATTTGAACCAATGGACTTGGCTCACTGAAGATAACAGATTCCTTTCAAAGCTGTAGGACAGTAGGAGCCTTTTAATTATTTTCAAAACACTGCGGTTCTCAAATGCCTCCAATTCATAAACCTCTTAAGTCAGCCTACACCTCAGAATTCCCTTTGAAATGAAACTACAGTTGCATGACACTACTAGTGCATTACCTGTGCATGAACAGATGAAATGGCCTGCACCTCAACGCTGAAAACACCCTTGTGCCCTTCAACCCACTTAACAGGCGGTGTCTGTGATGGAACTTTCTGTGATAGAAAGGACAAAATTGCATCATTATCTTTCTATTAAAAATAAAATAGAAAGTGTATTCGCATGGAGTCTGTAGAGTATTCATGCTGTTCACTCCATTTTAGATATCTAAATTCAGTGCAACATACAGGATCAAAGCTAGACATCTTGATCTCATAGGCTGTATGGAAAGAGCATGAGGTGTTGAAGGGTGAAATTCGGATCACATTAGTTGGATGCCCAGCATACTGTGAATATTACCTTCTGATAGGTTATTTCTATTGTTTTCAATTTCCAAAGGGCAATTAAAGCCAAAGGTACTTGACTGTGATACTGTGCAACTTCAAACCCTCTGCTCAGTTTTCTACTATAACAGAATATTAAAAACAATGGTAATAACATTTTACTCTAGAATTCTCTCTATTTTTAGCTATAAGAAGAGGCCATTTACCCCAAGCAGACATCATTAGATCCTAAAATACTGAGGATTCCCTTTAACATGATGAAAATACTATCTATTTGTGATTTTGTGTGTTACCTCAGGAGAGTGAATTGAATAGTGGGCTGGCAGCTTATCCAATGCAACAGGAAGGCAATATTGCCCAGTTTGAAGACGATCATTTAACAGAATTGGCAGCCACTGAAACAAATGAAGAGAAAACACAGTGATATTCATGACTGTATGTGATCACAGCTATTTATCTAGTTTGTTATTTGCCATCAACAGAACAACTGATGAGATATTGACTAAAGCTTCCCTGCTCCAACTCATTCGAAAGTAATTTCTTTGCATTTTAAATTCACCCATAGCTACTGTAAAAAAAAAATTTACTGCTTTACAACCCATCTCTTTTGAAGAAATCGAACACTGAGTTTTCATATCTAATAACCTTTTTTTTTTTTTTTCCTACCGAATCCCATCAGAAGGATTTAGTAGAATCCATCTACAATGCGTTTTATTCAAAAAAATCACTTATCTTGAATAGACTGATTTCTGGCATGGAAGTAAGTGAACAGAGTTAGGATAACTGACTTTTTTGGTCATGGTCACCACTAGAATTAAGACCAGAATAATCCATTAAAAGTCTGTATTGATAGTTATTGTTACTTATTTTTTCTTTAATTCAGATTTGAAAGAGGCTGGGTATTCAAGTACCACAGAAAGATCACTTAATTAGTTAAATAGAAACCTGAAAATTAAATTCAAATCTATGTCAAGTCCTGCTCCTGAAATACAAACAACTAGGAACTACGCTATAAAGCACTGACTTTGCAAATACTAGCTATAAGTTTAACTTCATCTGCTTCAGGTGAATTCATCAACTTCAAAGACACCAATACAAAGTTATAGGACTAGTATCTCACATTAACACAACGGATACTTGTATTTGTGAAATCCTTAGGTTTAATGGCCACACATGGTTTTTCATGAATTAGGACTGTCTTCTGATCTTGATATATTACACTATAATGTGATATAACATATCATGATATATTATATAAACAGAAGGAGAATGTGTAACAAAATTCTTGATAAACTAATGTGGAACTTACTGTATATCCCAGGAGGGTTTCTACAGATGCTCCTTGCTTTGGCTGGCAGCTGATGTGGTAGAACGTGAACAGCAGATGGTGTTTCTCAGTGAGTTTTGCTGGCAGTTTAATTTTCACTTCTTCATAAAAGTCAGGTGACCTGTTTAAAAATATGTGAAAGTAGGAGACTGAGCGACGGGCAAATTCACAAATAGATTTTTAGATGCTGTAGTAACAAACACAACAGAAATCCTGAAAACAGTCTCTGAACCAAAATAAGCAAATGAGGTGTATATAAACATGCTTGTGTATACATACATATAAATATACACACACACTTCTTTTTATGAACTATATACAGATTTGAAATAGAAAAAAGGACAGATACAGATAGTATCAGCTGAAATGTTTTGCACATTGCCAATTTCTGTGCTTTCAAAACTATCTAATCTTAATTTGAAGTTTTAGTATATAGCTTTTAGTACAAATTCTAAATCCCGAGCCAAAACTCACAAAATATAGTCCATCCAGCTACTTTAGATCTGTTAATTCATCCAATTAAATGTTGTTACTAAGTTGTGCTGCTGCTTTCTTCTCCTTTGTTTTCAGACAAGAAAAAATTCTTCGCTAAACTCAGAAATAGCCCAAGCACAAATAAGTAAACAACAGGCAAAGGTCACTGACCCAAAATCATGTGGTCATCCGAATTAGATAATGAGAAATCCCCATAAAATGTGCATGGTTAAAACAGAATAGTATTAACATTCCTTGATGAACTACTTAGCATGAGAAATATATGTAAAAGGTCATAACTAATATATTTCAAGTGTTAGAAATGATTACAATACTTACTTGTTATGATATGTAACGGCTGTGTAAATTTCTTGCACAAATTCTGGACCAGAAGATTTCCCAAAAATTATCTGCATTAAGAAGAAAAGACAGGAATGAGGAACGAAACTCAGAGCTAAAGCATTGAACTGCCATTGTCTTGTATCAGTTTTGAGACAGCATCTGGAGACTGGAAATTACCCTTCAATTTTACCTTAGCTTGTGGTCACAAATGGCATACTACTAGATATCTTCCCTGTATCTGGGGAAAGCACAAATAAAATGGAGCTGAAGTCATTTCCAAAGACACGGACTACCTTGTATCATCTCCTACAACCATGAACTCAAAAGTGAAGTAGTACAGGAGTAAAGAAGTGATAAGCATCTTAGACATTATCACATCATCTTTACTTAAATATTAAGATGTTAAATTAAAAAGTTATTTTTTTAAGTGTAAAATAAATTTTAAAGTGTAAAAACAACTTTTATGAAAGCTCTCTGACTGTAGCCGTCCTAAGACTCCATCAGAAACTGTGGTGATGTGGAGCAGACAGCGAGTAATGCCTCCATGGGCTTCCTCAGAACTGCCAGTGAGCAGAACTCTGGAAAGGATGTTGAGTGCTCATTACCGGCATTGCGCAGGCAAGGTCTTCACCACACATAAACTGGATCTTAATGGTAATGTTTCTTGCAGAAGCTGGTCTGTTAGCAAAATTCAGCCGTTGGGGATAAACATAGAGGAGATTTCTGGGAAAAAAAAGGAAGAATAAAAGAGGTAAATGACGAGTATTTGCTTTTCGAAATAAAGTGTTTGGAAATCTAGCGTCTTGCTAATGTCTCTCCTCTGTCAATACCACCTGGACAGTTAAAGCTTTCAAAAGTACATAAAGAAAAGGTTCTTACCAAGGCACATAGAAAAATATATACTGTAGGATGTTTAGGATTCCTTTGAGAAGGCAGTCTTCCTGTCTCTCTTCTTTTTTTTTTTCCCTTTGAAAATGTGAAAAAGTCCCTTGGACTTTGTGGCCGAGAGAAAATCCAGAGCTAGAAGGCTTAAAGCAATTGCCATTCTTGGCTGAGAACAGAACATATTTTTGGTATAATTTCTTTATACTGAAAGCATCAGGCAGAACTTTGTCATCACCAGGTTAAGGTATGTCCTGAGGTAACATCAAACAGATCTCCAGTTCGAGTAGCGAATCAATAAATGAACTGAGCTGCTGAGAACCTCTACTTTTCTTTAATGAAGAAGAAAGGGAAGCTGAGAGGTTGTTTTACTATTTTCTAACATAGCAACATTGATCTGGCCTTAAAGTTAACCAAGACTTGCACCCAAAAAGGTGACACAACAACCAAGTCACACATCAGATGCAGATATGTTGCACACATGTACACACCTCCAACCACACACAAGCTTTTGGTCTAGGTCTACAGAATGTCATGTATATATCATATACATGAATGTCATGTATATACAGTGCAGCCCGGGTGAAGACATATTAATGGATTTTCGGAGATTTTTTTGTTTTCCATCTGTTGTTAGAGAGCGATTGTTTGTTTTGTTGCCAGCAAAATAAATCTCATTTTAAATCTCATCTCTGTTTGAAGCTTCAGTTCAAAGCTTTCTATTGCCAAATGAAGAATACTTCAAGGTAAGCTGATTCTATGATACTCCTTCAATTCTCTTCCATTCCAAAGCCTAATGGTATGGGTTGTTTCACATACAGTTTCAGAAGCAATTTCATATGAAAGCAAAGAATGTGTCACACAAAACTCATGAGGAAACAGAAATTCTAAATCTGTTATTCCTAGTTACAAATGAATATCTTTGCTTGACATAATGAAAAGGAAGAATCTCTCCAGAAAGCAGCTCACTTGTCAGCTATGAAGAATAATGTTTTGAAAGAGCACAGGTATCCGTCAGAGAGGTGAAAAAAAAATCTGCAAATAAACCCAACAACTGAAGTTCATACACTCCTTGTAATCAAACAGCTATCTTTTTAGTTGACTGCACTGAAGAGTCATATCAATGACTTGAACAAATACAAGCGAGATTTTAACGCATAATTCTAGAAACTGACTTTAGAAACACATTGCTCAAAATGAATGTGCATAAGGCTTTAAAATAAAGCATGTTTTTCCCTATAACAGCTTCTATACATGGGCAGATCACTGGCCTTAGAGAGGACCTTTAACTCCTGTGGTGTAAGTATGTGCCAGTATAGAAGGTTTTCCAAGTTCTAGGTCCAAGAATTCGGTTGTAAGAATTAAAAGCCAAATGTAAAACTTTTGTTCCAGTGAAATCTATAGCAAGCCTACAAATTTCATAAGACCAGAATCACGATTGTGTCCATTTTATGCCTTGTTCTCCCAGTCTAATATAGGATACCTACTCTTGCCTTCCTGATAAAGGGAATTAGCCTGGTGTTGTGGAAGCGTTCTGGCTTCCACTAAGAACAACGACAACTACTCATGGGCTTTCATCCTTACCTGCTTCTCTGATAGCTTATGGCATCTCTGACTGCCATAAGCTACACACAAAATGGACCTGTACTTACCACAGAAATCTCTTCTGCACCAAAACGAGGGGCAGCTTTGGTGAATATTGCCATCAAACCTATCAGTACATCTTCCAGATCTGGAAGAACTGGAGTTGGTATTCCTTATTGCCACGTGTCACAAGTTTGACAACACTCCTCTCTTCAGTTACAGAGCCCAAGCTACTTTGCCAAGCAACACATGGTAGATGAGTCATGCATGTCTTAGCAAACAAACTAACATAAAACTTTTAATTCTCTTTGTTCAGACTAGTACCCCTGCCTGATACACTAATGCACTTTGCTCCTCACATTTTTAAAAGCAATTTGCATCCAACCAGTTCTCTCCAAGATGATATTACAAAAGGGTAAGTAAAAGTGAAAAATGTATTAGTAACCTCCACTGAATTACGCCTGGGGGAATGACACAATAAATGAAGATTATTATCAACAGTACATCTGTCAAGAGATGAAGAAACACGTACGGGTGAGGCTGCATAATCCATTTGTTGCTCCCTGAATCTGCAGCCTGGAGAAAGATCTCACCAATCTATATAAATGTCCTTGAGCACTAGATTTTACATTTAGATGTGACTTGAGATGAAAGCTATGCAAAATCGCAAGCTAGCAGAGGGCTCGTTGCTGCCAACGCTGCCCAGGAAGCATTCTCCCAGCAAGCACGACAGTGAAGTGTTACAGCGTGGGCCCGTTTTGCTCATGCAGTTCCTCTGACCTTGCTTACATGCGTATTAGACCTGTGGGCACTGAGGAAGAACAGGGGCAAACACTGACTCAGGGTATCCTGCACAGCTGGATGACTCTTGGAGCAGGAAGAAAGGGAATGACCACAAGATGCTTCTTCATACTGCACTGGGAACAGGAAAGAATGGCAGATCCAGTGCTGACTGGAATAACTACACATTTCTTTAAAGACTTAGTTTTCATATAGGAGATAAGGAAAATCCACATTTTATTCTCAGTCTTAGCTCAGTGACTTCACCGTCATCACCTGCCATGGTAGCATGTTTTTGACTCTGCCTTTATTCCATAATCAGTGCAGTTTCTTATGGGAAGTTGTGAGCGACACTTAGCAGAAAGGACCGTGATGGGAGAGGGCAGGTACTTCCAGAACGCCACTGGTGAGGGTTTTGTTTTCCTGGTTTGTGTTTTGTTATGCCATTTTTGACAAAGTCCTTCCTATCATAGTAAAAAGCATAGCTAAACTTAGGAAACCTTCTCTGAAAACTAAGAATATATCTTACTGCTCAGACAGCAGAGTGAAAACCTGCCCAAGAAGCACTACTGAAGGACATGTATGCTAAGATATTCACTGGGGAACAACATACATTAATGTACCCATTGCCTTCCCATAGCCCAACTAGTCAAGGACAGGGTAGAATGAGACAAGCCAAAGGCAAGACCTAGAACCGACAAAGGAGGATATAGCAAGGCCAAGGGGCTTGCAATTAAATGAAACAAAACAAGAGAAAGCACACCTACCACCAAAAATCCCCTAAGCACTACTCACATCCTCTCCAAAGAGCTGATGTCCTGTTCCTGATTAAATTGAGTAACTGCTGAAGTGATGGGACGTATCACTGTTCCTCAGCACCAACATTTTACAGTGGCAGCGAGTGGCATCATTTTCATTTATATTTCACAAGAAAATAAAAATGATAAACCAATTTCAAGTTATGTGATTTTTTCTCATTAAGAACAGCAGAAGTCTACTGACGTAAATAAATCTTGGAATGTTTTGACATTTTTTCAGAGAACTATTTTTTTTAAGAAATGCATGTACACTGCAAAAGGAAGGGCTCAATTTCACAGTATACGAAGGAAGTAGGATAGCCAATCTCTCCAGCATAAATCAGAAATATCATCATTTAAAATAATGGCATGACACCAGAATAAAAATGAACACGAACCAAGTTTAAACATTCTAACAGAAGACTCTGCTTCTCCTTCTCTGATTCACACAGAGGAGACCTGTTTTTTAAAAAAATAAGACCTTTTTTCTCTGAGAAGATTCTTACATGGGGTAAAAGAAAAAAAATTGTATTTCTTCAAAAACATTCTGGAGACAAAAAGTAAGTAGATTTCATCACGTTTTTTTTGTACACATATGGAAATATTACGCCAGTAAGAAATAGCCTGTGTGTATACTTGAAATTTTCAGTTATTTTCTACATACAATGATTTCCCTCCAGCATTTATGGTAATATATTAATAGAGGACAGTGATTATTTTCCCCTTTTAAAAATCTTCTCGTATCTATAGCATCAGTAAATAAATGTGTCTCGTAGACTTACAATCAAAACTTAGGAGATATTAAATCAAGTGTAAAATGCTATCAGGCCATGACAGTATCTCAGTTATGATTAAATGTTAGCATAGTGCTTTATGAAGACAGAATGGTTCTGCTTTTCAGGTTAGAGGAAGGAGAATAAAAATAACATAAAACACTTCATAAATTTTCTATTCAAGTTCAGAGAGTTGCTTTGCATAAGTTGGTTCAATTTCAAACTCAAAATGCTATTCACAATGTACAGAAGTAAGCAAGGAGAACTGCATAGCAATTTAATTACTTAGATATACTGCCCTACATTACACATCTATCGTGCTCACAAAAATGAGCACTAAACGGTGCTCTAAATGTACACCAAGTGAATGCTTTCGGTGGCAAAAGCACATGAGATGTGGCTGGTGGTAAGAGATCACTGCACAAACATGAGCATTTTCTTCTTGGGCCCTAAACAGCTCCACATACTAGTATTTCATAAGGTTTGCAAGGCTGCATCATCTAACTTTCTGGGAAAAAAGTGCTGTAATTTATAAAAAATTTCTGTTAGCAGCTCTTCTTTCTGGCCCCAAACATGTTCTTAGCTACAAAGCAGCAAAAAAATGATCTAACATTTCTGCGTTTTTCCACCATCCCCAGCATCTTCCTGCTGTTCTCAGAAGCTGGGACCCAAATCCATGTGTGACCAACAGCCACAGTGAAGTCCCTGTTTTTTCATGAAGGTACGGAGCATCCTCCCAGTTTAAGTCAGTCTGTGGTCTTCAAGCTGATGCGTTGTGCTCAGCCACTTGTACTTGGGGTAGGGAGAGGAGAAGGGCTATAGTACCAGAATATACCATGAGGCACAGCTCAGCCCCTTTTGAGTTAGTGCTAGTTATTCAGTTATTTAGTTATTTAGTGCTAGTTATTTAGTTATTTAGCTAGTTATTTTGAGTTAGCTAGTTATTATTAATTCTACTACATACTAGTAACACTAAACCACGCGAACGTGTTGAAGCATAATCTTTTTGATATTCATCCCTTTGCATGTGACAAACCACTAAGAAATCACGTGAGGGGTTTCGCTGCATACTGCTGAATACTGTGGTCTCCTTGGGGCAACCTGAGCTGAACAGATTTAGTAAGGGATGTGACACAGCCCAGAGAGCTGCCTTGCAGCAAGAGAGTGAACAGGGCATTGTACTATTTCTTTAGATACTCAGCAAACACAGGTTAGCAGTAGAACCCATGCAGGGCACGCATCTACCAAAACTGTGAGTGTTAAAAGTAATGGGAGAATTAATATTAAAAAAAAAAATGGGAAAAAAATTAATTTTATCAAGCCCAATGAAAGTTGCTAATTTTTTTCTGGACATTTTAGAAACACTTTGCAGAGGATAAGATAACTGGACTGGTAAATGCAATAGAGAACATACCTCAGGGGTCCTAACTTTAAATGGCTAATAAGATTAGATCATCAGCCTACTACAGCACCTTTAATACTTTTTATTTTTAGTGTCCACAAATCTGCAAAAAATGTATCTATGCCACAGCTACTTTTGAAAATGGATTTTAGGAATTTAAAGGACAATACTGTTCATTACCTGTAAGTAGTATGGGGAACATACACTTCTCTAACTGGAAATTCCAAAATCTCTTTGTGGGGGCGATTACGATTTTCTGGAAATGGCTTCACTGGTAACAATTCCGGTGTCAGACAAAAACCAAGGCTTTCCGGAGCTGGTGAGAGCTCCACTTTAAGTGT
The DNA here is from genome assembly GCA_013398735.1 of Nothocercus julius. Taxonomy (NCBI): domain Eukaryota; kingdom Metazoa; phylum Chordata; class Aves; order Tinamiformes; family Tinamidae; genus Nothocercus; species Nothocercus julius. The sequence continues at coordinate 1,261,185 of VZSV01000156.1, forward strand.
TCCTTTAAAGATAAAAATTACAAAGGCTCAGGACTTTATCGAAAATAACCAACGTATAATAAAACAGAATGAAATCATAGCTCAAGTTACAAAAAAATACTGCAGAAATAAGGACTAAGTCTTTAATTTGAAAGCTGTTAGGGAACGACAGTATGCATATAAAAAGAGACACATAAAATAATGTATACACATCCCTACACATCTAGCCCAAATTGTAGCTCTCTAAGTTTACTTTCTGGAAAGTCAAATGAACAGGAAAGAAGGAAGAAAGGAAGGAATAAGATGCTGTTTTTATTTTCTATTATCTTTCAAGAATGTAATTCACAAATACTGTAAAAGCAAAAAAGTCAAAGTAAAGATAGAGTTCCGTCATAACAAAGTTTTCGCTCACTCCCTACACTGGTCCCACTCTGATTAACCATCTGTCTATCTAGACACTACCCACATGAATACCAGGTTTGCAGTGGACAGTAGTTAAAAAGTTAACAATAACATTTATCCACACCTAAATAGACCTTCAGTTTAAATACTTGTTACGATCAGTGGAAACCTTTATAGGAACCTAGACGCATCAGTTCTGGCAATCAGCCAGAAAGGCAAAACAGCTTTGCACTGTTTGCTTTTGGAGGATTATTTATATCCAGAAGTGCCAGAATTATACTTTAATTTAAAAAAAAAAAAAAAAAAAGGCAGCTAGTCCAGTTTTTGAGGAAACACTATCTCTGCTCCTCTCCTGGATTTAAGAATACTGACTCAAATGAAAGGGGAAATGCATATACATTTCAATATCCTTCTTCAAAATATGACCGATTTTAAAAAAGAGTGGAAAACAGCAAGGATCTTGGAGATCTGTGTTAAAATTATCCTACTCAAACAGTTTGAATAATAATTAAAATGTGTTTCAGTAGAAACACTGTTAATTAGGGAGAAAAACAAATCATTTTAGAATATAAATATGAATCTCCTTACTCGCCAATCATTCAAAAAAACTAAAATCATAAAAAAAGCTGTATTCACATAGACACTGAGAACGGGGAGGTTCCATAACAGTACAAATTATGGGCTCAGAAGACAATATTGTTAAATTTTGTCTTTGGAATTTATAAAGAAATTGAGTGGAGACAGGTCTATACATCCTTTTCCATACAAAATGAATTCTTTACCTGGTAAAGTCTTAATTCTTCTCTGCAAGGACGATGATCTTTTGAAATCAGCTAAAAATTTGAACAGATCTTCATCACTAAGCCTGTCTCCTTCCTATCAAAAAACAGACCAAAGTCAGTACTGAGGTAACAATATTCCATTACAGAACACAGCTCACACTACATAGATGAGTAATGTCTTAGGCAATAAGGAAAGAAAGAGCATCCTTTACCTGTTTAAAAAAGGTATTGAGGGTCAGAGACACTGTTTTAAAGTTCGATACTGGGTAATTATCCTCTGAGCTGAGACTTCTCTCAGAGAGTCTCCTCGCATGCAGCAGCGTTGCTCTCTTGTCACTAACTGATCCTTTCCCTTTCAAAAAGAAGTTATTAAAAACATCAACTTACTTTTATACGGTTTCCGTATAAAGACTGCAAGAATATATCAGAAATCCACAGGTTCCCAGGAACCTCAACGGACACAGGATGGCAGCTTGAAACCGCCTACATTTTACACTACTTCCATTTAAGTCTATGTAAAATTGCGGAATAACAGAATACTGATACCAGCGTGAATGACAGTTTATTTCCTATGCAGAGTACTACCAAAAAGTCACTTTATGTTATTTAGAGTAGTTTAGGTATTATTACTACCATTTAAACCTTCTGTTTCTGGTGGTTCTCGTTCAAGTGTTGAAACATTAAAGAAATTAGTAAGGCTTATGGGAATCCAGGCAAATGGCATTCGGTATTTCCCCAGACGCTGACAAAAGGACTCAGCTTGGGTTTTCAGTTTTTCAATCTTTTCTCTTGTCTAAAATAAAGAAGAAAATAATCAGGGTGTTAAAAGAATCCCTTCTTTTATGTCATGTACACTATAGAGAAAACAATGAAGTACACATTTTCAGTTGAATAAATAATTTGAAGTCTCATCGGTCATGCTTTTTGCTACATCTCTGCCAGGGTCATAGCTGTTTTGATTTACATATTTGCCTCTCATTTCTTTCAACACGTACATCTTCATTATGTGACAGAAGAATGCAGATCTTTTCCCAGTGATCCTCATGCCCAGCATGAGCAACCACCACAAAGTATAAAAATATTAGTAGGTGCTATTCCTTCATCAGATACAGAAACAATATTCTGCTGAAAGTGATATTTTAAAGGTGAGAGACACGTGGGAGTCCACGAAACATTATCGGTCTCCTCCAGGGAGGTAAATGACCATGACTCCCATAAGCAGAGCTCATGTTTTTTAAGATGACAGCACCGAACTGGGCACGCACACACTGCCACATGTCATTTGCCCACGGAAATCAACAGCATCTCTCTGGGGTACAAATATCTGTGCTAACTCTGTTTTGCATTGGCTCACCCCTATCTTCCTCGAGCACCGGCTTACAACTTTGTCAGCACTGATTCCCAAAAGAGGTCAATAACAAAAGTGTACCTTGTCTTCTCGCGATTTCTTCCTGCCAGTGACAGGAACCAGAGTGCATGTTCCCCATGTTCGTACATGAAGATTTTCTCTGAAGAGATTGAAGACTTTCCTAATGTTCTGAGGACTCTGTTCTCCTGCAAGGGGCTGCTCTTTGTCTATTTTTCTCCTGTTCATGCATCCTTTAACATAAGCACTATGGCTGTTACTTACCTTCCCAGTGTCACTTTCCTTAAGAACCATGTAGGGTTCTGCACAGTCCCCAATTTCTCCTTGCTGAAGAACTTTTTCTATCTACAAAAAGCAATAAAAAGTAAAACATTCACTAAGAAAAAAAAAAAAAAAAACTAAATATTAACATGTTCCCTTTCCAATAACATGGAAAAGCCTCCTTAAATTCATAATACAGAATTCTTAAAACTGTCTTTATTGGGTTAACAATAACATACCTTTTCCCAGTTTTCTATCATTGACAACACTGTCAGTCAGATACTTCTGCATTTTTATTGAAATCAGGAAAATTCATACATTCCAAATGCAATGGTAATTCATGTTTTTAGAATTAAAGCTATGCAAATTCACTGAAATAAAGTTAAAAGGCCCTACAAAATACAACTCAAAATGTAGAAAATGGCTATTGACATTTTCTAATTCGCCCTAAATATAGGCTGTCAATATAACTTTTTGGCTTGTCAGTCTAGGGGATATATCCCACACGCACAGGTAGTGAATGCCTACACCTGTGCTATGAAAATTATCAGAATGAATCATAGCTACAAGAAATCTATGTTGCTCAACACAATGAACTCAGGTATAGCTGGGAGCTGGAAGAACAGTGTTGAGTTAGCCCTCTAACGTACCTTTATTACTAGGTAGATATCAGATGAGGGATATGTGACAGAAAATACTGCAGATCTTGCCTGAGTAGACAAGTCAATGGAGGGTGTATGGGAACGCAAGAATCCTCTTAATGAATCAGGATTCAGGTCACAATGAAAATTTTCAGAAATCTTGAAAAGAAAAGAAAAAAATGCAACAGATTATTTTAAAACGAGACAGAAGTAGTTACTAGAAGTACGAAATATACAATTGCAAATAAGCAAAATTCTGACTAAGTGAAAAAAATCCTGGGTCAGACTGCGCATATGCAAAAGTTGTTTTCTTTTTTTTGCTGTAAATTATTCTAAATTGTTACTTCAGAGACAAAAACCCAAACCAACTGAACAAAAACAACAGATAAAAACTAAACACACTGGAATTTTCATATAACAATGAAATCCTGCTGAAAAAAACATAGAAAAACAAACCACTATTACTCCATTATTTATGGGTTGCTATTGTCCACTGCTCTGCTCTAGTGCACACTTACCTTTTTTCTTTCTTTTACATCATAGAGAGCTATGCATGCAAACAAAGGTTCAATCTCTATATCAAACCTGTTGAGGAAAGAGACACAGCACACCAATTAATATTTCACTCTTAGTACTCTATTCAATAAAAGGGCTGTAAATAAAAGGACAATAAAAGAGCTGTATTTTGCTTGACATTTCTATTATAAAATAAGGAGAGATCCTTAGTGACAGATCTCAGATCTCTCAAAGTTTACAGGATTTTTTATTAGCACATTTTATTAAATTGCTTCAAGAGGAAAAATAGGGAAGCTGCCTGCAATGTATTCTCTAATTTTGTTGAAAAGGCAGTCTCAGATACTAAATAAAAATGATTCTATCATTTTTGACACCTTTTCTTCCAGTTATTCTAGCATGTACAGAGACCAGTTTAGTTTGTTCTGAATGCATAATCTGGGTTCCCTTTCTAATTTCTTTTCATCCTGCCAAGTTAAAGACTTTGTAGCTCCAGACAGGAGTGTTCTGTGTCTAAATTAAGCTAAGAACGAACAAGCAAGCATTTATGCATTTATAGTTGAACATGAATCCTGCAGTATTATAGGGATTATGTCAATATGGATTAAATCAGGAAAGCCATTGCTGAGACCTGTTAAACCAGGAGGATGTAAAAACACTTACTTGAGAGTTTGCAGCTTCACCAAAATGCGGTTGCCCAGATGTTCCTTTGGGCGATCGGGCACCGGTCGTATCTCCACTGCATCTTCCTATTATTAAAGTTATTCTATTTATATGCAGTTAAAGTAACTATAAATATACATACTTGTATAAAACCTTTATATGACATACCTAGGCTATTGCTGTGAACTAGCATGTTTCCCCATTTTGTAGGCATTTCATCTTTCCAGTCAGAGGGAAAGTGATTTATATTTCTGATGATTCATACTTTTGACCTCCATATGGTGTATTTTCCAAGCAAACATTGTAAGAAAGATAATTAACACTGACAAAAACATATTATCAGATTCTGGCTTGATCCATACAAGACAGAGTACAGCAAAGCCTAAGGCAGCATCCTAGGCCTGAGTACATCTCCTTGAATACATATTTAAGATAATACATATTTAAGACAGGATTATGGAGCTCATTGTTATTATCCAGGGCAGATAGACAAAAGTGAAGTAAAGGAAACGTGCATCTGAACTACAAAACCCATTTTTTACTATGGTGCAATTTTAGTATAAATCTTTACTACAAATCAGTGCATTCTGTGCCAAGACTGTTAGCTCAAGGAATAAGTATAGGGCTGACCACTGAGGCACCTATCAACGTATTGACTTTGCTACGCATTACACTGAGACAATTATCTCAATACAAAAACAGTCTCTATTTGTCACCAGAAAAAAAAAAAAAAATCTATCCTTCACTGCACATTTTATTTTTTAAACTTCAGGTTAACAGTTTACCACAACTGGTGACCATAAACTGAAAGTTGCTGTAAAGTCTAGGGTAGCTACGTCCATGTCTCTGTTCGGCCAGGGAAGAGCTAAAAATATTAGTAACCATCTGTGTAAAGCTGAATTCTTTTCTTCCTCAGAACTCCACTTAGATTGGAAACTTGTGAGACGAGAAAAGCCATTATCCATAGTGACCGTGATGCTGAATACAGCTAAATATTTTCAGCCCATACTTGATATTTTCAATGCATTCATAACCCTACCGCAAACCAAAACGAATAGCACAAACCATTCATCAGCACCACCCAAAAGCGTCATCTGTGCACTGAAAGCTCAGGAGCTCACACCTCATCCACGGAAGGGTAGAGGGCCAGGAGCTCGGCGTGCCGGTTGGTTCGTCGCGCTTCCTCATTCTGCCTCTCAAATTCCTCGGCGCTCACGTGCCGCAGCAGGTTTTCCAAGCGGGTATCGGGCTGCAGGCTGCGCAGGTCAAAGTCCGATGACGTGAGGGTCGTTCTTGTGGCCTCCTCAGGAAGGACGTGCACGTGCTTGGGACCTGCCTGTTGGAAGCGACGGGTGAGCAAAACCTACTGCAGTGCGACTTGAACACCAGCACGTCTTGAAGTCTCTCTTTGCTCATCTAGATCATCTACCACATAATGGCAAGACAACTCCTTACTTGTACGTTCCACACTTTTCCCTGCTGTTCCACTCTATGCTCCTCTGCAATTTTTACCTAATCTGGGAAAGGACGTTTGTCGTAGGGTCACAGCACACGGCCCAAGGGATCTCCTTCTCCAATCATATTACTAGTATTAGAGGTACTTCACGTAATGAATCCATTCTTAGACCCTTCAGGCCACTTGGATTTCTTTAGCCTGTTTGTGAGGCAAGACTGTGGATTTTTTACAGACACTATTATTCATATATAGGCATCTGTATGGATCTCTGTATGGAAATATGTGGAAGTCTTTGTCTTTCCTGCTCTCCAGTCCATTTTCATAAGTTTTAAAAGGTAGGTATTAGCAAGTTACGGCATGTTGAGACTACCTGAGATGCAAAGGTCTAGCGACCACAGTGATTTTAATCTTGTCTATGGCTCCATGAGGATTAATAGACTAGTCAAGTACAGGATTTAATAGTTGGCTCTCTCATCCTTCAGATGACAGAAATGAAATAACTCCACAGGTTAATTAAAAAAAACATATTTGGGATATGACATCTCTAGAAAAGACGTCAAGCAAGATTTTTTCCTCTCAACCCTGGTCAACCCTGAATGTGAAGCTACAGCCTGGCACTGAGAACTACTCAATGATATGGGGACCTCCTCCTAGAGCAGAGCTTACCCTGTTTTTACTCATGTCAGAAGGACTGCTATTCCAGTCATGCAAAACGGAGTTCCCATACTGTAAGTGCACGCCAACATAATGCAGAGGCAAAAAATTCAGGTGAATGGGCAAAACAGCAGTACTGCCTGATGTATTTTAGGTTAATGTCCCTGAAATCCTAGCAGAACAGCTGTTGCAGGGAGCTGCTTTTCAGCTCTCTTGAGCCTGGTCTTTCTGCTTCCTAGACCATGAGAGACAACGGGTTGAGACTCAACCACATTGACTCTCTTAGATCATGGCTGGACCAAGTCTCCTTTTTCTACAAATAATGGTTACAAAACTTCCTCTTAAAGACATGCATACCCACTTAGGGAGATCCCAAGACTCCAGACCTTAGCAGTAAAACAGCTTCCTATGAAAAAAGCCAGTAATATTTTATAACTTATAATAAGTTATAACTTTATAACTTATTCCAACAGTGAAGAAACAATACCTGAAAGCTTGGGTCACTGGAGTCCAAAGTTTCTGATTCAAATGTCTGTTTTTGAAGGGTTTTGTGAAAATCCTTTCGTGATCCCTTATTTTTCAGGCTACAAATATCTGAATTTCCTTGGTTCCTTTCGCAGAGAAACCCAAGTAAGCCAGGATGGAGCAAACAGAAATTAAGGAAAAGCAAAACAGAAAAAAAAAAAACTTAAAAAACTTAAACATCTGGGAACGTGACTGCAAAAAAGTGTAGTACAGTACAACTTCCACATGAAATGTGAACTTGCGTATGATATTTCACAATGTTTAACTGTGTTATCACTCAGTTGCAGCTCTATCATATATATAAAGAATAGGTTTAAAAGAAATAACATACCACTTCTGAACAGACTGTTAAACTGAGACAACAGAGAAACCTGATGATGTACGAATTCAATTCGGAGCTCCCTGCAAGATGCAGTTATTATTTCAATGAAGGACTTTCTTCCAAAACACTTTTCCCCTTCTTTCTTTTTTTTTTTCTTTGTTTTGTTGGTTCTCTGCTCCTGCAATTATTTCTCAAAAAGTTTACAGCTACTGTCTGAAATGCCTTTTAGTCCAAGGCATGTTCCAGCTGGTATAGCAAATGAGAAAGGTACAACAATTTAGTCTGTTCAAACAGTGTCTGTTTTTAAAGAGGGCTGTCAGCTATGGCACAACTTAACCATTTCTACTGGGAATATTGCCAAATTTCCCAGAACAGTCCCAATTTCAAGTTACATGGGAAAAAAACAGCAGTTATCCTGAAAAAAACATGCAAAGTACATTCATAATTCTATTTCTTTAACTTACAATTTGCCAAATTGTGTAACAGCCTTTTTATAGCCAGTCTCCTTAGTTACAGTATGCTGCTCTGTTCATTTTCCTTTCCATAACATTTCCTAAGCAACATCTAAACATCTTCGTGCCTTACATAAAAATGTCACGATAAGCAATTATTGATCAGGGAGACACCTTTTTATTACCTTTTGGGAGTAACTGAATTATATGCTCTGATGTGTTCTAATTTTAATTGTATGCATTTTAATTGTTTACCAGTTCACTGCAAATGAAAAATGAACTCATAAAAGAGACAAACCCACCTCTCCTTGGAGGTGACCTTGTTTTGTAATTGTGTTGATCACACACGAAGACAGACAGAAATTCTACACAAGTAAGATACCTTAGTGTCCAAAATATGCTATAGTGTTATTATATTTCACCACCCCCAGTGGCAAATAAACCACAATAAAAAGATTTAATTAGCTGAGATCTCACTGACTTTGAGAAGTACAATTTATATCCAGGATGTCATTCCCTAACAGCACTTGGTCACTTTTTCTCAAAATAGTGGAGACTTTCTGCCCCTATGTTTTTCTGACTCCCTTCTTGATTCCTTTTCTTCCTCTCCTATCTGTTTTGAGAACAGTGTCCAAGCACACCATGAGACTCCATCTACCACTGTTTTATCTGAAATTGCAGCATATTTTACACCATCTCACTCTTTGCATTTTTTAATTACTCACTCGCTTTGCTGGCCACAGCCATAAAAGTTCAGCTCCCTGATGGGGTTCCTCATATTGCTGACCTCGGGCCCATCTGCTCACTAATGAATTTGCACGCTAATTTACCCCACCTGAATGAATGTGGTAGTTAAACACACTAAAAAAATCTTCCTCGATACATGTATTTCTGTGGTTCCTTCTCTGTTTCTGCATGCGCATGTAAGGGCAGAAATAGTTATGCTCTGTTGCTTGCTTCACTTCAGCCTTGCTTCCTGCCCGTGCACAGGGACAAAGCTGCACGGTGGTCCCTTAAACTGTGTATTCAGAACAACGATTATAACAACAGTTAAGAGTGAAACCTGCTCTGAACGTTGCAGGAGGAGAGCCTGCAAAACCCTGACTTAACTTGCTAACTTATTTTTAGCGACTCACAGAGGAGCAGTTCTGAGAACTCAAGAGATTTCATCAGCTCCGCTGGAGGAAGTCAATAACCCTCAGCCACTGCCCTGCCCCTGAAACTGCAAAATTAAACAAAACACTCATCAGCTTCTATGATCACCAGCTAATGCGCTGCCTGGTGATGGACATCAGAGCAAAAGCCACAGGTAGCGGCCAGTGGAGACGGGGGGGGCACCACAAAACAGCTGCCAATATGCTCGTGTTGCACGGCTGCTGATGCAACTGCCTGAACGCGGCATGAACGCACCTGGAGATGAAGAGGAAGAGGCAGCAGAGCCTGCAAAAGCTCTATCTGGTCAACGGGAAGGTGCTGGGCATGGAAGGCGCCTCCCCTGCCAGAACGCGTGGCTGCAAACCTGACACCCCCATGCCTGGCCCTGCTTGAGAGATCCTTGGCAGGCAAGAAGTACATGGGGTAAAATAAAATAAATAGCTAAAGGGAACTAAGCAGTTTGCAATGACCAGGGCTTTGATCTTGGGCTTTGAATTGCGCTGACCCCAAGCGTAGAGATCCCTTAAATGTTGTTGCTGGATGTTACCCTAATAACCTGGTGGACACACTCAGGCAATGCTGGGAGCCCATAATCTTCAGACCTTTGCTACTAGCACTCTGTTTCCTTCTCATACACCCTTAGAAATTAGATTATGTCAAAATTTCATAGCAGGGAGGGGAAAAAGAAGTCCACAGAAATATATTCTTTACCCACATTGTTTTTCTTTTGATCTGATAAAAGAACAAGTTAGAACAAAACAATATTAGTAAACACTAAAATTAGTGTTAATATTATTAGTTCAGTAATGAATATAACACATTCAGAAAATGCACATTTCCGGTATAACCATAACAGTTGTGCAGTACAAAGAGTTTTTGACTTTGGAAAAAAAAAAAAAAAAAAAGGAAAAAAGAAAGAAAAGAAAGGAAAGAAAACTTTTCCAGTGCAAGAGCATGTTCTGTCAGTACTGGAAATCTAGCAATGTAGCAGCAAGTGGAAATTCTCCTTGTTTCTGCTTAGAATGATTATCCAAGTCATTCGTCTCTGACAGGAAACTTTAAAATAGTTTCGTAAGTTGTGATTCTTCAGGAAATCTACAGGGTTTGTCAGGTAAAGATCCTTACTTATTCAGTAAAGAAAAAGAAGAAAAGCCATCATAACAAAAACACTAAAAGCATCCAAATATTAAGCCAAGAGCCTACAAGTATCGTGTTGCTTACAGCCAACACAAATGTATTTGCAAATCCTGGTATTAAGGGATATAAAGCTAACGCTGTTAAAGCTCAAACTGAGTTAGACCTTTTGCAGGGCTTTATCTCAAGCATGAGATAAAAGGAGAAAAAGAAGCAGGGGTGTGAGGCTAAGATGAAGGACCAGCTATGCAACAATCTGTATATAGATGAGTAGAGGTATTGTGAGTGAAGACTAGAAGAACTCTGTTTATCGCAGCAGTTTAAAGGCTGAGGTAGGACATGACTGCTGCCTCTCTATGTTAAACAAGAAGGACAAAAAAGATGCCATTGGCCCATGAGCAAACTGCCCGTACAGCAGTAAAATACATGGAAACTGGGAACCTGAAACTGACTGCAACTATCAGATGAGTGAAGTTCTAGGACAGTAGGTATAATGGCTATTACTTACTATTAACCCACTGCTTTAAAATATCATATGGATTAAAAAGGGATTTTGCAATCAGAACGCAGTGAATGACCTTAGAGACATATATGATGCCTCGCAGTATTGTATTCCTAAATCCAAAGTGCAATTGGTCGAAGAATAAAAGTGGAAAATAATTCTTTTAGAGCTGTCTCAGGAACTTAAGACACAGGAATTTTAAACATGATAAGCCTTCAAAACTAAGTTTTAGGTCTCCAAAATATGATATCCTACCATCTATATCACATTAGCCAATTAACTGCCACCTAAGAATAATAGGAAGCAAAATAAATGCAGTATTCCCTTTTCAGATAAATCACCATGATACTCTGCTGATGTGAATTACTACTTGATTAATTCTGCTGCAGTTCCCAATAATGAAGCAGCAGCAGCGAGTATATTTCGCCATAGCTTGCCTGCTGAAACAAAACAATGTAGTTAAATAAACTACTGAAAAGTCAATTCCTGTCTTCATTCACTGATCCCAATCATTACTCTTAAGGATTATTTATAACAACATACATCTCCCCTCTGTGAAATAAGATGCAAGGGATTTCCAAATTTATCTATGTAACTTACTTTCGATTCACAATCAGCCATTCCCGGATATATGTCTGAACACAATCTCTGACATGGGAATCTAGTTCAACCCTGGAGGAAAAACATTTGCAAATATTTTAGTACTTTGGTCAAACCTGAAGGACAAAGCAGTTTATCTAAGCATGCTGTTCAGATAAAGGCCTGTTAGCCCTTTCCTGTATGTTTATTTTACTTCTAAACTACTGAGTTTTAAAGTGGGCTGTGTGAGCAGCCTGATGCACTTTTTTGTTGCTGTGTTTATGAATTAGCAAACACGTATTTAACAGAGGGAGCAATTTTCCACACTCTGGATTTCATGAATATGAGACTGAGTTGCCATATTCTGTAAAACACAGGAAAGTAACTCAGCCACCTGCATATGTAATTTTCAAAACTTGATAGCAAGTCTTACTTGATAAAATATTTCTGATTTTTCCAGAGACCTCATCTCCTGGACTCTTGGGAATACATAATCTCATAGACTGGTTTTGGTGTCATTTTCTATTTCTTATAGAAACAGAGGAAATTCTCAAAACCTTTTGTTTTGTGTCAAAAAATGTTGTATAACAAAGCATAAGATAACTTTAAGATCTGAAAATACATTACAATGTAGGGAGTTACCAGTGATGACTAATAGACTGGATACTGAAATATTACAAGCCAAGCTTGTTATATCCTTTGAACTAAGAAAGCAGAAAAAGAACCTGCAAAGCAGGATCAAACAGAATTTCTGATACTTTCTGGTTCTTCGCAACCCCTTGCCAAGATTGAGTCACCAATGATACAGTGCAGGATGAATCTTTGGTGAGTACGACAGACCCCTGTGTGCAGCTTTGGTTGGTGGACTGACATAGCACAGAGCCAATTTCCTGCATCTGGTTCAGAAATAACGTGTTTTTGTGGGTAGACGGCATGTGAACACGGTGTGGTCGGTGGTGCCTGTCTCCTGCTTTCAGCACAGGAGCACATCACAGACCACACAATAATCTTTGCTATCAACGCTCTAACCTTCCCTCAGATAACATGCCACCCTGGACGAGGATTTTATGAGAAGGCATTAATATTGATTGTGGTGGCATGAATAGCAAACTGGGATACTGGCATATGACATATCTGCTCAAAGCACATTTGCTGTCCTGCTGACTATCTCGGTATTACCCCAGACTCTTGTGGAAACTTTTATGTCCCCGTGATGCACATAAGGTTTAAAACATTGTACAGCATGAATCCCATACACCATCCTACTGGGAATATGAAGACGTTACTTTAGATTTTAACTAACTGACAAGTTGGGCAATCAGCTTAGAAATATATGGTGTATTTAATGATCTGACCAACCTCACCTAACTAGCAAAAAAGCCACCCCTCAGTCTTGTGCATACTACAAAGTCAGGATCAACATACAGCCTCAGGAGCACAGTTACAACGTTATTTCTTACACTCCTTTCCTCCTCTTCCCACTTTACCCATATCTCACTCCTGCTGCTACCAGGTAGCTCAGGAAGTTTATGTTAGGGATTGCACAATCCTAGGTGTGCAAAGAGCCCTAACAGAATCAATGGCCGTGATCAAATGCTTAAAGCCAAGCAACTACACAGCGTCTGGCACGGTGAGGTATCCGAGCTGACAGCTTTGCTTTCAAAACTATTTTTAAACTATAGTACTTCACGGAGAATGAGAGAGTCTTCTTACCCATCTTCTGGCATAGAAGGTTGCAAAGTCCTGCACTCTTTAGGTGTAAAGACAACATCCAAGTCATCTTCAGGAAAATCACCAAGTTCTTGAGCTAGTTCTGTGTCCAAGTTGTTCAGCTGTGTCATTAGGAAGCCTTCAAAATCCAACGGGTCTACTGCGTCATAGAAGGCAGGCTAAAGATTGAAATAGAGATATTTATTTACCAAAAGAAAAAAAGATTTTCCTTTTTTAAACATAGCCTAGGTTTATTTATTTACCACTTGTCACTGACATCTTTATAAAAATACAAGAAACAGGAAACTCTAACTTATATACAGTACCACTGCATTTAATGCAGGGAAAACTTGGTAGATGAAAAAGAACAAAGAGAAAAAAGAAAAAGTATTTCTAAAAAAGAAAGTTTCCAATGGACTCTGAAATACATGTGACAAAAGGCACTACGAACCATACCAAGCTGAGCACTGTGGCTGCCATCATGAAAATGACTTTCACTGGAGCTACTGCCTGGAAAAATACTATTTGAAATGTTGTATACTTTCAATACCAAGCAAAGTGGAAGGTAAGATTTACCCAAAATCAAAACCAGAGAAGAAAGGCTTTTTTTCATCTCTACAGATTTCTGATGATTTTTAAGTTTATGCAATCTTCCAAGAGTTACCCTAGTAATTGCACAAAACATTGCATCCAACTACTGAAGTTATCAAGGCAAACCTCAGATATCCCCCATTTATAAAGCACATGGCATTGCAACTTGCCAGACAGCATTGGTATTTGATCATATTTAATCAGCCATACTTCTCAACAAGTGTGAGCTCTGCAAGCTGCACATGCTGTGAAGCTGTTTGGCTCTTCTTACCTGCTTAGTTTAAAAAAAACAGAGGCAGAAAACCAGTGCTGCTCCCCATGCAAATAAATGTGATTTTATATACCTTATTTAAATTTAGGTATTACTGAAATTTACCCCTGTTTGTTACATAAACAATAAATATGGCCTGCATACATATAGAGCATAAAATATTCATGTTATAAAAATATTTATATTATGTGCAGAAACCAGCCTTGGCATCTCAAGTTGTTGATAGTCTTGAAAAATAATAAATAGGTCTAAAACCTACAGCTTTAGAAAACCTATCTTTAGAAAACCTATCCATTTTCAGTGAGCTCCAGGAAAGCCGTATTCGGTAAGCACCGGTATGAGAACAACTGATGTGTCAATAGGAAGACTTATAGTTGAGAATAAAGATCAAATCATCTTTGACTGTGAAGAACAAGGATTACACTGCAACAACAGCCCAAATAAATCTCACCAAAGTGCATGTTCCAAGAACAGATAGGCCACAGACAGAAGAAACACTCTGTCACAGGGTCTGGGTCACACAAAGGACCCCACATCTGTGCCATTAATACGCCCTTTATGCTACTGCAGCTATTACCTCATCCAATTTTTTTTTTTTTTTTTCTGGAGTTATTCTGGGAATAGTCCAGTGTTTTTCTCCACAAATAATATCTGTAGGCCAAAAACATGAAGTTTCCGTGTGAGCAATGTACTCATGGAAGTTAATAGAGTTTTCATCTGAGTTTGAAGTGAGTGAAAAATAAGAAATTAAGACTTTGCCACAGTGCCTGTTTTCCTTAAACATAAAGGACTTTGGGATGCAGCCTTAGGTAAAGGTGTTTTTTTTCCTGTTGACAAAAAAATGGGTCATGAATACTTTGCATTTCACTGAGTGATATTTTTGCCAGTGTGCCTTGTCCTTTTCATGTCTTGCTAGACTCTGCTCTAATCTTCTGTTTTGTACATCACTTTTGTTCTGCTTAAAAAGTTTTGGGGTGTTTTTATCCTAAAGTTGTTTAATGTATTTTAATTTCAGGATATTTAGATGTTAAAGTTTCAAAGAACTTTTTGTTGCTTATGCATATATATTTGAAAACAATGCCAAAAAAAGACACTTGCACTTAAATCATCTACTGCGTTAAGAGGAAGATTTCTTAGAAATCTGAATGTGAAGAAATGTTCACACTGCAAATGTTACGCTATGCTCCCTTAGTTCTACATGGATTAATGTATATTTTGAACATATCATATACACAACATACCATTTGCACAGATTTTTTTGGTTCTGGAAGTATCATTCTGCCAGAGAGACCTTGCAGTAACTCCTAAAGGCGTCCAGAGCTAGCTGATACTGAAGCGATTTTAATTCAGAAAGAGCAGTGTGGACTTAACATTTATTCATTGGATCATGCCACTGAAATTTCTAGGCTTTTCACATGAGTTTTCCTATGTAACTTATTAAAGCAGCTAAAAGAGAGAGTGTAAAACATAACTCTCCTTTCTTTCTTTCTTTCTTTCTTTCTTTCTTTCTTTCTTTCTTTCTTTCTTTCTTTCTTTCTTTCTTTCTTTCTTTCTTTCTTTCTTTCTTTCTTNTTTCTTTCTTTCTTTCTTTCTTTCTTTCTTTCTTTCTTTCTTTCTTTCTTTCTTTCTTTCTTTCTTTCTTTCTTTCTTTCTTTCTTTCTTTCATGCAATAACCCCCATCTTTAAAGTATACAATACTATGCAATAGTATACAATGATTTAGCTTTGGAACTTCCATCCTCTCCCTGTGGTTTCTATAACAACAGTGCCACACTCCCAACATTAGGAATTTTAAGTCAATTGGAGTTTCACAGTTTAGGGAGGATGCAAAGTAACAAAGCTAGTTCTAAACTAAAATGGCTTACACAGAATATGACATGTCAGTCATTGTAGATGGTGAGGTAAATTCAGACTGATCAGTGGTAAAAACTAGAATTGGAGTTTTAGTAGTACTCTGGAAATACAAATGAGGTGTGTATTAAGTTAATAAAATTTGAGAAAAATACAGCAGAAAACAAAGCATGTTCAGAAGAAATATGATAAAACATACAGGTGAGCACAGCAATTTAAACATTTGAGAAAAATAGATGAAGTACTCATGCAAATGACGTATACCACTGAACACAAACACACAAAAACATACGCAGTTCTATATGGAAACTGTAGTGGGCTTTACCTGAACATGGTCTCTGACCTTCCCCACTGTGAGCATGTACTAGGATCATCCTAGGATGCATTCTCTGAAATCACTTTTTGGAAAATCCCTTTCTTTCTTTCCCTTCCTATTCAGAGGGAAAAGCTAAAACTCCCAGTAAGTCCTGAGAATAACGAAGCAGGCAACTTAAGAAGTACATCATCTTGTTTATATATTTTCAGGATAAGCACTATTGTATTTTGTGCCCTATTTAGTGCTGAGCACAAACTGGGCCAACAGTTACGATTAAATAGTGATGTGCTGATTTTTCATTAGTCGTCATTATAGTCCTAGGACAATATCCTTGAAGTCTACTTACTGTACTATAACTGCATATAATACTGTATATTAAAGCATATATATGAAGTTGTATTTTCAAGTATTAACTGGTCCATTAAAAAAAAAAAGCAAAACCAAAAGCTAAAAGCATACAAAAATATATTTTATAAATGCAATTACTGAAGATGTAATGTTTTGTATGCAAAATTATATTGTTTAATACAGCCTAATTTTTGATAAACATTGCCCTTCCTTTAAGAAATCATGTCATTCTTTTCTGAAAAGCAAAAGCAGTCACATTTCATTATGTCTTTTAACTTTTTCTAGTTGAAATGGTAATGATAATCTTTAATCACTGGAACTGTCTGCAGTAGTCAACACTGGAAACTCCTTGGAAGTGAAATGAAAAAGTTGGTGGAAAAGGTAAATGCAGACGGAGGGTAATGGTCTAACTGGACATGCGGATTATGAAAGGAGAAACAGAAAGAGATCCTGTTACAGCGAAAAATTCATTTCTGCACATCACGGCAAGCGTGCAAGGCAACCGTTCCATAGAAGACGCCACCGGTCCTTGCTGCAGACCTACCTTGTCAAGGACGAGGGGCTAGAGGCGTGCGACAGCGTGCAAAATGGCAGCTGCAGAGTACAAACCTACGCGGAAAGGAAATGTTGCACGTTTCTCAAGAGCGAAAGCCGTTGTCTGCACGTAGAGGAGGAGAACGGAGCCTCCTCCGGCCGAATAACCAACCACAAGCAACACGTTGAAACACCAGAGCATTTCAGAAGAAGGAAGTGAGCGGTGGCGGGAGGCCCTGACACGCAGGAAGTGAATACTGGTATATAATGTTTTCCATTTGCCACAACCACTAGTGCACAAAGACTTTTCTTGCTTCTGCGTATTGCACTTTCAGAAAAACAGAGGCCAGCGTAGGGGGTCGGTAGGAAGAACTAAAATACAAAACGTGGCGGTATAGTGTGTTGCATAATCACATTCTTTCTGAAAGGCTATTAGAAAGATTTGGCAATTTTCCCCTTTTCTGTAATGAAAAGTCACACAGTCTGACATCCCTAGGCGGGATATTTTGGGGGCAGATGAAGGAGATGATGCAGAGCCACACGACAGTTGACTTCACGGATACTACTGAAAAATGGGCTGGTTTGCGGCTAGGACTGGAAACTGCATTAAGCAATCCCAGCCGAGCCTCTCTCTTTCTTCCTTTTCCTCTTTTTTCACTGCCACCCATAGGCTGTGGCCACCACACCAGACATTCAGTTGGTGAAATTTAATGTTTCCAGCTGTTCAGACTCCAGCACTTGCTAATGGACTTTGATTTACGATACTCAAGGACTGTCTGTCTCATGCTCCAAGGAGCGTTCTCATCATTTCCTCAGCTCACCAGGAAGTGTTTTTAGTAGCCTTAGCCAATGCAAAGCAACAGACAGCTTAACAGGGTCACTTAATTTAGCCTAAAATGATTAAGCAGTCTAAACAGCAGTCTATATAGAGGATAGATAAACTCAACTTACCAGATGAAGACTAGAAAATCCAGGAGTGCTTAAACTTCGCTGGCAGAACTGTGCAAAGCCTGGTTGGAGAGTAAATTGCTTTCTTATTTCTGCAGAGGAGTGCCTTTGATTAAGCAGAGAAAAGACATTATCATTACAGTTATCTGCATACACAGTCTAAATCCTAGAGTTTAGCCAATTCAGTCTCCTATTCCAGTGATTAGAAACACATTTTGGTTATATTCTAGTCTCTGTTTTGTGTAGTTGATGAAAACTTCCACTGAATGATTAAAAAGAAAAAAAAAGAAAAAAAAAAAGAAAAAAAGCAAATCTGAGACTATGCGCTCCCTTTCATCAACAAACATCTATCATTATATCCTAGTTCTTGCAACTAGGAAAGGGAAAGCAGAGAAGAACAATCTTGCCTTTAAGTGAACTGCGACTGCAGCCTGAAGCAGAACTACTTGCGAGTTCATTTCTCTAAAGTAAAGTTCCAGGATGATAGATCGCAGAGAGAAAAATCAACATCACAAAGGTAAATATTTTAATGAGCCAGCAACTGACCAAAAGGAAAAGCTAAGCAAAAAATACAAGACAGGTCACTGAACAATGTAAGCACAGATTTATATCCATGCTCCTGTATGTTGTGAACACCATGAAATCTGACAAAGTGTTAAACATAATTCTCTACTGTATCAACTGAAGGAAATTTGTTAAGTGCTAAAAAACTGTTTTAATGGGAGCAGAAAGAGAACTATACTGCGTTCCTTGGAAATCCCAATGTGATAGAAAAACAGTGTGTATCCATTCTGCAAATCTATCAATCAGACTAGCTTGCTCATTTTTTTTGTGGCCTTTTGATTAATGTGCTACAGAGTTAAGGAAATAAATAATATTAAATAAGATGTATGAATAAACAGGCATGACATTAGGATAATCAGCCATGAAATGATAAACACATTTACAGAATACTTCACTATGAGACTTCAAAGCAAGGTTTTTTGAAAGACCATGAGAAGATGAAGCAGATTTCAAGTCAAAAGAGAAGAAACAGCCTATCAGGATGACAGGCGCTTTGCTGCCTTGGGTGGGCAACAGAGACAGGCAAATACAAAGGTGAGATGATTTTTCCATTATTGTGAGATCCTTTCCAACCTCCACCACGCATTGTTAGGTGACTTAGAATTACCACAGGGTGTAAATAGAGTTTCCTTTCTCAGTCTGCACCTTTTCTCTTCTGTGGTTTCTCAAAGTCTATGACTTATCAATTCTTAATTTCTGAATATTGCTGTTATTATAGCTATGACAAAGCCCAGACTCTGCTGAATGCAATATTCTCCCATTGAGACACGCATCTCCCAGAAGATACAAGAAGTTTTATGTCTCACTTCTAAAATAAGAGATGCACAAATAAAATTCACTATTTACAGTTCAGAGGCCTTGCCAGGGGCGAATGGGACCTTGCAGTGCTTTAAAGACACCACCAATTGCAGGCTGAGTGAAGTCAGGGTTATAGAGAAGAGATCAATTTGTATGAGAAATTCCTATTCAGCATTGGTATTCCAAGGGTCAGACAAGAGAAAATGTGTTTTGGCTTTGCAGAAGGTGATTCATAATTAAATAAATATGACACTGTGGAGGGGAAGTGGGGAAGTTTGTGGCTTTCATCAGATTATTTTCCATCTGTTTTCAAAAGTAAATCTGTTCGCATACTAAGGTTATTTTCTTATCTCCCCAGTAAATATAACCTCTGAGTGTATTTAGACAAGCAGAGCAGAGCATGAAACTGATATTATCCAAAATTATGATTTTCCTTTGACCTAAATCAATTTCTGTCCTGTGCAGAAACATCTGCTACTGATCTAAACACAAGATGTAGCAGAACATACATAGCAGCAGAAGACGGCATAATGTATTTCAAAAATTATCTTACAACACATTGTAGAAGTAGCTCGCCGCAGACAATGCTATAACACATCTCTAAATTATACCAGGTATGGAGACATCAACACTCAGAACAGGAAATGGTATGAGTTTTGATCTACAAAAGAGGAAGCAGGCATGTGGATGAAGGGCCATATTTGCCCTCTGGTAAAACCTTGTGCAAACCCAGCTAACTGAGAAGAACTGCGTTTCTCAAAATCAGCAAGATTAGTTTGAGAGGCTCCCTGTAGTAGAACGAATTTCCAAAGCAAAGCAGTACAGTGGAGAAAAAATCCTACAGTCTATTAAACTCAATTTCAAATGCTTGCAAAATGCAAAATGCAATTTGATTGTTTAATTTCATATTTCTCATGTCAGTGAATATTGAAAAAGAGACACACTAGGGTAAAAACAATGGATGATATCAAAACTGGGTTGGACCGATGCAGGAAATAATTGGCAGGATCTATTATGAGCAAATAAAGACTCACAACTGTTAAAAGAGACTAGACTGAAAGCCCAGCAGTTCACAGATACAGCGTGGAAAATAATGGGGGTATTTTTTAGAGATCAGTGCAAATGTCTTTGAGCAACTTCAGAAACCAGGTGGAAACTCAGGCTTTTCTAGACAGCTCTTAAGTGAATTCAGAATGTCAATGATATGCAAAATGCCCGTTTTCTGATCAAACAAGTGTCTATCCCAGACACTGTCTGGGAACACGAATGAAAATGGTGGTGCATGTTAACCCAGCACACATGGGTCCATAGCTGGATATGATGTGACCAATTTTTTACTCTCTCTGTCTGTATATCAGGCTTATCTGATTGCAAGCTAAAATAACCCTTAGGTATATGCTCAAGAATAACAGGGAAACCAGGCAATAGATTAAAAATGAACGTAAGGAAGGGGCAATAGCCAGTGGAACTGAAATCAGAAAGGCTAACATAAAAGTAGTTAAGACAAAAGAAAAAAGAATAAAAGGTTTTAACTGCATTAAAAGGGGGACACAGGAAAAAAACAGTCTGTTCCTGCAGAGGTAAGAAGAGTAAATAAGATCTTCCAAAGATGCTGAAAGTGGTAGACTTTGATGAAATTCATCTAAAGTTCTGAATTAACTAACCGGCAAAGCTTTTCAGTTAAGACGAAAGGCTAATATAGCTTTAAAAATGAGGGCCCAAGTATCATGGACCAGTTTGAGTCTTTCACACTCAGAAAGACACTACAACAAATTTCTTGGCAATTAATGGGTAATCATTTATGACATCAGGCCCAAACAGCAATATCCACATGAAAGAAGAAGCCCATGAAATCATACTTATCATTAAAATTTATGCACCTTAATAGCATCTGTTTATTAATAGTCTGATGATGCAGTGAATGATGGGCCACCAGAAGTTGTGAACTGTAGCCCATGGTGCAAGAAGTGTGACAATTATTGGTTTGGAAGAGGAAGAGCAATAGATAAATAATGATGAACTGACGATGTCAAATTCTCAAATTTCTCACATAAAACTATTCTAATATTTTTCTGTTTAACTAGCTTCCTGTAAAGATTTTGATACTGTCACTGATGGCATTCTTATAAACAAAAATAATGCTAAGGAACATAATGGCTAGATGAAATTATCATTATTCATTCCAAAAGTAGTTTAAAAATGTATTTGAAGTGCAGTCAAGAATGGTTTCAAGTAATATCATTAGGAAATTCAAAACAGTGTAGTAATGTAAGTGAGCAGCAAGTTTATGTCTGCAGTCAAGTCCAGTACCAGGCAATATGTTATTCTACACCACTAACAATGGTTCATGAAACACAGTAGTAACATTTATGAATGACATCAGTGTGGGAGGAGTTGCAAGTGCTCAGAAGGACAAGACTAGCGCTCAAAATGATCTCAAAATCTACAAGTAGTCTGAAATCAGAACAATGAGATTCAGTAAAGAGAAATGTAAAATCCCAATTCCACGAAGGAAAACATATCAAAGACAGAAATACAGAGAAAGGGAATAAACTGTGTAGAGAAATAACCATTCAGTAGAAGAGGCTCTGACAGAGTAAATTGGGGCACTTACTCATTTATTAGCAAAGCATAAATGGAAAGCTATCTCTTTATTTAAACCAGTGAGAGCATAGCCAAAACACCACAGGGTAAGATACAAAGAAAATGAAAAGGCTCTGAAAGGAAGCATGCAGAATGCTGGAAATCTAGGGACAGAAGGCTGAAAAAAAATGAATGCACTTAGTTTACAAAAAAAAAAAAAAAAAAAAGGACTGAGAAGGACATCCAACAGCTGTCCTCAAATGTGTGAAAGGCAGCAACTTAAAAAGAAAATAGACAGAAAATTCACATTCACATTACATCAAGAAGTAATCCGCTTAATTTGAAACAAAAAATAGTTCCTAAATCATTGCAAAAGATCTTCCAGTGGAAACATAGTAGGCATTGAAAGAGACTGTTGTGTGTTGCTTGTGACTTGATATCATGATAGCCCTGCAGTCCATGTATTAACTGTTGGGAGAACTATTGCTCATTCCTATTTCTAGTGATTTGACCCTACCTGAATGGCTATGACTCCTCTGGTGTAAATCTGGAAAAGGCTGGAACACACCAGACATCCTGATCTCCCTGAAATGGGACTGCAGGCCACCCCCTGCCAAATCCTGGAGCTGTTCTGCTTCGCTGGAGTGATGCCAGTGTTTGGCCAAGAGATACAGGCAATCCTACAGTTATCCTCTTAAGCATCTCATAAAGGGTTGAGACATTGTCCATATTTCTCAACTACTCTCCCATGCAAAGTGAACAGTTTGCATAATACATTAAACCAGCAGTGTAACCAAAGTAGATTATAAAAGCAGACTATACGTGCAAGTCCTCAAAACTAAATTTAACTTGTAGGTCTAATTCTCAGAGTTCTCTCCAGGTAGAGCTTATTGCAGGACTGGAAACTTGGAGATTTGGGTTATTGATTGGGTCTGGACAAAATATCAGGAAAAGAAGAGTAAACAGCCATTTACTTTCTATCTCTAACGTACTTAAGACCTGCCACTGAGCACTCTTAGGCCCTGTAATTAGAGTGATATGAATGCATATAACACAAAGATTTAGCTTTGCAGTTTCACTGCCAACTCTACTCAACAGTATCTTTTTTTTTTTTTTTAAATACAGAATTAAAAAAAGGCACAAGAAGGATTTGGCAGTAGGGGTATAATATGAAAGCTTGCACACAGAACTAGAGATTTTGAGAGAAAATAAAACAGAGAATTTTTAAGTTCATCTGTAAGCTAGAAATGTGGAACTTTATAATAAGAAAAAACAAAAAAAACTTTAAAAGTATGTTTCACATGCTCACTAGGTCATCTGAAGGATATTAGAAGTTATCTACAGGAAGGAGATAGCATGATAAATTTTTGACACTCTTCTAGACCCTCCCAGCAGTCACTGAGGAACAGCGAATTGTCTCCCGCAAGAGCTTGTATATACCGTTTGACAGCAAGGAAAAATGAAAAAATAGTGAAGAGATATCATAAGAGGTACCTCCAAGGATGGGGATACATTTACATTTAAATATATATAGATGAGGGAATCATAAATATAGTAGTGAAAACTTTTGCTTGACAGGTAAAATATTCAGTCTTTGTTACCCTCAGGAATAATCCCTTTCAAGCAGCACTGACACAGACAATCCATAGCCAGCTTTTGTTCTTTTTCTGAGCTTTATTCTTTAACATCTGGCTTCTCTGGTTACAACTTAAGCAACAAAAAATTCTGGAATAGAGTAAGGCAACAACTAATTTTTCCTCCACTCTCATACACAAACAAACACACAATGTCTTGGGCTACAATCCAGACCTTTGACTGGCATATATGGAAATCTTGCTCAGAAGAGCAAGATTTTTTTTTTTTTTCTTAATGGCAGTAGAAATGCCTGTTTCTCTTACAAGTTTTTAAGTCCTTAAAGCAGCAGAGATCTGCTTTACTCAGTTTACAGCAGTGGTGGAGGTGAACTGGCAGGTAATTCCTTCATGGCTCAGGTACGTTGACCCTACTCCTGCCACATGAAGACTCTATAAGCTAAGCCTATAATGTCTGAAATTTAACCCTGGCCTTCTCAGTGGAGGTGGTGAAGGAATGAAAGATGTCTAGCTGTCAAATCACCCTTGTCAGCTTGATACCTGGACATACAGGTGAGAGATCAGGTCTAATTTTTGCCCCAGATAGCAAATACCATGATCGTTTTTAACTGCCACTCTTTCTGACTCTTCATCCCTCAGGAATAGATACAAGCATATTTAAAAAATAATTTTCCAGTCATAGCAGTGGAGGAGAAAAAGAAGAAAAGTTAATGCAATAACAGAAGTCTTATTTTTTTTTTATAAGAAAAAATAAGGCTTTTGTTATTGCATTAACTTAAAATTTTAACAGTATACAATATCATATCAGCAAATCTTTTAGACTGAGAGAATTAAGCTTGCTTTATCTAAGGTTAGTTTTCTCTGGTTGGCTCACAGACCTCTTGACTTGAAGTGTTAAAGCTCACATTGGGACTCCCTAAGACTTGAAATGTAATATATCATTACCAGCATGTTCTTTATGATTATTTTTGTCTGCACCATCCTGTGAAGTCAGAAACAAAATATATGCAGATAGATGCAAGGACTTCTCTTCCAGCTCACAGACATCATCTGAGCTTCACAAGGACTTCAATAACAACATGCTAGCTTAAAGCTGATAATCTTGTAAAACTCATAAGAAGTTTAATCATTTACATGCTTTGTTTCCTCTTTTCTCATATAAAAATACTAAACATCGCTCTTGAGAAATTTTTCTTTTCTCTGCTATAGAAAAGTGTCTGTGAAGGAAAAAAAATACGTATTTTGTGTTTTTCACAACTGGCAACTTCAAAGGAACTCACCATCTATTCATGAATGGGTCTTAAAAGTCAAAATATCATGATTATTTCAAAAGCCAGAGGAGCAGAAAATGTAAATGACACTGAATCAGGAGAAACATTTGTATTAATACTCATATTTCTTAAGAACACGGGTTTGTGAGATATTTGAAGGGTGACCTTTCTGTGGTTACCCTTTAATTTGTGTTATAGTGCAAGTAAAGGGAGGGAGGGAAGAG